>CM075977.1:339706914-339758187 GCA_038087875.1 Malacoraja senta | reverse complement strand
CGTACAAACTCCGTACAGACAACACCTGTGGCCAGGATCAAACCCTGGTCCCTGGAGCTGTAAGGCAGCAACTCCACCGCTGTGCCACCATGCCACAAGGTCTAGTGGTTGATGAGGCCAATGTGATAACCGTGGACTCATCCACAAATGGAGCAGAAAGTGCCTCATGGGCGAGGCAGGTGAACCTGAGGAGTACCTTCAGCATCAGACTAACATGAGGATTACCTTCAGCAACAGACTGGTTAAACCAAGATGCAGCACAGTACATTTTCCTAACGCCACCGGAGATCCTTCTTCTACGTGGCTATCAAACTGTACAACTCCTCCCCCTTCTGTTGTGGGGTAGACTGAATCCCCTCCCCCTCTTCCCAATCTTTGCACATCCCCAATTCTTTCCACTCATCAATTTAATTTCATGTTTCATGTATCTTGTGTTTTATAACTGTTGGCAGATCAATTTCCCTCCTAGGATAAATAAAGTTCTGTCATATCGTATCATAGGTGGGCACCTTCTCCTGTTATTTGTACTTGAGGTTTTTAAAGCCAACCTGAATGCCTCCTCTTCACTTTGAGCATTCTTGGGACAGGGATTCCCAGATGTCAGCGGCAATTATGGAGTTGTTTCCAAGGAAGCTTTGTACCCTCTGACTGCTGGGGACCATTTTCCTATGATAGTGGTCTGAGGAACATTTTAGGACTCTGGTATCGGGCATATGAATGATGTGCCTACAAAATGGAGAGGAAAAGAGTGTAGTTAGCACCTGTGTGCTGGGTGATGACATTGATTCAAGGATTCAATGGTACTTTATCATCACATTTACCAAGATGCAGTGAAATTCTTTTGTTTTGCGAAAAATTCAGTAAAATCATACTATGCATAAGCGCAATCATTGATGAGTGCACTAGTGCAACGATTATAGTATAAGAATAGTAGACCACCGAGGCTGTACACAAAGAGTAGCCATGCTTCTGGCACCTTCTTGTGCTCTTCAAGTTTCAAGCCCTTAAAAATATAGAGTCTTATATTGACCTTAAATACTTGTTGAACTGACTTTCTTAACCTTACAGTGAATTTGAAGGATTTGTTGTGGATATCATTGATGGGATCTCCCAAGTGCCTTAAGAATGTGTGCCGTCGATAATCCAGGTCTCAGATCACTCCAACCTGGTAGATAATGAATTTTGCGGTAAATCGAGATCTTGCTTTGCAAATGGTTGGGCATAATGGTGAATTTACCAGGTTGCTGTCTGCCTTTGCAGAGAAGTGGCTCTCATGAAAAGGGAAGTGACCCATGTCATCTTTTATTATTGAGAGAGCAGTGAGATGCAAAGGGATCAGGCTGGTAATCTTTTGGATGTAGAGTGCAATGCGTATTCTGCCTTGTGCTTCAATCAATGAATCAGTGATGAATTGTAGCTCGGTTTGTGACCAAGGGTCATCCGTGTGCTACCGTTTGAGGGTGATTCTTCAGTAACTGTCTACTTTGATGTCCCGCTACTTTGATGCTGTACATAAGGAAAATCCGTAATTCTATCCCATTTCTTCTTTTTCTATATTATTAATAAGCATAATCCTCATAAATAATGATTAAACCCTAAATGAATAAAGTGTTATTTTTAAATTTTTTCCCCAATGTTCAATACCCCCCCCCCCCCCGGAAACCGCATGACCCGATGGTTACCTGTAAAATTTTGTCGCCATATTTATTTAATGGGGGATCTATCTGAAATGAAAATAATTTAAAACGGTAGATATTAATAATTAAAATATGTATCACCCTTAAAAATATTCCTATATTCTTGATAAAATTTTAAATCTTACCGTTTTTTTCAAAAATTCCTTGTCCCGACAATTGGAGTCATTTACCGTCACTCACCTTTGTTGAGCCGTCCCACATGGGTATAAATAGAATAGACGCAAACTTCTCGACTCAAAAGACCGCGGAATTCGAAAGTTACCTATCTTGTGAATTTCTCCTGATTCTCGGGACAAGAAGCGTGTGAAAACTCCGCTTTGCCTGCATAATGGGTAAGTACCTTTAATCACCGCCATCTCCGAACGGTGTTAAACTCTAGGAGAAAAAAAAACTTTCTTTATTGATTTGTACTTGGAGATGTGTTCCTGCCATGTGCTGTTTGTCCAAACGATAAGGCTAGGCATGGCCTTCCGATGAGGCCATGCTGGGCCAAAGGCTTGGGCCACCATACCCGTCACGGCCACCTCCGTAACTTAACCCCCGATCTCCATCTAGCTCCATCTCCAGCTTCTCCAGCTTATCTTTTCTTCCCTAACGCTAACCTAACCCTAACGCTAACCATAGCCCTAACCTTAGCCCTAGCCCTAGCCCTAATCCTAACCCTAGCCCTAGCCCAAACCCTAGCCCGAGCCCTAGCCCCAGCCCTAACTCTAGCCCTATCCCTAACCCTAGCCCTAGCCCCAGCCCTAACCCTAGCCCTATCCCTAACCCTAGCCCTAGCCCTAGCCCGAGCCTAGCCCTAACCGTAGCCACAGCCCTAAGCCTAGCCCTAACCCTATCAAGAATAGAGGAATCTTTTTAAGGGTGCTAAATATTTTAATTATTAATACATACCGTTTAAAAGTATTTTCATTTCAGATAGATCCCCCATTAAATAAATATGCCGACTTGAAATGTCACAAGTAACCATCGGGACATGCGGTTTTTCGGGGGGAGGGGGGGCATCGAACATTGGGGAAAAAAAATTAAAAAATAACACTTTATTCATTTAGGGTTTAATCTTTATTTATGGGGATTATGTTTAAATATAGAAAAAGAAGAAATGGGATACAATTATAGATTTTCCTTATATACAGCATCAGTGGAGGGACACCAAAGTAGACAGTTACTGAAGAATCACCCTTTAGTCATCTCCATCACGCGACGCTGCCAAACTTGGTCATCTCGATCACGCTGAGTCATATCCGTCACATGAGTATTTTATGCTCATAATGTGTAAAATAATACAACAATTACCATAATTATGAATTGTAATTGATAAATAAACAGTATGCTTCTGCCCATTCATCAGAATATTGTTTTAGAGGAAGTTGGTGAAAAGGTATGTGACGGTTACCATTCTTGCTGAAAATCGCCGCATTTTTCGGCAGTAAACGGTTACGAAGGTTTAAAATCAATGCGTTAGACAGAAAAAGTATTTTTTGGTGGTTTATTTGAGGAAGATTATAATTCGAAAGACTGCGACAAAATTTTGATGTTATATTCTTAAATCAGTTGTATTTTACAGTGTTGTTCATCATAAAAATGTGACGGATATGACTGCATGCAATGTGCAACCTGGAAAAAGAAGAGGAAAAAATAAATTAAATTCTCTAAAAGATTGCGCCAAACATATTTTTTCCATAGTAGAGATGTTCATCTATGTGAAACAACATTCAAAGTTGTAATAATTTAAGTTTTATAATCGGGTTTCCAGAAGCTTCAAAGTAGACACTTACTGAAGAATCGCCGTTGAATGTGGAGATTCAGGGATCTTCATCTGGAGTGCTGTCAATGTAGGCAAAACAATTTTCCATTAGCTCATTGGGGAATTTGTGGAGGTGAGGTGGAATTGAGAAGAATGCAATGACCTGACTAGTGGCACTGTTGAAGACCTGTCGGTTAGGAATTAAGGCTTGCATGCCAACAAGCTCACTAATGACGCCTGGCACTGGCGATTCTTTATGTGCTAGTCACAGAAGTGGATCTACAGATACATATTATAATCGCTCCACTTTTAAATCTTCACTCCGTAAGCATAATTTCTTACTTTAACTACACTCCTCTTAATTAACCCTCGGACTATCTCTAATTGGACTTTACTGGCTTTATCTTGCACTAAACATTATTCACGTTATTCCCTTTATCATGCATCTGTACACTTTAGTACGGAACAAAAGCTTTTCACTGTAACCCAGTACACGTGACAATAAACTAAACTAAACTCATCTAATCGTGAAGTAAAGGTAAATGGTAATGATTTTCCAAGGACAGATGAATTTGATGAGGACGCTCACAGTTTCACCTGAGTGATGGGATCAAAAGATTTGGTGAAGTGAAATAAAATGCGGTCAGTGGTGATCCCCAGGGCCGGATTTAGATGAAGAGAGGCCCTAAGCTGTTCCACTTGTGAGGCCCCCCCCCCTCCAATCCCCCACCCCCACGACTGGAGGAAGATGGTCCACCAGATTGACACCGATTTGCAGCCGAGCGTGGCCAATGAGATAAGGAGCTGGAAAGCTGCGCTTTATTTTTTAATTTATTACCAGTGCTAGTGTCGAGTTATTGGCTTAAAACACTATAATTCTGAAATGGAGGGCAAGGAAAATTACTGAAGGGTTGTTTAGAGACTACAGTGCGTTGTGACAGCATATGTAAGAAAGGCCTATGACAGTGTCAAAAATATTATACACCTCACTTAATTTTTTTTCTCTGTTGTCAGCCGGGCAACCTTGGCAGCTTTTTAAGTTGGCAAATGACAGTTTAGGTGGTCATTTAAGATGGCTTGCATGACGCGTGCGATAATGTCCTTGGGCGAAGTGCGTAGTTACCAGTCAGAATTATGCTCAATGAAGCACTCACATATTATTTCTGCTTCAAATAAAGCCATAAGCTAAACATATTCACCAATCAAGACATGATATATACCACAATGACATGCAGCAAAATTATAATACAATATCTCAACTCTTTTTACACGTTGCAATGAATGCAATTTCTATTATTTCTTTCCACTTCCAAACAAAAATGTGGTTGGATTATTCAGCGTATGATCAACCTTGGTGAGACCAAGCGCAGGCTTGGCGATCGCTTCGCACAACACCTCCACTCAGTTCGCAATAACCAACCTGATCTCCCGGTGGCTCAACACTTCAACTCCCCTTCCCATTCTGAATCCGATCTTTCTGTCCTGGGCCTCCTCCATGGCCAGAGTGAGGCCCACCGCATATTGGAGGGGCAGCACCTCATATTTGCTTGGGTAGTTTACACCCCAGCGGTATGCACATTGGCTTCTCTAATTTCAGGTAGCCCTTGCTTTTTCCCTCCTTCCTCTCCCATTCCCAGCTCTCCCACAGCCTACTGTCTCCGCCTTTTCCTTCCTTTTTCATGTTATCCCCCCCCCCCCCCCCCCGACATCAATCTGAAGAAGGGGCTCGACCCGAAACGTCGTCTATTCCTTCGCTCCACAGATACTGCCGTACCCGCTGATTTTCTCCAGCTTTTTTGTCTACCAATGGGATCCCACCACTGGCCACATCTTCCCATCTCCTCCCCTGTTGGCTTTCTGCAGAGACTGCTCCCTTCATAACTCCCTGGTCAATTTGTCCCTTCCCACCCAAACCACCCCCTCTCCTGGCACTTTCCCTTGCAACCGCAGGAAATGCCACACATGCCGTTTTAATTAAGTTCAAGACTATGGGGCTGTACATTGGCCATAAAGTTGCTGCCTAAAAGTGCCAGAGACCGAGAATTGATCCTGAATATGGGTGCTGTCTGTATGGAGTTTGCTCCTTTTCCCTTTGATCACATGGGTTTTCTCCGGGTGCTCTTGTTTCCTTCCACATTCCAAAGGTGTGCAAGAACCTATTTCAGACCCAACCCAAAACGTAATATTTTCCTTTTGTCCAGAGATTCTGTCTGACCTGTTGAGTTATTCCAGCTTTTTGTGTCTATCTTCAGTTTAAACCAGCATCTGCACTTCCTTCCTACACACACGATACTATACGATAGAACTTTATTAATCCCAGGAGGGAAAGTGTGTGTGTGTGTGTATATTATACACATAAACACACACACGTATATATTTATATAGTTATCTATTCATATATAAATATACACCGTTTTGTTTTCTCGTTTATAACATTGTTTACAGAGTACTATGTTTACATATTCTGTTGTGCTGCTACAAGTAAGGATTTCATTGTTCTAACTGGGACGTGAGAGAATAAAACACTCTTGACTCTTGACTTACTCCGCTAATGTGTGGGAAAGAACTAGTGTACGGGTGATCAGTGGTCGGCGTGGACTCAGTGGGCTGAAGGGCCTGTTTCCACGCTGTATCTTTAAATTAAACTAAAGACACTAAAACCAGAGGGAGTCTAAAGAAGGGTCTCTACCCGAAACGTCACCCAATTTCTTCTATCCTGAGTTGCTGGCTGCTCCATGGAGTTCCCCCGCACAATTAAAGCATGGAATAGTCTTCACCCTACCATAGTTACCCAACCAGATGCAAGTAAATTTAAGGTATCTCTTTTTTCCCCAAGAACCCTTTTTTGCTTAAGTCCAAGTCAAGAGTCAAGAGAGTTTTATTGTCATGTGTCCCAGATAGGACAATGAAATTCTTGCTTGCTGCAGCACAACAGAATATGTAAACATAATACAGAACAGGAGATAAAAGTTCAGTGTGTTTATATACCATAGACCATATATATACACAATAAATAAACAGATAAAATGCAATAGGCTGTTATTGTTCAGCCCTCTACTACCTCCAGTTTAAATTCCATTTAGAATATTTATGGAGGACCAGGAAACCAGAAGCAAGATCCAGGGTCAGGGAGTGATTCTGCGTTGGTTTTCAGCGCTGGCGGCGAGGCAGCGACCGGACAGCAATGGCGGCTAAATCTCCCACAATTCAAAGTGAGGGAGAAAGTGCCCAGCGCCGACCAATTGCCGTGGCAGTGAGCATGCGCAGGGCGTCCGATGATGTGCGGGCCGTGGTTGTGCTCATGTGCAGAGGGAGGACGTGCAGGCCGCAGCAATGCGCATGTGCAAGGCGGCCGGCCGTGCCGGCGGATGAGGAGCGAGCGGAGAGCGGAGACCCGGCGGCCCAGACATGGATATGGATGGCGGGCGGAGACGGCGAATGACAGAGAGAGAGAGAGAGAGAGAGAGAGAGAGATAGAGAGGGGGGCAGCGGCGAGTTGAACGGCAGGTGTCCTGCCTTGGCCGGAGGCCCCCTAGATTTCGAGGCCCTAGGCTTCAGCCTATGAAGTCTAGTGGTAAATCCGGCTCCGCGAGGCCCCCCTAGATCTCGAGGCCCTAAGCTTAAGCTTGCCAAGTTTATACGTAAATCCGGCCCTGGTGATCCCTGCACTTTTCTTGTAGTTGTCAATACCAACTTGAATGAACTCAATTTGGTTCAATGTAACATGTTCCTTGTAGTTAAAATAGATTTGTGTTAGATCATCTGGATAATTGTATGTAGAATAAAGAAAATCTTATTAATTAGACATGAAGGTACATGAGTATAATGCAGCAGATGCTGGAAATGTGACACGTAAACCAAAAATGCTAGAAATATTCAGCAATTAGGTAACAATTGTGGCAAGAGACACTGAGTTAACATTTGTTGTTGCTTTGATCAGAATTGTTCTAATAAAAGGTCAATAGCCTAATACCAGAACTGTTTCTTGCTGCACAGTTGTTGAGAATATCCCAAACTCTCTCTGCTTATAACTGAAAAAAGTATTTAATTAGCAAGCAGGCATTTGTGGGTTTAGGACTGAATTTTGGGGAGGGAGGGAAAGAGATGAGGTCCATCATTTAATCCAAATGTAAGTTCTTGCTGAAGTTCTTGGAATGGAATGATACCAGGTGATTTTCCCATGTCTTGTCCAGTGAGGTTTTCTTCAAACGCCGATTGGTAACCCAGTTAAATGCCAGAAAAGAACTGATAAAGGGTCTGATGAAGGGTCTCAATCTGAAACGTCACGTATTCCTTTTCTCCAGAGATGCTGCCTGGCCCACTGAGTTACCCCAGCATTTTGTGTCTATCGCTGGAAAAGAACAGTCAAATAGTCATAAGTCACAGCCGACAGTGAATCAGTGAGGTGACTAAGACTGATTAACACTTGTTCTTTGTCATTCATCTGTGCATTCATAATGCACAAAACTCCACTAATCTGGTATCCTGCTGCTCGAAAATCCTGATTGTCTGGCACCTACCTTGCTTATTCGTCCGGAATATGTGCTGGGGTCCACCGTCTATGTGGACGTAGTTAGAGTAGGTGCTCTAGAATGCAGCTGGGGCTGAGATCTGCTCTGTGGGCTGGGTCTGTGGTCAGATCCTAGATAGGGTCCAGAGTACCAGTGGGTAGTTTGTGGTCAGCGCCAGGTCCCAGAATGCTTGTGTATTTCCTGCTCCATTTAAAGATCACTGGGTTAACTGGAAAATGTATTACTGTGTAACATGTATACAAAGAAAAGTGAAATGCAAAGTGTGTGTTGCAAGTCAATTGGAATAATATGTAATAATCTGGAAAATCTCTTAGTCCACATGATCAAAGTGCCAAGGGAGCTGCAGTATCGGGTGTTTTTTGCACCCTCCTCTCCGTACCTTCTGGAAATCAGTACAGCGACTCGTATAATATAATAGAATCGAGTAGGCGTTGAGTGTGTGCAAAAGAGACAAAAATTACATCTGTAAATTGAATTGAAATCAGCACGTGTAGTTTATAAACATTTGCAGTGTTGAAGACAAAAAAAACCCTGTAAAAACTGCATGTGGATAGGTTAACCATGTACCAATAACAGGACTGAAAGTGACACAGAAAACAAATATCTGCCTTCTGGATCTGGAGGAGGAAGTAAAATAAATGCATGGAAATTCCATTTAAAAATTGCTGTGGATTTTCAAAGATCCGAGTGTGTAAGTTCACAGGGAACCAAAGGAAATTGCTGAGTTCACATTTTTGGATTTGGTCACCACTTAATCCATAAAGGCAAAATACAAAACATTCAAGTCATTAGAACTGTAAATTTGCATTGTAACATCAAAGGTAATCTCAAAGTCTAATTTTATCTCTCAGGACCTGGCACTTGCCTTGACCCAACCGTGTCTGATGGTTGTGCCCCAGTGTTTGCCAGCTGTTCTATCTTTGCCACTGGAAAGCTGGGAAGAATAGCTATTTACTTCCTAGCAATAATCAAAGTCAGTGGGATGGGAGGGGCAGTTGCCGTTATGTGGATCAACCTCGCGATGTGGCCACTGGATTTCCTTTTATTGTACTATCACAGCGATATTAATTTAAAAAATCACAGTAGGAAAAAAATAACAGCAGCATCCTTCCTCGCAGTGATGAATCACTGCACAAAAAAATGTTGTACATTGTATAATGTTCTCCTAAAGTGCTTTGTTGAATTGGGATAAAACTAATTTAAATCTTCTAATAGTCATTGTTGAAAATTACAAACAGTAAATCCAAATCTGAGCCCTGGGGCACCCCATTCCCTTCTTTCCACACCCACCAATTTCCTCCACCTCCTCCTCACCTACCACATAACATTAGGTAACTCGTTAGAGAATCTTTCTGTGCATTAGCCAGTTTGCTTTGCTTTCCTCAGATTTATCCCAAATCCCCGTCGCTTTGAGCCTAATTAATGTCCTTGCTCGTGGAACTTTCCAAAATGCCTTGCTGACATTCTGTTACATTATGTTAAATGATTTTCTGACAGTCCTCTTCGGTTACCACTTCCTTAAAGTCAAGGAGGTTGGCGAGGCAGGGTCACTGCCTGTACAATCCACACTGCCTGCTAGGTTTTTGTTCAACAGATTATTTTGTAATCTAGTCCTGATCAATTCCATTATTTTAAACAGGACCCTGCAGTTCCTGTGCCTTAAAAAAAAAACTTTTTGATAATAGGTGTCACTTTATCTTGTATCCAATCTACTGATATTGTAGCAGTGCCCTTGATTCTCATCCTAATGATTGTCAATATCTATTAAATCTTCCACTTAATCTCCCACTGGGGATAAATACATTTATCTCTGGAGATTTATTTGTTTTTAGTTCTGCTTGGTTGCCTAGATCCTGAGTTTTGATTATGTAAATATAATTAATTTGTCTTTTATTACCCTCTGGTTAGAAGGGACACATTCCTCGTCTCTTTCCCTTTAAAGGAAATGTCCTTGGAGAAATTGAAAGAAGCACTACTCTTACAGATGTGTAGTGACTAAAGTAACTCTTTATGTTGCCAAAGGTGAGCAAATGTTTTTTTTTAAATCCAACAATAAGAAATGGAATTCACAGGAATTTGTCGGACAATAGAGATTGTGAGTGAGCTGGAAACTCACGTTTACCCATCTGACAACCTTTTGTCTCCTTTTTAACTCCAGCCTTTGCCAGGCTTTGTCTCGCCCTCATCTTTTTTCTAGGTTTTCCCTCCCCCTCCCACTACAATCCTTCTTAAAAAGGGCCCTGACCCAAAATGGTGCCCATCCACTTCTACTGCAGATGCTGCCTAACTCGCTGTTCCTCCAGTTCCTTGTGTCTTCATCAACCACCACTGTTCTCTTCTCATTGCTAATGACGATGGACTTTGAATGTTTATTTTCTGAATCCCCTGATGCATTTTCTGAACACTGGTATTTCAAGTCAAGTGATTGCTGATCCGTATACATATGTTACAGTTTTGAGATTCAGCATGGAAACAGACCCTTCGGCCCACCGAGTCCACACCAACGGTCTGAAGAAGGGTTTCGGCCCAAAACGTTGCCTATTTCCTTCGCTCCATAGATGCTGCTGCACCCGCTGAGTTTCTCCAGCATTTTTGTGTACCATCACCCGTACACTAGTTTGACATTATCCCACTTATCCCTACACACCGGGTGCAATTTACAGATACCAATTAAGCCTACAAATCTGCACGACTTTGGAATGCGGGAGGGAACTGCAGAACACCCACATGGTCACAGGGAGAACGTAAAAACTCCACACAGAAGCACCCGTAGTCAGGATCAAACCTGGATCTCTGGCGCAGCAACTTTACCACCGCGCCGCCCAAGTTACTATACAGAAACTCTAATACATTTATATTTACTCATATTCCTTTTGGGTAGCTTACAAATCAATGGTATGAACATTGAATTCTCCAATTTTAAGTAACTACAAAGTCTCCTCCCCCCTCCTTGTTCTCCCTTTTGTCTCACACCTTCTGTCTTTTCAATTGTGTTTTTTTTCCAACCATTTGCCCATCAAAATCCCCATCATCTTTATCCACCCGTTACCTGCCAGATATTGTCATACCCTCCTCTCTCCCAGCATTCTTCCCCCTACCCCCCTCCCACCCCCTACAATCAGTCTGAAGATGGATCCCGACCCAAAATGTTCTCTAGAGTTGAGTTACTCCCACATTTTGTGTCTTTTTTAATATATGTTTGCTTGTTGGAACTGAGATTGAGACCTTGAGATCTGTCTCGTCCATTAGTAGACAATAGTCTCTGGTGTATCTGCTTGTTAGAGAGCAGTTATTTATCTGTAAAGGAGTCCCAAGGAACTGCAAATGCTGGAATCTTTAGTAAAACACAAAGTAATTCAACAGATCAGGCAACATCTGAGGAGGGAATGAATAGGCACCGTTATGTGTTGGGACCCTTTTTCGATCTGAAGAAATGTCCGACCTGAAACATCACCTATCCATGTCCTTCACAGATGCTACCTGACTCACTGAATTACTCCAGTTCTTTGTGGTTTTTATTTGTAAAGGACGTTGGAATCCTTTGTGAACATTATGCATAGTAGCAACATGAACCTGAATTGTAACCAGCAACGTAACATCATTATGATTTATGTTTACAATGATATTTTTACTTGTATAAAGCCACAAATTAAACTTCTGCGAAATTAGTTTTAATCGTAATTTAATGCTGCCAGTTCTTGGTAACTTGTGGATTTGACTGAATTTTGGGGTAGTTTATCTTCATGTGCGATTCCCTTTTTGAATCAATTGAAGATTTTTGCTAGATTTCTCCCTTTGGTTCTGTAACAGCCTGCAAAGAGAAGTGCTTAAATGACCAATTTTCAATCCTGTTCACTGTGGTAGAATATGATTCTTTCCACTTTCCACTTCCTAAGCAGCAAGATTTGATACTGGAGTTTCTTGAGTGCTGGCTGGGAATGCTTGCTGCTGGTTCTTATTGGGAAAACCATGTTGTTATGTAAGTTATGTTCACAGTGTGCTGTAGTTGAATTCTTCTGCCATATTTTTTGCATCTTGCTCTGCTGAACACATTGCTGAATCTGGCTCAGATAGAGCCCATGGGAGGGGTGAATCAGCAGTAACTCTGACTTCAACAATTCTTTTGGAACGGACAGGCATCTTTGGCATTTATTCTCTCTCCCCATTTGCTATTGTTAGGTGATGATGATTCGAGGAACTCTGAGTGGAATCGAGAACTTGCAGTAACTGCCTGCATTGTTGGATTGGGTGAGGGTGGGGAGGTGTCCAGAATGCTTCATTGTAACATCAGCATGTTCATGGTGTGGTGCCCGGTGGCTGCCAGAGCAAGAAAACTGGTAAAAATAATCAGCAAGACAAAGACTGTTTACATATTGTGTTGTGCTGCAGCAAGTAAGAATTTCATTGTTCCATCTGGGACAATGACAATAAAACACTCTTGACTCTTGACTTTCTACAGTAAATTAATATTGCTCCTGAATCTCCAGTGAAGATGAAAATGTTTTAAATATTGTTTCCGTATTCTTGATAGCTGGATTGTGGATTGAATGGGTGAGCTGATCTTTTTTTTATCATCTTTTGATTCCTTCGTAAATACAGAAACTGGGACCACAATGAAATGCAGATGCTGGAATCTTAAACAAAACGCAGAGTACTGAAGTAACCCAGCAGGCCAGGAAGCATCTCTGGAACACATCGATAGGCATAGTTTCTGGACCATTCATCAGACTCGAGAAGTGGCACGATTCGAAACTTCACCTATCCATGTTCTTCAGAGATGCTGCCTGACCCACTGAGTTACTCCAGCATTCTGTGTGTTACAGAAACTGGAAACTCCACTCGAACTGAGAAGAATGTTTGAGAACTTTAGTCTGTGTTCCTATTTTGAGAACTTTAGTCTGTGTTCCTAGTTATTCCAACCCCGTTCTTGGCAACTGTCTGACATTTAACCAGGCTGTTTGACAATAATGTCATATTTGACCCTGAAGTTTGGACCAAATTCCCACAGCATCACCAGGGTTGTTTCCATCTCCATAACTCTGCAAATCTTTCTCACCACCTCAGCAATTTCCCTCTGCTGCCGAAATCTTCATCCTGGAGATTCACTATCCCTGGAGATGACCATTCCGATACTATCAAGTAATTCAAGATATTTTCCCATTTGCGCTTGCCTATCTCCACTTGCCACCCTATGGTATGGATATTGAATTCTCCAATTGTAAGTAACCTCTAACTTCCCTCCTCCCCCCCCCCTCCTCCACCCCTCCCTCCCCAGAGTTCCACCTGGACTCCCACCTATTTTTACCCTCCATCCACTACTTTCCTGTAGATTGGTATGTCTTTACTATATATATATATATATCACCACATAGATTACGCATGCTACACATTCCTTATGTAGTCCAGTCCAAATCTTCACCCCTACCCTGGGCACACCGGTCCTGTAGCCAGTGCGTCACTCTCTCTCTTTAGATTTGATGGAGACCAAGGGGATGAAAGCATGTCGTGTTCCCTCCACTTGTACTGCAATAAAGACTATGAGTTAAAACCTCTATGTGTGGGTCTGATCATTCAACATGGTGTCAGAAGTGGGTCATGTGTTCACCAGTGATGGCCTCAAACCCGATCCATCAAAGACTATTGCAATTAACGAGTTACCAGCACCCACAGACGTGTTCAGCCTGCAGAGATTCCTTGGCATGATAAACTACTTGGGGAAATTCATTCCAAATTTCAGTGAATTATCGGCCCCACTGCGCCAGCTAGCCCACAAAGACACTGTTTGGTCCTGGCATGAACAGCAGCAGAGGGCGTTCGACACTCTTAAGCAACAAATGTCTTGTGCCCCCACCCTCACTTACTTTGATGTTAAGCTACCTGTCACACTGACGTGACGCCTCGCAGTATGGTTTAGGAGCAGCTTGCCTCCAAAATAACAGGGACTGCAACAGGCCTGTTGCCTATGCTCTTGCACCATGACCGACACGGAACAACGCTACGCTCCGATTGAAAAGGAGCTGCTAGAGGTCGTTTTCGCTTGAAGGAAGTTTAATGACTTTATATTTGGAAAATGGTCATGATTGAGACTGACCATCAAACCCCAATCAACATTCTGAACAACCGATACACGCTTCTCCAGGACGCCTCCAACGTATGATTGAGACTGACCATCAAACCCCAATCAACATTCTGAACAACCGATACACGCTTCTCCAGGACACCTTCAACGTATGATTGAGACTGACCATCAAACCCCAATCAACATTCTGAACAACCGATACACGCTTCTCCAGGACGCCTCCAACGTATGTTGCTACAGCTACAGAAGTATGACATTGTTCTAACCTACAAACGTGGCAAGGACATGCACCTGGCTGACACCCTGTTACGTGCTCCACGGAAGACCTGCGAGAAATCATCCACGGCTGAAGACAGCTTCCTTGTCATGACGGTCTCTGATGTTCCTTCGTCCTGTTTGGAGGACCTGGTAGCCCAAACTGCTGCTGACGATACCTTACGATCGCTCTCCCCTGTCATTAAGCACGGGTGGCCAGACAAGCAATTCAGATTACCACTCCCTATCCGGCCCTTTTTTGCCGTTCGTGATGAACTAGTACTACAAGAGGACATTATCGTAAAGGGCCACAAAGCTGTAATTCCTGCCTCCTTACATAGCAAGTACTTTGATGCCGTCCATGCGGGACACCCAGGCGCAGAGGCAACTGTCCGGCAAGCGAAAAGCATGTTTTTCTGGCCTGGCATGGCTGATTATATTCGTGAGAAAGTAAAGTGCTGTGCAGTGTGCAACAGTTTGACACCACAGCAACAAAAGCAGCCACTTCTCTCATACCCGGTTCCCAAACTCCCATGGTCCACATTGGCAACTGATATTTTTGAGTGGCATGGCAAACAATACCTGGTTCTAGTCGACTCGTATTCCAGATGGTTTGAAATCGAACTACTCAGTAGCCCCACCTTTGCAGGGGTAGTCCAGAAGCTGGCACGCCATTTCTATGTTCACGGGTTGCCGTATCAGCTACTGACTGACAATGGCAGTCAATTTACCAGCCAGTACTTCAAAGACTCTGCTACATGCTGGGGTTTTCGTCATATCACCAGCAGCCCCGAATACCCACAGTCAAACGGGCTGGCTGAACGTCAGGAGTGCCAAACAAGTGATGGAACGATCCCACAGAACAGGGTCAGACATATACCTAGACCTGCTCAACCTGCGCAACATCTCCCGTGACCCGATATTGGGTTCACCCGCCCAGCGACTGATGTCAAGGCAAACCCGAGCCACACAGCTAGTGGCGAAACAAGCACTAGTACCGCAAGTGATCCCACCATCCGAAATCCAGTCCAGGTTACAACAAAAGCGTAACGTTCAAAAAGGATGGTATGACAAGATGAGCAAACCACTTCCACCACTGGCCAAGGGGCAGGTGGTCCGTCTACAAACCGACAAGGGTCACGACCGCCTCGGTGTAATTTCTGGAACTGCTTCCAAACCACGTTCATATTTAGTCAATGCCGATGGCGGCACCTACAGATGTAAAAAACAGCACACCTGCCTGTGAATGAACCAGCACCACCTCCGTATTATCCTGACCGCACAGGTATACTTCCATCCCCATCCAGAGGCATTGACCCGACCATACCACCACTACCATCCACTTCTGATCCGGTCGTATCGCCTATGGCCACGCCGCCTCCACCCCTGCCAAGGTCTCCAGTTTTATCGCTGGGGATGCTGTTTCAATCTCCTGTACCTGTTCTACCACGATCACATCTCCGGTGACGGGAGAAAATGCAGGACTGTACCGTACGCATGCAGATAGCATCTGCAAGCCCACCCTAAAGTACCGGGTTACGTTTGAACTTCCCTCCAGCTTACTTACACATACTATATGTACTTTATGTAATCAGTAGTACCTACATTTTGCATGTGATTATCATATCTATTTTATTAGGAGTTAATTCTTTAAGAGGAAGGATGTAGATTAGTATTTCTTTACTATATATATATATCTCCACACAGATTATGCATGCTACACATTCCTTATATAGTCCAGTCCAGATCTTCATCCCTACCCTGGGCACACAGGTCCTGTAGCCAGTGCGTCACTCTTTCTCTTTAGATTTGATGCAGACCACGGGGATGAAAGCATGTAGTGTTCCCTCCGCTTGTACTGCAATAAAGACTATGTTATAACCTCTATGTGTGGGTCTGATCATTCAACATTTCCTTCCTCTGGCTTCACAGTCTGCAACTTTCAAACCATTTCACACCTTTTATTCTTATTTCTGGCCTTTGTTCCAACCATCTGCCTATCACAAAAAAAAACCCTTGCCTGTACACCTATTACCAGCCATGCTTTGTTGTGCCTGTCCCCTTTCCCAACTTTCTTCTCCCCATCTACAATCATCCCAACGCAAAACGCCATTTATCCATGTTCTCCAGAGATGATGCCTGACCTGCTGATTACACCTGCAATTTGTATCCTTTTGCCTGCTTGCTGCCCTTTTTTAGTTCCCAGTTTACCAATGCATCAATCTAAAAATTCTCCTCTCGGATCCCTCCATGATCCGATCATTTCTTATCTATGCAATCTACACAAGCTCTGCAATTCTCCAAAAATTCTGGACACTTCCATTTGTGGCCTCTTGAATACGCCCATATTTATTGCAGCTTTATCATTGCAGCAACTGAGCCTATTTTATTCTGTATCATTCTGGCAAAGGTCAGATAGAATGATAGTCAGACATTTATGTTCTTTGATCAGCAATGGAATAACTATGTGCTCGTTGACTGGAGCTACCTAGTTGACAGCTTGTTGCTTATTGAGTTATAGTTAGACAATTCATGTATCTCCATGATTATTTGCTATAGTCGAGGGTTTTAGTGAAAATGATGAGGGTTTGGGTTGTTTGCATGGTGTTCCATTGCAGATAATTGCCTGAGAATGAATAGTAATGGAACAATGGAACAATGAATACTGTATTATAAATGAAACGTAGAATGTCAAATGCATATAAGCGTAAAGATGTGTTTCATGTCAATAAATAGTTCCAAATTGATAACAGTCTACTGCAAAGTGTTGAAGTTTGGGGAAAAGGTTAAATATCCCCAGAAAAACGTGACTTTTTTAAACGGAAAATATATTTAGTGGTGTGATTTTATTTGTGCTGATTTTCTTCATACTTGCTGCATGTGTTACACAATTTCCTCTCCTATCCAGACCATGACATATTGTGAAGTGTTGATAAAATGTTGTCAAAACACATTTTGTGTAAGTGCCAGCTTTAATCTGATGGACATACAGAAACACTTGATGCATAATGAGTGATTCACAGACTTATTCCTTGTCTGTATCCTCTTATGTTCTAATGATGTGTGTAAAGGAACTTGAACATTGAACTGTCATTTCAGGTTAATGGTCCCATCACTCAAACCTAGCCGGATCAAAATGTGACGTATAAAGATAAAACACATTAACCTTGAGCCCTTGGTTTCACAGGCTACCTACTCCTCTTCTAAAATAGCACTTTGGTTGCTAAAGGGAAAGGGTTCGTGTGGATGGCCTTGAAAATATGTGGTGCAAATTTTAATATGTGATCACTTAATCCATTTTCTGAAACTTTGGTCCACCTTTTTAGCAAAGGTGTTAATGGCAAATGGAACAGTCTTATACAGGAAATCATTCAGTATTCACCTACTTATATTTGCATCATTCTGTATTTTGAGGATCATGAAGAATTGGGCGTTGCTATTCTACAAGTGACTTGATTAACAGCAGGATGTGGGTTGGTCACCTGGTGGTTCACACGGACATCTTTTTGCTGGGTGAAGTTTCTTTTTCTATTTACATGATTTTTTTTCAGAACTAGAAATTCATTTAATAATTTATAAACAAAATGGCCTTGAGTTTAAGGGGAGAAGAAACAAGATCCACAAGGAGCTCTTAAATGATCAGTGTGCAGTGACTAGGAGCAGGGCAAGTTAAGAGGAAGCCACAGTCAGCCACCCAGTCAGGTGATAGAGAGAAAGCATGTCTTTGACGTTGATTTAGACTTTAGAGCAGAAATACGCCCTTCGGCCTACCGAATCTGCGCCGACCAGCGATCACCCCGTACGCTAATCTACACACACTAGGGACAATTTTACGATTTACCGAAGCCAATTAACCTGTACGTCTTTGGAGTGCGGGTGGAAACCGGAGCACCTGGAGAAAACCCACGCGGTCACGGGGCGAAAGTATAAACTCCGTATAGACAGCACCCGTAGTCAGGATCGAACCCAGGTCTCTGGTGCTGTAAGGCAGCAACTATACCGCTGTGCAACCGTGCCTTCCTGGGGAGGAGGAAACTCCAGAATCAGGAAAACCTAAGCCTCTGAGGTTCTAATTAAACTGAAATGTATTATTTACCCCACGATGCACCTTCTGGTGCGTCCAATTTAAGACCTCCAATTTAAAATGTGGACAGGACTGAATCTTCATATAAAAAACAAAATTATGAAGGACATCGGGTAGATAGTAGGAAACATTTTCCCTACCTGAGAGATGTCAAAAACCAGAGGGCATAGGTTTAGGGTAAAGGGTACGCTGCTTAAAGAGAATCTGAGGAATAAATATTTTCACTTAGAAAGTGGTTAGAATCTGGAATAGAGTCATACAGTCATAGAGTGATACAGTGTGGAAACAGGCCCTTCTGCCTAACCTGCCCACTCCACCAACAATGTCTCAGCTACACTAGTCCCACTTGCCTGCGCTTGGTCCATAATCCTCCAAACCTGTCCTATCCATGTACCTGTCTAACTGTCTCTTAAATGATGGGATAGTCCCAGCCTCAACTACCTCCTCTGGCAGCTTGTTTCATCCACCCACCATCCTTTGTGTGCAAAAGTTGCCCCTCGGATTCCTATTAAATCTTTTCCTCTTCACCTTGAACCTACGTCCTCTGGTCCTCAATTCCTCTACTCTGGGCAAAAGACTGCATCTACCCGATCTATTCCTCTCATGATTTTGTACACCTCTATAAGATCTCCCTTCATCCTCCTGCGCTCCATGGAATAGAGACCCAGCCTCTCCTAATAGCTCATACCCTCTAGTCCTGGCAATGTACTGCCAGAGTGGGTAGTGAAGTATCTAGACAAAACCATAAATTGCCACAGCATTAAAGGTTGCGGACCAAGTGGCTCAACTATAGTCAGCATGGACATGGTGTGCCGAAGGGCCTGTTTCTGTGCTGTGTGACTGTTTGGCTGTATGATTAAGACTTTGCTTCCTCCTTGCATTGTTCTGCTTTCCTGCTCAAAATAGAATATTACCATGGTGACATGATGGGAATGCAACAAAATAGTAAGATTAAACGAGAACTTACCAGTTTGAAGTTTGATCTTTATTTTATGAGGAGTTACGATGAGGGACTACGTGATGAAGAGCCCGTCCAGCCGCACATCCGTCAATCTTCAAAGCTACGGTGTGAAATCACAGACAACAATTACTGAAGTATGATAGTAAGATACATAAAGACTAGAACTACCAGCTCGATCTTTATGAGGGTTGGGAGCGGAGGGCATGTAGTCCCTCATCGTAACTCCTCATAAAATAAAGATCAAACTTCAAACTGGTAAGTTCTCGTTTAATCTTACTATTTTACTTCGGAGTCACATGAGTGACTACGTGAAGATTTCAAAGCTCTGTGATTTCACGCCGTAGATTCAAATCCAGGCGTCTCACTGCATTGATTGACTCTAAATAAATAAAGCAATCAACAATGCATAACCACAACATGGATGCAACCCGTTAATGGTTAATTTATCACCACAATAGTAACCCCTTTATCACAAGGGGAAACTTAATACTGAATCCAAAACAGCACCACCAAATAACCACAGGTACTATAATCTCCTTATGGTAATACTTGTGAAACATCCTTTCACTTTGTCCTGCGGCCGCGAGGATATGTTCTATTGGAACATCCAAATCCTTGGCCGCCGATGTTGATGGTGCTCTGGTGGAATGAAATTTAAATTTGTCAGTATCAATACCTGCATCAAGCAACACCTGCTTCAGCCATCTTGAAATAGTCTGAACCGTCACTTTCTTATGCAGTTATTTATGGCTGATAAAGAATGCTCCTCTTATGGTTCTGGTGGCTTCAATGTAACATCGTAAATGTAATACTACACATAGACGTGGATCCGTAGGATATGCTGAAAACCCCAACTTACATCCTGTGATTCCAGGTCTACTCTGTTTAAGCAAATCATAGACATAGAACGTAATAGTATCTGTTGCTATTTCCATCATGTCTATTCGTAGTTTCTGCAATGTTTGCACTCTCTGTGCTGAAACCAGTGCCCTGAGCATGACTACCTTCATGGTAATTTAGGCCAAGGACAGCGCTGCAATAGGAGTCCATTGACGAAAGAGCATTAACACATCTCTTACATTCCAGATTTCTGTATACCTGTGTCTAGGAGGCTTAGAATTGAAAATTCCCTTCATAAATCTACAGACCAAAGGGTGTGACCCTACAAGATTTTGTTCTGATTCCCTCCATGGATATGCAGAGAGGGCACTCCTTGCAGTATTGATAGCACTAGAGCTTAACTGCCAATCAAAATAAAGAGTTGACAGAAACTCTAACACGTCTGAGATGTCTGCAGTGTGATATGTAATATTCTGCCTTAAGCAAAACATATCCCATTTCCTTATGTAAGAAATGTACTGCTTCTGGGTACTATCCCTCCAGGTTTCCGCAATAACATCCACAGTATGATCTGATAGTCCTCTTCCGAGATATGGCACTCCTTAGAATCTGCAAATCAACAAACCAATACGATTATGTAAAGGATGTGAATCATCAGTTATAGGGTGCACAAACAGATTAATTATGTTTGGGAAAATCATAAGAGGCTTTGTGATCATTTTTAACACCAGAGGGTACCATGGTTGTGTAGGTCCAATCTGGTACCACCAATACTCCCGAAACGGAGTCCTGTTTGATCTTCTGTATACACTGACTAAATGAGGCAAAATGGAGAAAATGTATACAAAAACATTCTACCCCAATGCAGCGAGAAACATCCACCGCTACTGCCCCAGGATCAGGTTTCCATGACACATATTTAGGTAATTGGTGGTTAAGTCTGGATGCAAACAAGTCAATCTATGGCATCCCCAACCGTGCAACAATATTATTAAATTTGTCACGATCCAACATCCATTCTGTATTGTCATTGAATTTACATGACTTTGAGTCTGCAACTATTTTGAATCTACCTGGTAGGTAGATTGCCGAAGCCAAATATTTCTTGTCCTTCTGGAAGGACAGATATAGTTGTCCTTCTGGAAGTTTCTCCCATCTCCACAGAATATTTCTGGTAAAAACACCAGGTCCAGATCACGTTAGCCAATCTATCACAAGATTCTGACTTAATACCACTCAAATGATTAACATACGTTTCTATTCCGTAGTGTTGCTGTACCTAAACATGCAAACTTTGCATATTAGAGCAATAAGCTTTAGGCCCATAAAATGTTCCTAAAACTCTCATTAAATGATCCCTTGTTATTGGATCAAAGGTACTTTCTCCACATTCCATCTACCTCCACAGCTGGAAATACTTATGTATCACCCCAACCTAGAGCACTAAAATTAGTCTGTAGAATAATGGAAGGTGTTTCAACCAGGATCTCTCTGGAAGCATTTGAGACACTCATAATCCACCATAGTATTCCAGTAATAACTGCAACTGGCAATTACATGGGCCTGGCAAAATGCCCTGAATGTATACTCAATGCCTGTACCTATGCTTGCTGTAAATGCTGATAATGCAGCGTCTAAATTGTACGGCCGAAAATAAGCAAATAGTTTGCAAAGCAGGCTTGCTACCTGCCTAATTGAGGGTTGGTGCTCTGTAATGAGCTTAATACAACTTCCATTTAAATGCAGCCTTTATCTTTGGGCTGAATCACTACCATGTGTTCTCTTTTAATAATGAAACCCAAGTAATCAATTACTGTGCTTGGTAATAGTTTGGATTTATCTGGATCTCCAAAGTGAGCTTGATTCTTGACACTCATGGTTCTGTTGTAGCCCGAGTGTTTCCTACAATCAGAATATATCAAAATAGGCCATTACCAAATGGCCCTGAGCTCTTAGTAGTGCTAAGATTGGTTCCAACAATCTGACAAATAGTCTCAGAGCTGAGGCTAAACCTTAATACAATGCTTTAAATTGCCATAATTGACTCATCCAGTTAAATCTTAAACATCTATGATTATTACCATATATAGCCACACAGTAATATGCATCTTAAGATCTATGCTAGCCATATAGCATTTTCTTGAAATTGGCTGTATAGTACTGGCAAATGTCTCCAAAACTGTTTTTTTATACTGTACAAAAAAGGGTTAAGACTTGTCAGATCTAGAATAATTCTACACCCACCATCCTTATTTGCTCTAATAAAACACTTGGCATACATTGGTGGTGATGGTGAACTGACTTCTTAATTATCCCTTTTACACAATATTTCATGTTCTGCCTGAATCTGCATATTCTCTTATTTTGAGAAATATGTGTCCGGTTTGAAATATGCTGAGTAGGAGAATCCAAATCTGGGTAGAATTCAATTCTAAACCCCACAATACTGTACAGTATAAATACATCAGATTGCCATTCTTTTAGGAAGAATTGTAATCTTCCCCAACTTGTAAGTGTAAAACATTGATATATCTCTTACAGAACCAGACCCCCTACCTCAGGGTTTGCCTATGGCAATTGTTATCCCCTGATCTTAGTGGGAATATTGTAACCTCCACATACCTCAGGAGGAGTGCGCCAATAACGCAAATATGGGAAAGACCAATTTGATCCTTCACTGCTCCCAGTCACCACACATTGGTAGGGAAAACTGTCTTCGATTTGATCTGCCAATCACAGACAGCTTCATCGAGGTCTTTTACCCTTTTTTGGCTAGATTCTTTCCAAAAACAGATTTTAGGCAATTAAATATTAGATGGTTTACAGAGCCCCGCAAACTTAGGGTATATGTTAGGTCTTATAGCACTTTTATAAATACAGTTTATTTCAAAGTGCGCACTACACATGAGTGCTAAATCAACCTTGTTGTGATACAGACACGTGCTCTCCATCCAAACCTCTGGCCAAAGCCGTAATGCCTGACCAGCAATTTCAGCACCCTCTGTCATTCATTTTTTATTAAAAAAAAAAAAAAAATTCCCACCACTGAGACTGCTTGCAGTGCTCAATACTGCGGGTTTCATATTTTTTGACAGCTCATGCATGGTCAGAACCTGGAGCTGCTGGGAGAGCAAGTAATTTATTGACATTGCTAATTTATCTCCCAATGGTTCCCCTGATAGTTTTGGAACCACTATTTTATATATTGTGCCAAACCTGGTCCTTTAGGCTCTGTTATTGGGCTCTGGTCCTCATATGATTCGTCTCTGAATCTTTGCGTAAAATAATCCTCCTCATGGAGGGGCGAATTGGCATCCTGCTTCAGGTGTTTCTAGCGCTGGCTCTCCCATAGGCCTACGCATAGTAAACCCTTTCCAGGTGCTCGCCGCGCAGGCTCTCCTGTAGGCCCATGCATAGGCAGCCCTCTTTCAGGTGCTGCTGGCGCTGGCTCACCTGTAGGCCAACGCTTAAACTGTCTTTCTCCAGACATAGTTGGCGCTGGCTCTCCTGTAGACCAACGCATAAAAATGCCCTTATCCAGGCATTGCTCACACTGGCTCTCCTGTAGGCAAGCGCTGAGCCGGACCTTTCCAAGTACTCCCTGCGCTGGCTCTCCCTTAGGCCAACGCTGAGCCGGACCTTCCAAAGCACTCCATGCGTTGGCTCTCCTATAGGCCAACGCTAAGCCCGGACCTTCCCCAGACATTCCCTGCGCTGGCTCTCCCAACGCGGACCCAAATAGACAAAATGTCTGCCTGAGTCGGGGATCCTCCGGTCTGACTCCTCAGAGTCTACTGGCCACCCGGACTTTTGTCTCTTGCGCCCTAATGGCGCTACAACGGTATATTTTTTAACCGTATTTAAAAAGTCAAAAGGGCGCCCGCTACTCGCAGACCCGCGGTCTTTCTCGAGTTTACCTGCGGTACGCCTCTAACATCCTTTCTCCATTCTGACTTGTGTTGTTCCAACTACAAGTTCTCTGAAGAAAGCGACCTGAAAAACGTAAGTAAACACTTACCTTCAGGCTTTTTACTTACCGGTTTGGAGGAGCTCTGCTCACTCCAAACACACGGTCACTGCGCTATGCGTCTCACGATATGATGCGTGTGCGGCTGGACGGGCTCTTCTTCACGAAGTCACTCACGTGACTCCGAAGTAAAATCAAAGGGTTAGTAAAGTGACTGTCCTCAGCTGAACTGCAGCAGTGGGAATTAAAATCTGGCCCCGTGTTTCTTTTTGATGATAACTTTTTGATGATAACTTGATCCTAACGAATGATTGGAAAATGTTCACTGACATGTAAAGGAGGACTTTATGCAGCCTCTCCTTTGATTGATGCATTATTGTGTTTGAGCTAGGTTTTTTGCAATGAGTATGAGGGTGCATGTAAACATTTTCTACAGTAATGCTACAGTGTTTTAGATTGCACTGGTCTATCTTGCCTTCACTTTGTCACTGTCAGCGCAGGGCTGGTGTGAGGAAGGTGATTTTTTTTCTTTCTTTGAATGAATTCCATTCAGATTCTGATTTCGAGAGAGAACGTGTGATCTGAAATAGAAATTAAAATAAGATGGAGTGAACCAGAACAGCTATGATGGATTTTGTTCAGCCACCACAATACAAACGCACTGCATCTCTTACTGAAGCTGCAACTAAGTGATGATCCTTAAAGAGATCCCAGAGAGGATTAACTTTATCTCGTTTGCAAAACATGTATCCATTGACTGTCTATCAATAACCAACGTAGAGATTATTTAGCATATTAAAGCCCTGAGATCATGGTTGAATGTCATTATTTCAGTGGAATAGTACATATCTTTGTGCATCTTTAAATATTGACAATTCTTGCCTTCAAGATGCAGTAGAGGTGTAAATTGTTTCAGATTGAGACTCAATGACAGCGCACTGAAAATTCCTATTATAGAATATATATTCCCTAATATGTTTCAAGTGAAAATGGGATTTTATAATATTTAAGTGCTGACGGTTTCTCCCACCATTATTGACACCATTGTCGCTCCAGTCCTGAGATGATGGTGTTGAAATGTGACATTTTCGCACCTAGCCTCAGGGTTCCAACAACACTCCTTCCTTCTCAGATCACAAAATGCATTTCAGTCACTCAGAGAGGCAAATGCTAAAATAGAAGTTGGTTTATTTTCATTTATTACAGCTCTTTCAAATGCATTAACGTGAAGAACACTTTTTTTTAAACACCGTGACATCATCAGACATAGTTCATACTCAGTTCAGTTGTCATTTGGCCAGATACAAAATAAAGGTTGCTGCTTTGATTACAGATGTCACAGACTGTCTGAATAAGATCATCAATACGATGTTAATGTACCAAATCATCAGCAGTGTCTGAACCAGAATATGTGATAAAAGTAGTGTTGTGGACGCTGAAATAGATGAAGGAGGTTTTTGGAAGATCTTTGTAACACTTTAAAAAAAAAGTAACAAATGTACGGTTTTAAATCTTTTTCAAAGCATAACTGGAATAACTATTCTGAGGTCATTGATTGCATCCATTTTTGGAATAATTCATTCTCACCAATAAGCTGTTATTCTGAATTTGTTTTATAAAGAAGTCAAAAGGTTTGTGTCAGGTTTTAAATAGGGAGGTTAGATTGCATTTGCATGCAATATGAAGCTAAAATCAACAGAGCGAGTTGGGTGGGGGGAGATTAGAGGGTGGTTTTGAGTGTGGTGGAAGCTGTCTAATGCACTCAGTACAATAGACACTTTTGATTCTGCCTGCCTGTAATTTTAAGTTTAAATTTGAATTTGTATGGATTTCTTAATGCCTCTTCATTTTCAGATCAGTGCCTCCTTTAATATCAATTTTCGTTTTCTGAACACAATGGCCCTAATAAATGAACCAATATCTATCACTAAAATATGAAGTACTAAAAGCTTAATCTTTCAGATCTTGTATGCATGTGGACTGCAAAATAAACCACTTCAGCTGACAAAAGATTGTGCCAACAGCAAGTGATACAAGGCCAATATCTTTATTTGGATCACTGTGCTCCAGTTGGGATCAAAGCTATTCCATTAAATCTGTTGCAGGGAAACATTTTGTTAAGAAGCATTTTAATATTCCGTTAAACATTTTGCAACTTGGTATTTGTTTTCGTTTCAATCTTCTAAACTTGGTGCAATTTTGTTCTTCCTTCACTTGAAGCTTAATAGTGTAAAGTCAACCAAGAACTAACAAAGACAGCATCTAAGTGAAGGATTTCAGTGAGTAAGTGGTGCCAATTTACAGATGATCTGGAAATACATGCTGTCTATTCATTTTATTTATTTATTTATTTATTTATTTAATTTATTAGAAGTACATTACATTTTGATGGTACCTTTTTACAGGTTCCCAGAATTATTATAACATTCTTTGTGCAACTTCCTTTTTTAAAATTTTTTAGAAAGAAATGAGAAAGAAAGAAGTAGTGAAGAGTAAAGGAAAGTCTAGTGAGTGTGAGGTAAAGTGAAGCAGAAAGGAGATTCTCCCTCGCCACAAGTCGATGCTTTTTTATATTCTTAATCATTTTCTGCCCAAACCCAGAATTTTTTATTTTACAATAGTATTGCACCACATGAATCCAAATGGTCAATAAATGGAGACCAACTCGTTAAGAATTGGTCTTGTTTATCTATTAGGAGGAGTCTCATTTCTTCCAAGTGGGCAGTTTCCAACATATTACCAATCCACATTTTGAGTGTTGGTATAGTAGCAATTTTCCAAAATTTAAGTATGAGTTTTTTTGCTGTTATTAAACCATAATTAAAAAATGAAATTTGGGGTATATTTAATTTGTTTCCATCTCCTATTACTCCAAAGATAATCATTTCCATGTTAGGTTCCATTTTTATCTTAAATAAACTAGTGAATATATCAAATATATCACACCAAAATCCATGATGTTTTGTGCAAGAAACGAAAGAATGTGTGACATTGGCATTTTGAGAAAGACATTTATCACAGATGGGAGAAATATTTGAATAAAATTTATTCAACCTAACTTTTGAATAATATAATCTATGTAATATTTTAAATTGAATTAAATTATGTCTAGCGTTAATCGAACATTTATGTATATATATCAAATACCTCTCCCATGTTTCTTTAGAATTTTTTTTAACATTAATTCTTTTTCCCAGTCTTCTCTAATTGCCTCTGTTGATGGCAATTCTCTATTAAGAATACTATTATATAAATATGATATTAATTTTTGTGAGTCCGCCTTAATATTCATTGCTTCTTCCAGTGGGTCTATCATTATGCTCTGTAGTCTTGGTATATATTTTTTAAATATCTGTAAATATTTAAAGTATTGGTTATTATTCAGATTAAATTTTGATTTTAATTGTTGAAATGATAATAAATTTCCCATTTCATACATGTCACCCACCTTTTTAATTCCCAATCTTTCCCATTGTCTATATGTTTTATCCATAAAAGATGGTTCAAATACCGGATTATTCACTATTGGTGTTAATGATGATAAGTTTCTTAATTTTAAAGTTAATTTTATTTGTTTCCAAATTCGAATTATATTGTGTATAATTGGATTCTTCTTATATAATGTATTTTTCCATTTTATCAGGGAGAAGAGGATCGCTCCTAAATCATACGGAAAACAATCCTCTTTCTCCATTCTTATCCATTCCATCTGTTGAGAAGGACAGTTCAACCAATAAATTATATTCTTAATATGCACTGCCCAATAATAATATAAAAAATTAGGCAGTGCAAGTCCCCCTACATCTTTAGGTTTACACAAATGATTTCTTTTAATTCTATGTGCTTTGTAGTCCCAAATAAAATTAGTAATATTAGAGTCTAGTTTAAAAAATATATATTTTGGTATATATATTGGTATGGATTGAAATAAATATATTATTTGTGGTAGAACTATCATTTTTATAGCATTTATTCTGCCAATTAATGATAGTGGGAGCGTTTTCCAAAATTTAATCAGCGTTCAATTTATTTAATAAAGGACTAAAATTAGCATTAAATAATGATTTATATCTTCTAGTAACTTGAATACCTAAATACTTAAATTTTTCCGTTGCAATTTTAAATGGAAATTTTAATAGATGATTCGCTTTCGGGGGCTGTAATGACATAATTTCACTTTTATTCCAATTTATTCTATATCCAGAAAAAGAGCCAAATTCCTCTATTACGTTTAGTAAATTCGGGATACTCGTTTCTGAATTTCTAATATATAAAAGTATATCATCCGCATATAATGAAATGTTGTTATTAGAGTCCTTAGTATTATATCCATGAATATTCGGATGTGTTCTTATCCTTTCAGCCAAAGGCTCTATCATAAGGGCAAATAGCAGGGGTGATAAAACACATCCCTGCCTATTGCCCCATGATAATTGGAATTTTGGAGACAGCATATTATTAGTTAATATTCTTGCCATTGGTTTATCATATAATAAATTTACCCATCTAATAAAATTATCTCCCATATTAAATTTTTGGAGTACTATGTATAAATACTGCCACTCTACCTGATCAAATGCTTTCTCTGCATCCAAAGATATAACTGATGTCTTCCTTTTCCACTTTATGTGAATACATTATATTAAAAAGTTGTCTCAAATTATTAAATGCTTGTCTTTTAGGTATAAACCCCGTTTGGTCTGGGTTTATCAATTTATTAATATATTTACTCAATCTTCTTGCTAAAATCTTTGCTTAAAATTTTTTGAACTGTATTTAAAAGTGATATAGCTCTATACGAGCCCGGATCTTCTAGATCTTTATCTTTTTTTGGTATAAGCGTAATTGTAGATTCTGCTAATGTTTCTGGTAATTTTTTTTCGGTAAAAGCATAAGTATATAATTTAAGTAATCGTGGGACCATTAACTCCTGAAATCCTTTATAGAATTCATTATTAAAACCATCAGGCCCTGGTGTCTTCCCATTTTTCAGTTCTTTTATTGTTTCTCTTATTTCTTCACTTGTGATCTGAGCTCCTAATTCCTCTTGTTCTAAGATATCCAATTTTGGCAAATTACAATTATCTAAAAAATGTATAATTTTATTGTCTTCTATTTTAGTTTTAGATATATATAAATTTTGATAAAATTGAGCAAACCTTTTATTAATGTCCTTAGGTAAAGTTAATAGTTCCCCGTTCTCTGATTTAATTTTAATAATTGTTTTTTCCTTTTCTTGCTTCTTCAATTGTCGTGCTAGAAGTTTATGTGGTTTATCCCCAAATTCAAACTGTACTTGTTTTGTGATCTGAAATAATCTTATTACTCTTGCCGATAATATTCGATTAAGTTTAAATTTCAATAATGTAATCTTATTATGTTTATCTATAGTTGGGTCTTTTGCGTTACCTAATTCTAATAATTTAATTTCCTTTTCTATCGTCCATTGTTCTGTCCTGTTTTTTTTATTTAGAAAGCTTTGATACGAAATTATAACTCCATGGATGAATGCCTTAAAAGATTCCCATAATAGAGATGGTGACATACCTGGTGTCTCGTTTGTCTTGAAAAAAAATTTCATTTGCTGTTTTAAATACTCGTAACCTTGTGGGTTATTAGCTATTTGTGTGTTAAATCTCCAAAAGGATTTTATACCTGGCATTCCCTCAAGTTTTAAAGTAAAAGTCAACGGGGAGTGATCAGAAATAATACTATTGTGGTATTTAGGATTAATCGTATATGGTATTAATTTTGTATCCACTAAGAAATAATCAATTCTTGAATACGTTTTGTGTACTGATGAGTAAAACGAGTATTCCCTTCCGGTTGGATTAACTATTCTCCATACATCTGTTATATTAGTGTTTTTTATATATGTGTTTAAGAATTCTCTAGACTTGGATTTGACACTACCCTTCCTTAATTTTATTGATTTGTCTAAATATGAATCTATAACACAGTTAAAGTCCCCCCCTAGTATTACATTTTGAAAATTACTCATCTATTATATCCATAATTTTCTTTAAAAATTGGGGGTTATCAAAATTTGGAGCATAAATATTTATCAGTCAGTGGTGTAGAATAAATTTCTCCCGCCACTATCGTGTACCTTCCTTCTTTATCAGATATAGTGTTCTTTAATATAAATGGTATACCTTTCCGAATAATAATAGCCGTTCCTCTAGCTTTCGCAGTAAATGACGAGTGATAAGTTTGGCCTATCCAGTTTGCCCTTAGTCTCATCTGTGTTTGTAGTTTCGTATGCATTTCTTGCAGAAAAGCTATGTCCACATTTAAAGATTTTAACTGGGCCATAATCTTGCCCCTTTTAATTGGATCATTCGCACCCCTAATATTCCAACTACAGAATGTGAATCCTCCATTCTTTTTTTCCTTATTATCCTGCATTGTTAATAGGTTTTGGTGATTTTGCTTCATGTGGTGTAATTAAGTACCTCAGGCTTTTGGGTATGTGGGTATCATCCCATACTTCTGACGTCATTTTACCTCTCCTCCGTATATTGAACCTCCATAAGAAAAAGAGAAAAGTGTGTTGAGAAATAGTGAAGAAAGAAAGAAAAATTGTTAGATAAGCCACATAAAAGTAAATACAAAAAATAAAAATGAGTTTAAGGTATCAAAAAGGTGATACCCTAAATACAAGAAGCCATCTATGATGGCCAAAAATTGATTGACCTCCGTAGATGGAATTATACATTGAGTTCAGCCCCCTAAATACAATGTGATTTATGACTACATGCCGTTTCATCTAAATATATCTTAATATATCTAAAAAAAAATTTAAGAAAATTAATTAGCAAAAAGTTATCTGGTCAGGCGAATAAAACAGAAAAAAAAGTTTCAACAATAGAAAGTTATCAGCATCATCTTTACTATTTCAAATATTCTCTTATTTACCCCAATTTTAAACCTTCTATGTTACTTGCTCGGTATCACAGTCGTGGAATTGTAAAACATAAAAACACATGCCCTGTCCCTGTATCCGAATATATTCATCTGTCCCTTAATTACCAGCCTGTTTCAAGGGTTACATTTCTTATCTTAAATACAACCGTCTTCCAGCCCAAACCTCTGGAACTTTTCCAAATCATTAACGCCTCTTTCTTCCCACAGGTTTATGATGTTATAATATTCTTATACCACTTTTCATTAATTGTAGTGTGTTAGTGTACATCCTAAATTATATTTCATTTCTTTTATTCTTTTATGCTGTCTATTCATAACTGTAATGAAGCAAGTTTCTTGTTTGTTCACATTATATATTTGACAAAAAGCTGGGAATTCTAAACAAATTATAAACCTATACATTTCTTTTTTTTCCATATTTACAATGGACAACCTTTGTTATAACGTCTTAAACAATCACCAGTTTTGAAAGAAACACGAAGTGCTGGAGCAACTCAGTATCAGTAACAGTTTAGTTTATTGTCACATATACCAAGGTACAGTGAAAAGCTTTTGCTGCGTGCTAACCAGTCAGCGGAAAAACAATACATGATTACAATCGAGCCATTCACAGTGTACAGATACGTGATAAGGGAATAACGTTTATTGCAAGATAAAGCCAGTAAAGTCCTATCAAAGATAATCTAGGGTCACTAATGAAGTAGTTCGTAGTTCAGGATTGCTCTCTAGTTGCGGTAGGATGGTTCATTTGCATGATAACAGCAAATCAACCAGCATCTGTGCAGGGAATAACAGGTGACATTTCAGTTTGACGGTCTGAAGAAGGTCCTGAGCCGAAATGTCGTCTTGTCTATTCCCACCACAGGTGCTGTGTGATCCACCCAGTTCCTTCAGCAGTTTCTTTTTGCTCAATCTATAGTTTCTTGTGTCACCCATTTAAAACTGTTGTATGGTTTAATTCACAAGTTCTCTGAGCAAGATTCATGTTGCTCAGTATTGGCAATTGGAATAAAGGATCTGAGGCCGGATCGTTGATGAGGAAGATGTGGATCCAGTTCGGTGACGAGGTTACTTTCAGAAAGCACTTCGAAAATGTACTTTGCGGTGAACGAGTAGATCTAGACATTGCCTTGTTAGGTAGACCAAATACATTTCTCCATCTTTCTAGAAAGTGGAGATTGGCCAGAGTTGAGGTAATGGATCATGTTCAATAACAGAAACAAAAGAAACAGAAATTCAGGAAGTTTTAATCAGAGCATGTATTTTGCTGCAATGTAATATTGTTCTTAATGATGAACAGGAGATTAGTATAATCGTCCTTCCGTTTGACCAAAGTAGACACTGCTCTGCTTTATTTGCTGTAAAAGTTAAACAGAGGGTTCACATCCTAGAACTTGTGGGCACATGAAATGTAAATGACTGCAGCACAGCACAAAGAAATGTCAATTGGCAACTTCAGTCAGAGACTATGGCATTAATTGGCTGTTAAATAGAGAAAGCGCTGCCAATGGAAGAATGATCGTGAACATGGGGGTTGGTGATATCTGAAAACTAAATAAAGATTCTAAGATATCATAGAACATTCCCCTACTCAGGGCAAGAGACTGTGCATCTAAAGGGCCTGCCCCACTTGCATGCGATTGCGTGCGTTTGGCACGACCGAACGGAAGCGGAGTTCGCGCTAAGTACGCGCGTGACGTCATTTGCGTTATGCTTACCAATCAGCTGGGCAGGAGGCGGGCCGACTGAATTTGGGCGTCGCACGGCGTCGGGCGGTGACGTCATCACGCAACGCCGGGCGGTGACGCCATCGCGCAACTCCACGTGCTAGGCGTATGCCGTCAAGACGCTGCGTACGACGTCAAGACGCTGTGTACGACCGCAATGCGCCTGTGTGCGACAGGCCGTTGGCGTGCGAAGATTTCGGCCACTGTCAGAATTTCGAAACCCCGCGCGATGTCGGGACTAGCCCCGCACAACTCTGCGCTTCTAAGTGGGACCGGCCCCGCGCGGCCATACGGTGCCCGTACGCCTCAAGCGACCACGAGGTCGCGTAATTTGCGAGCCAAGGTCGCGTAAGTGGGACAGGCCCTTAAGTGTTAAAAAACCCCCAACTTGCTCCGCACATCTTCTTTAATCCCCTCTCATCTTAAAGCTATTATTTAGCTCAGTTGGTTATGGTTGAAGTAATGAAGTCTGTGTTCCATTTTTTCCCTTCCCCTTCCTTTAGGTTGGACGTAAAATAATTGGTATAATTTCCTCCTCTAAATACCGATCACAGCTCGGCGGCAGAGTGCTGGAGGTATTTATAGGATGGTCTTGACAGTGATGGCCTGCGTAGATAATTAGTTTGCTAACTTAGCTATTTCTCATTGTGCATACAGTGCATTCAGAAAATATTCAGACACATTCACTTTTTCCACATTTTGTTACGTTATAGCCTTATTCTAAAATGGATTAAATTCTTTATTTTTATTATCAATCTATACACAATACCCCATAATAAAAAAGTGAAAACAGGCATTTAGACATTTTTGCAAAGTAATTAAAAATAAATAACTGTAATATCACATTTACATCAGTATTCAGACCCTTTACTCAGTACTTTGTTGAGGCACCTTTGGCAGCGATTACAGCCCCAAGTCTTCTTGGGTATGACGCTACAAGCTTGGCACACCTATATTTGGGTAATTTCTCCCATTTTTCTCTGCAGATCCTCTCGTCAGGTTGGATGGGGAGCGTCGATGCACAGCTATTTTCAGGTCCCTCCAGAGATATTCGATTGGGTTCAAGTCCGGGCTCTGGCTGGGCCACTCAAGGACATTCACAGACTTGTCACAAAGCCACTCCTGCGTTGTCTTGGCTGTGTGCTTAGGGTCGTTGTCCTGTTGGAAGGTGAACCTCCGCCCCAGTCTGAGGACCTGAATGCTCTGGAGCAGGTTTTCATCAAGGAACTCTCTGTACTTTGCTCTGTTCATCTTTCCCTCAATCCTGACTAGTCTCCCAGTTCCTGCCACTGAAAAACATCCCCACAGCATGATGCTGCCACCACCATCCTTCACCATAGGTATGCTATTAGCCAGGTGATGAGCGATGCCTGGTTTCCTCCAGACGTGACACTTGGCATTCCGACCAAAGAGTTCAATCTCGGTTTCATCAGATCAGAGAACCTTGTTTCTCATGCCTTTTGGCAAACTCCAAGCGGGCTGTCATGTGCCTTTTACTGAGGAGTGGCTTCCGTCTGGCTACTCTACCATAAAGGCCTGATTGGTGGAGTGCTGCAGATATAGTTGTCCTTCTGGAAGTTTCTCCCATCTCCACAGAAGAACTCTGGAGCTCTGTCAGAATGACCATCGGGTTATTGGTCACCTCCCTGACCAAGGTCCTTCTCCCCTGATTGCTCAGTTTGGCTGGGCGGCCAGGTCTATGAAGAGTCTTGGTGGTTCCAAAGTTCTTCCATTTAAGAATGACGGAGGCCACTGTGCTCTTCGGGACCTGCAATGCTGCAGAAATTGTTTTGTGCCCTTCCCCAGATCTGTGTCTCGACACAATCCTGTTTCGGAGATCTACGGACAATTCCTTAGTCTTCATGGCTTGGTTTTTGCTCTGACATGCACTGTTAACTGTGGGACTTTATATAGACAGGTGTGTGCCTTTCCAAATCATGTCCAATCAATTTAATTTACCACTGGTGGACTCCAATCAAGTTGTAGAAACATCTCAAGGATAATCAATGGAAACAGGATGAACCTAAGCTCAATTTTGAGTGTCATAGCAAAGGGTCTGAATATTTATGTAAATGTGATGTTTCAGTTATTTTTAATTACTTTGCAAAAATTTCTAATCACCTGTTTTCGCTTCTTCATTCTGGGGTATTGTGTGTAGATTGATGATAAAAAAAAAAAATTTAATACATTTTAAAATATGGCTGCAACGTAACAAAATGTGGAAAAAGTGAAGGGGCCTGAATACTTTCTGAATGCCCTGTATTTACAAATCTTTCTTGTTGTGATATGAAATAAGAGATGCGTGCCACAGTGGTAGAGCTGCTATCTCACAGTGCCAGTGACCCAAGTCCAATCTTAACCTCGGGTTCTGTCTGTGTGAAGTTTGCATGCTCTCCCTGTGACCGTGTGGGTTTCCTCCGGATGTTCTGGTTTCCTCCTACATTCCAAAGACGCAAATACGAATGTGGGATTACAGAACTAGTGTGAACGGGTGATGGATGGGCAGCGTGGACTCGGTGGGCCACAGGGTCAGTCTCCATTCTGCATCTTTCAACCACTCAATCAAGATCCTAAATCAGCTGCTGTTACAATACATATATATTTTTTTAACTCTGCCTTGTTTTTCTCCACAATTTATACTTTTCCAAGAGGCAGGAATGGATCGGCTCAAAGTTGGTTTGTGTCCAACAGCAACTGATTGCAGGGAATAAATAGGGTGGATAAAGAAAATATACAAGGAAAGAGAAAGACAATGTGGAAACTGAGGAAAATAAATAACTGCTTGATTTATTGAGGAAATAGATAAGACAGTGAAAAGAAAGAGTTGCTGGGAGTGTGAGTATCAAAAAAAGCTGGAAAATGCAAAACTGAAGGCAGAGACTGAAGGAACTTGGAGAATCAGCACTTCATCAGGCATCATTGTTGGCTATTTCTCTTTTTAAGCTGCTTTGCTAATTTTTACACTTGTCACTCTGTAATCCTCGTGCCTCAGCCTCCACCATGTATGTACTAGTGCAACAGTGGTTGGGCATCTGATGAATGAAGCTGCCAAGTACCATCAGCTGTCCCCATGTGAGAGCACCCCAATTTCAGTATTTGGGAATTAAATGTTAGGTTTTGCACTTCTGTACAAGTTTTTCTCATGGAGTGAATCTCTAGAAGAGTTCTGACTTCAATAGTGTGTAAAAGATAACCGAGCAACAGGATTTTTCAAAAACTAACCCTCAAGTATGAGAATAAGCATCCCAAAGTGCACAGTAGCGGCGCTGGTAAAGCTGCTGGCGCACAGCACCCGAGTCTCAGGTTCGATACCGACCTCAGGTGCTGTCTGTGTAATTTGCATGAAGTTTGCTGTAAAGGCATGGGTTTCCCCCAGGTGCTCCAGTTTCTTCCCAAATCCCAATGACATACAGGTTTGTAGGTGAATTGGCCTCTGCAAATTGCCCCTAGTGGGTAGGAAGTGGATGCAAAATTGTGACAATATAGAATGGGTGATCAATGGTCAACGTGCACTCCATTGGCCGAAGGGCCTAGTTCCATGCTGTATCTTTCAATCAAGTAAAATAAGTCTTTTTGTTTGTCTTATTCTTTCTGCTTAAAAAATCTTAGCTGCTTTCTACAGCTTCTGTCACAGTTTGAAAGGCGTGTGTGATACCATGACAGTGCGGAAAGATAAGAAGGGGATTTCTGATTCTAGTTATTCTTATGTGGGGAAGCACTCAACAAATTGCATAATCCCTCACATAGAGGAATAGAATATCCACTTCATTATTATCCTGGGCTCTTCACAATATGAAGTGGCCATTCTCAATTAATTTTGGGAATGGAAAAATAACTGCTGGAGGAATTCAACAGATGTGGCAGCATCTGTGGAGGGAAAGGAACAGTTGATGTTTCGGGTTGAGGCCCTACATCTGGTCCAGATGCTGTTTGACCCACTGGATCCCTTTGCTTTTTGCTCCAGAGTCCAGCATCGGGTTTAATTTTGGGAACTGCTCTCCAAGGCATTCTCCCCTGCAGAAGAAGAATGTGCGATATAGGAGAAAATTGATCTCTTAGATGGGAGGAAAATAGAAGAACAAGGAAAGCGCTTTCATATTTTCCACGTCTATATATTTCCAAACATTCAAGTTCTGAAAAAAACCCTTTGTGTACGAGTATTTGCCATGTCTTTTATTTATTGTTTAGTTTAGTTTATTGTCACATGTACCGAGGTACAGTGAAAAGCTTTTTGTTGCACGCTGTCCAGTCCAGTCAATGTACAGGCTATACTTAATTACAATCAAGCCGTCCACAGTGTACAGATACAGGATGAAGGTTTAAAGCGATTAGCACAAGATAAAATCCAATAAAGTCCGATTATAGATAGTTCAAAGGTCTTCATTAATGAAGATGGGGTTAGGACTGCACTTGAACTGGTGAAGGGTTGGTTCAGTTTCTTCATAACAGCTGGGAAGAAAATGTCCCTGCATCTGGTAAATTTATTTTGCTTGTTTGCCCTTTGTACTTTTTCACTCATCCCAATCAACATAAAAGGCTCAAAGTCAGAAAAGACAGATTCAGTTTTTATTGCTTTTATTTTTAATGTTGTAAGTCTTCAAGATTTATTTTGAGTGTAAAATAAGAGACAAAGTTATCATGATGGGATGGAATTCTATCAAAACCAGGCACATTCATTTTGGACCAATGTCTTGTTTTTGCACCATCTTTCTCGTTTCACTGTCTTGTATAATTTATCTACAATTTATATTTTTGTGTGTTGTTTGAGTCTATGTGCCTGTGGTGCTTCTGCAAACAAGATTTTCATTGTAACTGCACCTCACCGTGTGCATATGACAATACACTCGACGACATCCTGAAAGAATAGTTCAATTATATTTTGAACATCACCAAAAGTGAAGTAAATAGGCTTTAAAAAAAAAGACAATCTATACACAATATATGCGTATATCACATATGGGAAATTAGACATTTATTTAATTTAAGAAAAAACAATCTTAATGTGGAATAGTAGAACAGGGGCCAAAGTTCTGTAGGCCATCTGGCATATCTCTAAAGTAATGGAAGGGAGTCCAGTGATAGGACAGGAACTAAACTAAATCAAAGACAAGACAAATTTGGAAACACAGCCAGCCCATCCAAGGATGGCCTGCAAGATACCAATAGTGCAACAAACAGAGGAACCCTGTAAACCTGAATGCAAATCTGTAGAAATGGGGACTAATATAGGGATTCATTTCTACATTCTGTGCTCAGGAGATAAGTCGCCCCCCCCCCCCCCCCCCTTCGCACTTTCTTGGCAGATGGGAATGTATTTCCTAGATTTGGCACCTGCTGCAGGGATTCTTGACTTCTTTAGGAAAGTGACACCTGAGGTTTGACTCCAGCAGTCTGAGCTTTGCAGATTCGGCAGGTTTTTCATAATTCTCTGAATTATTGACTTGGCCTTACCACCTGAAATCGCAAGCCTTGGTACAAACAGCAGGATCAGCATACGCTCATCTTTTTTGTTGCAGTACAAATCATTTAACTGGCTGCTTTAAAAATGGTAAAAATTCTAATAATAAGCGAGTTCGGTATTGCGAAAAATTCAAGGAATCATGGGATTTGTCAAAGGTCGAACGCTATGAATTAAAATCGAACAAAACGCTGTAGATTCAGTGAGTATAGTTTGGGTCTGGGTTTTTTGTCTTATTTCAGTGGGAGGGGAGACCGGGCGGGGGAGGAGACCGGGGGGAGTGGGGATCGAGCGGGGGGGCAGGGGGGGGGGGAGACCAGGCGAGGGGGAGACCCGCAAGCGCTGCCGAACCGCCACTGGATTGGTCCCCGTCCCCCCCACTCGAGCCGTCCGGACTGACGGGACACTGGCCCCCCAGGCCCAGCGCGGAGAAGCGCCAACCCCAGCTCTCCTCCGCCAACTGACAGCCCGGACCGACAACACCAGCAGCCCCAGGCCCACGGAACCTACAGACCAACAGCCAGCGCAACTACAGCCCAACCCCGCTCCAACTCCAGAGGAACCCACTCCCCGATGGGCCGCTACGGCGACAAGTGCCAGTTCGCCCACGGCCTCAGCCGCTACCCCAAGTACAAGCCGTACCTCGCACACCACCGGCTTCTGCCCCTACGGTACCTGCTGCCACTTCATGCACAACCCCAAGGAGAAGCGAGGGCCACGGCCTCGCCTGTGCCAGAGCGCCAGCCTGGGCTCGGCCTCCTCTGGCCTGGCGCTAGACTGGGCCGCGCTGCGGGCAGCCTTCAGCCCAGACCAGGAGTTAGAGCTGGCCCGGACTCTGGGCTTGGGGCTGGGCAAGGGAGGGGGAGGAGGTTGCTGCTGCCGCCAGCACCACCATCACCAACAGTACCCGCAGCTCCAGCGGGCGTCGGCTGGGGAGGGCTGCCGGGGCCAACCCGGCGGAACAGGCATAGCCGAGCTGGAGCCAGCGGCTGCAAGTCCTGGGCCACCCCGACAGCCCAGGGCCACCCCGGACACCTCCGGACAGGGATGGGACACCGGGGAGGGGACGGGGATGGCCCAACAGCAACTCAACAGCACCCGCAGTGACGGAGAGCTGACCCCAACTACGGATGAAATACAAGCCTGCACACAACGCAGCACCACCGTTGCCAAGGCTGTTTTATAGCTAGTGACCTATGACCTGGGCATGCGCAGTCGGAATACTGAACTCGCCTTCAAATAGTTCAAGTTTATACACAAAGAAACAGTTGTGACTTTTTAAAACTTTTAGTAAGAGTTAGTGCATGTACAGCTCGAGTCAGCCATTAACTGATTGCATTAGTCTTCAGGGGACTATCAGTGTGATAACAATGTCATGAACCACTGAAATTGCTCCAATTCTACTGGGGACTAAAATCCATCATTTGCGGTACCAAGAAGTATATCATTCTCTCAGTGGCAGTATTTTTTTATAAGCGATTCAGGTCCTTTAGTAATATGTGCCTTTGTTCTGAAAATAGTGTGATTTTAAATATATTTCTTCCTTCATATTTTGGGGATGAACTAATCACCTGAAAATTTTTTAACCAAGAAGTGGTAGGTTCAAATCCTACTTCAGCGGGTTGAGGACAAAAGCCATGCTAACACTCAAGCTTGGTACAGAGGTAGTGCTGCACCATCGTGGGAAAGCAGCAACATAATCCAGGGCCATTTTCATCCTGGTCATTCCCTTTTCACCCCGCTTCCATCAGGCAGTTGATATAAAAACTTGAAAGCACACACCACCAGATCCAGGAACAGCATATTCCACGCTATTATCAGATTGATCCAGGAACAGCATATTCCACGCTATGCCCTCCATCAGAGAGGGTATAGTCCCGATCTTCCAACCTACCTCATAGCGGATCTTGCACATTTTTTAAATCTACACTTTCTTTGCAACTGTAACACTATAACTTTGCAACACAATATTATGCACTCTGGTAATTTTCTCTCTGCACTCTCTGTTGTACTTGTGTCTGACTTGATAGTACTCATGTATTGTATGATTTGACTGGATAAACAAAGTTTTTCACTGTATCTTGGTACACATGATAATAATAAACCCATACCAATACCAGCATTGTTAGAGCTTTCTATTGAGACGTTGAACTGAGATTGTCAAGTGAACATGAAAACTCTGAAAACTTCCTGAGTACTACTTCATAAAATTGGGTATTATTCTCTCTGTCCTGCCAATATGCATGTCCTTGAATCAGTGTTGCGAAATAATTTATTTGGTTACTTTTACACTATCTTCTTTGGAATTTGCATAGCACACCACTGTTTGTGGTTCTGACTTTATACCAGTGATTTTGCATCAAGAAGTGGTTGCACCGTGCAGTTCTGTGGAGATTTTGGAAGTTTTGAAAGGTGTTATAATTAAATATAAAACTCTTACTAATACATGTGATTGTTTAATACAGAAATAATTATTTAAAACCTTGTAATTTGTAAGAAACTAATCTTTTCCCTAAAGAAATGAATTGGAGGTGAATAGCTTGACTGGGCTGCCATGTATGGCGCCACCCGTATGTTCTTCATTATGGACTGAACAATACTAGAATGAAAAACAGGTGGTTCTATTTTTCATTCTAGTATTGTTCAGTGGATAATGAAGAACATTCGGGTGGCGCCATACATGGCAGCCTCGCCAACAGTCTGTCTCGTCCCTTTCTTCTTTTGTTGTTTTTAGTATGTTTTTACTTGTATGTTTTAAACATCGGGAACATGTTTCCTGCATCTAGCCTGTCCAATCCCTTAATAATGTTATATATTTCAATAAGATATCCTCTCATCCTTCTGAATTCCAATGAATACAAGCCCAGTCGTTCCATTCTTTCAACATATGACAGTCCCGCCATCCCGGGAATTAACCTTGTGAACCTACGCTGCACTCCCTCAATAGCAAGAATGTCCTTCCTCAAATTAGGAGACCAAAATGGCACACAATACTCCAGGTGTGGTCTTATCAGGGCCCTGTACAACTGCAGAGGGACCTCTTTCTCATATACTCAAATCCTCCCGTAATGAAGGTCAACATGCCATTAGCTTTCTTCGCTGCCTGCTGTACCTGCATGCTTACTTTCAGTGACTGATGTACAAGCACACCCACGTCTCGTTGCACTTCCCCTTTTCCTAATCTGGCACCATTCAGTTAATAATCTGCCTTCTTGTTCTTGCCACCGAAGTGGATAACCTCATACAGTATTTAGCTACATTTTACTGCATCTGCCATGCATTTGCTCACTCACCTAACCTATCCAAGTCACCCTGCATGCTCATAGCATCCTCTTCACAGTTCCCTGCCACGCAGCTATGTGTCATCTGCGAATTTGCTAAAGTTACTTTTAATCCCTTCATCTAAATCATTAATATATATTGTAAATAGCTGCGGTCCCAGCACCGAGCCTTGCGGTACCCCATTAGTCACTGCCTGCCATTCTGAAAGGGATCCGTTAATTCCCACTCTTTGTTTCCAGTCTGCCAACCAATTTTCTATCCATGTCAGTACCCTACCCAGAATACCATGTGCTCTAATTTTGCCCACTAATCTCCTGTGTGGGACCTTATCAAACACTTTCTGAAAGTCCAGATACACCACATCCACAGGCTCTCCCTTATCCATTGTACTTATTATATACTCAAAAATTTCCGGAAGATTAGTCAAGCAAGGTTTCCCCTTCATAAATCCATGAAGACTCGGAACGATCCTGTTACTGCCATCCAATTATATCTTTAAAATTTGACTCCAGCATCTTCCCCACCACCAATGTCAGGCTAACTGGTCTATAATTCCCTGTTTCTCTCTCCCTCCTTTCATTGAACTGATGGCTGTGGGTCTCCGCTTATGCTGTGTGCCTTGGGGATTCTCACACGCCGCTATGGTGGCTGTTTAAGTCTATGTTTAATCTTTATGTAGTTATGTATTTTGTTGCTTTTTTTTGTATGACTGTATGGGTAATCAAATTTCACTGTACCTCGGTACACGTGACAATAAAGGACCATTGAACAAATCTAAAATGTCTGCTGAATTGTTACTAACAAAATATAATGCATATTTCTTTAAAGAATGGTTTGTTTGAAAATAAATAATTACTTTTTTTCCTTCAGGAAATTTTGACCTTGAATTAAAACGTCATTATTTTTATCTGTTTTTTCTCGACTAAAGTGGTTCCTAAACCAAATTCAATGGCTTCATTTTAGGAAATACCAGGTGCCATAGCACTGTGTGTTCGGCAGGATATGTCGCACTAGTCCACGTTCACATGGAAGCAGCTCCAAGATGACTTCTGTTTGACTGCACGAACAATCGTTTGGGCAGCAAAACCGGTGCAGGGGCCAGAAGGAAGTAACAAGCATGCTCCCACCCTTTTCCTGCGACTTGCCCAAAGTTCCTTCCAGGCAGTAAGATGTGCTGATAATGAATAACGGGTTTAATTTTTCTGCGTTATTGGTCAGTTTATATATTTGTACCAAAAGTGTGTTATGTGGGAGAGTGCACCTTTTATGTTGGAATCAGGAAAAGAAATGTACAAGCATCATGTAATAATATCCTGGATCCTTCATCAGCATGAGATTGTTTAATTACATTTTGCTGCATTGATCTGTAAATTGCGATTTTGAGGTCCCGCAATGTATAAAAACAAACCCCTGCAGTTGAGTGGAGGTGCAATTGCTGTGAATGATGCCTCATACCTTTGGCTTCCAAATATCATTGTCTGTCTGACAGACAATGGCGTGCAGTGAGGTAGGGGTGCTGAGGTGATCATCTGATAACAGGCCACTTCACTGCCACCATCAAGCCTCTGGGTCTCCTAGGGCAGTAGGTACATATTTGATTAACACCGTGAAGCCTTGGCCCAGGAGAAATGTGTCGGAATGAACTGCAGATGCTGGTTTAAACCGAAGATAGACACTAAATGCTGGCAGCAGGGCCGGCCTTAAGCCGATTGGACCAATTGCTCCCAATTGGGCCCCGCGCTAGTGTAATCCGAAGATCCTAGAGCTTTGGAGTAATCTAAAGCGACTTTGAGTCCTGAAAAGCGCTATATAAATAAAATCTATTATTATTATTATTGTTATTACTCTCGGCTCGGGTAGATCTACCCCAGGTGCAGGGGGGAGAGAGGGGTGGAGAGAGAGTAGAGGGGTGGAGGGGGTAGAAAGGGATAGACGGGGAGGGGGGTGTGAGGGGGAATGGAGAAGGGGGAGAGGGGGAGGTGGGTCATTCCCTCACGGTCCCGGGGCAGCGCTCCCGCCCCTCCAGTCGCCGTGCTTCACGCACACAGCCTCGGCTCCACCCCTCTCTCTCCCCGGGGAGACGCGGTGAACAATACAGGGAGGGCTCAGCCGGGGGTTGGAGCAACGTTTACAAACCTCGGCCTCAGCTCACACCCGTCCGCCCGGACCCCGGCATCCACTCCTGCCGCCGGCCCATCCCTCCCTTCTCTCCTTCCCTTCCCTCTCTCCCTTCCCTCCCTCCCTTCTCTCCTCTCCCTCCCTCCTTCCTCTCTCTCTTTTCCCTTCTCTCCTTCCCTCCCTCCCTTCTCTCCTTCCCTCCCACACACACACACACATCACGCACAGACAACTAACATACACACAACTGAGACACGCAGCTCAGACACACACACACGCACACGCACGCGCACCCCCCCCCCTAAGTTAGGATGGGGTAGAAGCCCAAAGGGTAGGATGGGGCTGAAGCCCAAAATTTAATGCCTGGACTGGTTTTTCGTCAATAGTTATTGGTTTTCCAGGATCTAGTTAATTAAATTATTATTTTTTCATTTCACAGTCACTAAAACAAGTGGTATTGTAACTATGTACTTTTCAGAGGTGATCTACACATTGTGTTTGTAACTTGTAGGCTTACATGTATGCAATTTTATATTAAAATTTAGCTTAGATCTGTTTGGTCCATTAACTCGCAGGCATATTAAGCGCACATTTTGATTTCTTTCCATTCTACCATAGAGATATAAAGTCTATAACAAAGTCTATAATAAACTTTATTTGTATTTCTATGATTCTACAGACCTTGGCTGGGAACCTGGGGCTCACCAAATTTGTTCCCAATTGGGCCCCGCACCTCCTAAGGCCGGCCCTGGCTGGCAGCATCTCTGGAGAGAAGGAATGGGTGATGTTTCGGGTCGAGACCTTTCTTCAGATTAGCTGAAGTAGTCTGTAGAAGGGTCTCGACCCGAAAAGTCACTCAATACACAATAGACAATAGACGATGTGCAGGAGTAGGCCATTAGGCCCTTCGTGCCAGCACCACCATTCAATGTGATCATGGCTGATCATCAACAATCAGTACCCTGTTCCTGTCTTCTCCCCATATCCCCTGACTCCACTATCTTTAAGAGCCCTATCTAGCTCTCTCTTGAAAGTATCCAAAGAACCGGCCTCCACCGCACTCTGAGGCAGAGAATTCCACAGACTCACAACTCTCTGTGTGAAAAAATGTTTCCTCATCTCCGTTCTAAATGACTCGCCCCTTATTCTTAAACTGTGGCCCCTGGTTCTGGACTCCCCCAACAACGGGAACATGTTTCCTGTCTCTAGCGTGTCCAAACCCTTAATAATCTTATATGTTTCAATAAGATCCACTCTTATCCTTCTAAATTCCAGAGTATACAAGCCCAGCCGCTCCATTCTTTCAGCATATGACAGTCCTGCCATCCCAGGATTTAACCTCGTGAACCTACGCTGCACTCCCTCAATAGCAAGAATGTCCTTCCTCAAATTTGGAGACCAAAACTGCACACAATACTCCAGGTGTGGTCTTCTCTCCAGAGATGCTGCCTGTCCTGCTGAGTTACTTTTTGTGTCTATCTTTGACTCAAACTGCCCACTTTGCACACCCAAAATATGGAATACCATTATGAGGCAGATGTGTATTGAATAAAGGCATAGAGACAAAACTACATTGATCTTCAGAGACAACAAATTGCTCATTATAACTTAACTGAATTCTTTTAGATGTGTTTCATTTCCTCTGTGCCAGCACCATTTGCAACTAGAATATGAATCACTTAATTGAAATAACAACCTAAGCTAGTTAATCACTGAAAATCAAGAGGATTATTAAACCTTTGACAGCATGAAAGACTATCTATGCTTATAAAGACAAAACTTGTGCGGCTCCTAGAATCTCTGGAGCTAGATATGACTATTAATGTGATCTATCATCGTGTGGTTAAAAATATAAAGAACATAGAACTGTATCGCACAGAAACAGGGCTTTCGGTCCACAATGTCTGCTCCTAGCATGGCGCTAAGTTAAACTAATCTCCTCCACTTGTATGTAATTCATATCCCACCATTCCCTGCGTAACCATGTGCCTATTCAAAAGTTTCTTAAATGTCACTATCGTATCTGCCGCCATCACCACTAGTGACAGCGCATTCCAGATACTCACCACTCTCCATGCAAAACAAAACTTACCTTGCCCCTCTCTCTCCAAATCAATGCCGTGTCCATGGCTTGAACCTCTTCCCCTTTTCACCTAAGCTATCATATCTCTATACTTATAAAACTCTGATCTTGGATGTGTGTGTGTGCGTTTGTGTATAATCACATCTTCTCTAAAAATCTACGCGGTAACGATAACACTTTTACATATTCTGGTAGATATTTTTTCAGTGGAGTCCAAAATCGCCTTATCTGAAAATTTCATGCTTTATTTCTCGTGTTATTACCGAAAAGGTTCAAAAATCGGACAAAACTTTGAAATGAAAATGACTGTCTTTCACTGATGACGTCACAATGGGTCAGCTTGCTGCCGTCTTGCTCGCGCTGAGAGTAACGTCACCCCCCACCTCTCCCTCCTCCCCCCCGTTATTCAAAAGATGCTGCCGGAGATGAAGTCGCCGACCTTTGGTCGCCGGCTGGCCGGCTGCGCCTCCCTCGCTCAGGGTCCTCGGGTCGGCGCATGGTGGTTGCAGATTGGACCTGTGCTGGTGCAGATCTGGAGCTTGGGCTGGAGTTCTGGCTGGGAGGAGTATTGCATTCGGGAACCAGCCCTGCAATGTGACACCGCGAGCCATCACTCTGTGCCTCTGCCCTCTCTCCCACTCCCCTGGGCTCCCACTCCCCTAGGCCTCTCTCCCACACCCCCCCTCTCCCCCCCTCCCCCCCTCCCCCCTCTTCCTCACCTCTCTCCCCCCCCTCTCTCCCCCTCTCTCTCCCCCCCTCTCTCCAATATCAAGGGGGCTGGTTAGTGTGTGTGTGGGGGGTGGTTAGTGTGTGTGTGATGCCGTAGGCCCCCGCCACCCCCGCCACCCCGCAAGGGGACAGGACCCAACGGTTCCCACTTGGTCTAGTAACTATTAAAAGTCTGATCTTGTATGTGAATGTATTTGTGTGTATCTCTGTTTGTTTGTGTATAATCACATCTTCTCGAAAAGTTTTTCCCATGGTCTGAAATTGCATTATCTGCAAATTTCATGCTTTATTTCTTGAGTTATTAATGAAAATGTTAAAAAATCAGACAAAACTTTGAAGTAAAAATGACTTTCGCTGATGACGTCCCAATGGATCTGCGTGCCGTTCTTCTTCGCACTGCGAGTGACATCACCCCCCCCCCACCCTCTCCTCCTCCCGCTGCTCCCTGCTCCCTGCTCCCCCCACTGGTCCCCACTTCCCCTGCTGCTCCCCGCTCCTCCCCGCTGCTCCCTGCCACTCCCCGCTCCCCCCGCTCCCCGCTGCTCTCTGGCCGCCCGCCCGCTCCCCTCTTCCTCTCCCCCCCTCCTCTTCCCTCCTTCCTCCGCTCCCCCTCCTCCTCTCCCCCCCTCTTCCCCTCCTCTCCCCACTCCTCTCCCCCCTCTCCTTCCCTCCTCTCCCCCCCTCCTCTCCCCCTCCTCTCCCACCTCCTCTCCCCCCCTCTTCCTCCCCCTCCCCCTCTCCTCTCTCCCCCCTCCTCTCCCCTCCCCTCCTCTCCCCCCTCTCCCCATCTCCCTCCTCTCCCCACTCTCTCCCCCCCTCTCTCCCCCCCCTCTCTCTGCCACTCTCTGTCTTTGCACTCTCTACCCCTCTCCCTCTCTAGATGCGCCTGCGAGTTGGGGGCTATGCGTGATTGGATAGGGCGGGGATGGGGTCAAAGGAGGGAATGTGGGGTGAGTGGTTAGTGTGTGTGTGAGGGGAGTGGTTAGTGTGTGTGTGAGACACCGCAGGCTGCCCCCCCCCCACCCTCCGCAATCCCCACTTGGCCTAGTAGATTTTAAAAACAAGGATTACAATTAGGGCATTTGGGCCCTCATGCCTGATCTGGCATTCAAATAAACCATGACAAAGCTTTCATTTCAAAGGTCATTTCCCAAAGAGCCTTATCCCTGTTTCCCTTGAATCCTTTAATATCCAGATATCCATTGATCACTATCTTGAATGCAGTTGGAGACTGAGAATTCAGTGCGCTCTGTGAGTTGAAACCATGCTCTGGCCTTGCTTTATTCATTTGGTTCACGAGAAGAGCAACATTCCCTTCAGTCCCGGCAGAGCCCTGACGTTTCAACTCTCACATTCACAACCTGCACGCCGGTTCAGCAGCAAAACCACAAAAAGTACTCTCAGATTATTATCATGTCACTGTCTTTTACAGGAAATGAATGGCACTGTGACATATGAATCACCATGTAGCCATTAAAAAAACCTCTCAGAACTGTTTTTCAGTGACTCTGGGTCTCCCAGTGATTGCAGAGATATTACTGGGAGTTGTTGGTGAATTTTACAGAGCCGAGAACACAGCTGGTCAGGTTGTTGCTCAGGAAGGACGAGGCACTTCAATTCCCATCATGTACCTGCTTCAGATACTGCTATGGTGGTGCAGACAGTCTGGTACCTTGCAAATCGAGGTGATGCATGTCAACAAAAGTCTTGAAGATGCCTTGCATCACAGTTAAACCCAGTCCTTGCCTCGCCCATGGTGGGCAGTGATTACTTTCAACAAGGTGCTGACATTTTCCCCCAAATCCCTTGATTCCATTAGCCCTAAGAGCCAAATCTAACTATCTCTTGTTGTTCCCATGCCATGACTAAGCTCCCGTATATGCATGTACTCGTTCTTCCTGTGCCTCCCTGTCGCAGAGTAGGGCTGGGTAGGACAGAGAGGTGGAGTATTGTCTCAGCGGGTGACCCACTGAGGCCCTGCCTCCAGATTATCCTCAGTGTGTGACAGATGTAAGGCTGGGGACAGTCAATCCTGTCATTGTGAAGCTTTGGGAGGACCTTTAAACATTTTTTAACACGGAAAGCATTAAAAGCGATGAATGAGTAAACATACATTTTCTTCCCAGTCTGGTTGGGTGAATGCTCAATGATAATTGCGTCCTTGGCATGTGGAGTCTGGAGGCGGAGAAGAGTGCTAGACGCTATCACTCAGCTCATCCAAATCTCTGGGGTCCAGTAAATCTGGGATATATTCATCTACTTAAATATCACTCTGAAACAGTTCCTCTCAGAAAGGCTATGGAGCTGAAATGCAAACTCTGCTTCTTTCTCTGCTGATGTTGCCTGACAGTTCTAGTATTTTCTGATTTTTATTTGCATATTTAACAATTGCAGTATTTTGTTTTTGCCTGACTATATTTCTGTCATTATCTTTTAGAAACATAGAAAAATAGGTGCAGGAGTAGGCCATTCAGCCCTTCGAGCCACTACTGACATTCAATATGATCATGGCTGATCATCAAAAATCAGTACCCCTTCCTGCTTTTTCCCCATTTCCCTTGATTCCCATGAACAAGTATTGTTCATACTTCAGGACAATGTCACTCCATGTTCACATCCCCTAACATAGTTTCGGAGTATTGCATCACTGATCATTGAATGAGACCCTGGCTCTATATTTTCATAGGTTGTCATAAATTGAACGGAGGACATCGTAAGGTCGAAGCTGATTGGATTTGGTTTATCCATTTTGTAATATCTCCTGGAGGCTGGAGAACGGCAGCAAATCATTGCCAGTGGAAAGTTGAAAAACCTCCTCAAAAATGAGAAATTCTTCCTGCTGGCAGCCTGCCCAGTTGCCTGACTGGCAAGGTGCCATACAGATAAAATAGACAGTATTACACAAAGATTATACAATCTCGAGCAGAGCTCAGGATTTAAAAAAAACTTCCATGTTTCTCACCTCGGTACACGAGTGGTGCTTTTAAATTATGATTTTAATTTTGTGAGCCTTCAGAATTTGATGATAAAATTGCTAGCTCTAACCAGAGGTGAATGGTGAGAAAAAGCCTCAATGAAGAGGTGAGGATCTGTGTGCAGTTTTGGTCTCCTAATTTGAGGAAGGACATCCTTGCTATTGAGGCAGTGCAGTGTAAATTCACAAGGTTAATCCCCAGGATGGAGGGACTGCCATATGAGGAAAGATTGGGCTTGCATTCACTGGAATTTAGAAGGATGAGAGGGGATCGTATGGGAATGTATAAAATTATAAAAGTACTGGACAAGCTGGATGTAGGTAAAATGTTTCCAATGTTGGGGGAGTCCAGAACAAGGGGCCACAGTCTAAGAATAAAGGGGAGGTCATTTAAAACTGAGATGAGAACAAAACATTTCACCCAGAGAGTTGTGAATTTGTGGAATTCTCTGCCACAGAAGGCCAATTCACTGGATGAATTTAAAAGAGAGTTAGATAGAAAATTGCCAGAGAAAAGGCAATTCTGGATTTAGTGTTGTCCAATGAACCAGATATGATAAGAGAACTCGAGGTAAAGGAACCGCTTGGAGGTTGTGATCATAATATGATGAGTTTTAATCTGCAATTTGGGAAGGCGAACGTTAAATCGGAAGTGGCAGTGATGCAGTTGAACAAAGGGGACTATGAAGGCATGAGAGGGGAGCTGGCCAAAGTAGACTGGAAAGGGATCCTAGCAGGAATGACGGTGGAACAGCAATGGCAGGAATTTCTGGCCATAATCCGGAAGACGCAGGATCATTTCATTCCAAAAAGGAAGAAAGATTCTAAGGGGAGTAGGAGGCAACCGTGGCTGACATAAGAAGTTAGGGATAGAATAAAACTAAAAGAAAAGATGTATAACACAGCAAAGAGTAGCCGGAAGCCAGAGGATTGGGAAACTTTCATAGGACAACAGAAGTAAACAAAACGGGCAATACGGGCTGAAAAGATGAAGTATGAAGGGAAGCTGGCCAGGAATATAAAGAAGGACAGTAAAAGCTTCTTTAGATATGTTAAGGGAAAAAGAGTAGCAAAGTCAAATGTGGGTCCCTTGAAGGCAGACACGGGTGAAATTATTATGGGCAACAAGGAAATGGCAGAAGAGTTGAATAGGTACTTTGGATCTGTCTTCACTAAGGAAGACACAAACAATCTCCCAGATGTACTGAAGGACAGAGGATCTAAGGGGGTAGAGGAACTGAAAGAAATTTTCATTAGGCGAGAAATTGTATTGGGTAGGCTAATGGAACTGAAGGATGATAAATCCCCTGGGCCTGATGGTCTGCATCCCAGGATCCTCAGGGAGGTGGCTCTAGGAATAGTGGATGCATTGGTGATCATTTTCCAATGTTCAATAGATTCAGGATCAGTTCCTGTGGATTGGAGGATAGCTAATGTTATCCCACTTTTCAAGAAAGGAGCGAGAGAGAAAACGGGGAATTATAGACCAGTTAGCCTGACTTCGGTGGTGGGAAAGATGCTAGAGTCAATTATTAAAGAGATAATAATGGGGCATTTGGATAGCAGTAAAAGGATTAGTCCAAGTCAACATGGATTTATGAAAGGGAAATCATGCTTGACTAATCTTCTGGAATTTTTTGAGGATGTGACAAGTAAAATGGATGAAGGGGTGCCAGTGGATGTAGTGTATCTAGACTTTCAGAAAGCCTTTGATAAGGTCCCGCAAGGGAGACTGGTGACTAAAATTAGAGCACATGGTATTGGGGGTAGGGTGTTGACATGGATAGAAAATTGGTTGGCAGACCGGAAGCAA
>CM075977.1:339404223-339706714 GCA_038087875.1 Malacoraja senta | reverse complement strand
TGCCAGTGGATGTAGTGTATCTAGACTTTCAGAAAGCCTTTGATAAGGTCCCGCACGGGAGACTGGTGACTAAAATTAGAGCACATGGTATTGGGGGTAGGGTGTTGACATGGATAGAAAATTGGTTGGCAGACCGGAAGCAAAGAGTAGGAGTGAATGGGTCCTTTTCAGAATGGCAGGCAGTGGCGAGTGAAGTGCCTCAAGGCTCGGTGTTGGGGCCGCAACTGTTTACCATATATATTAATGATTTGGAAGAAGGAATTAGGAGCAACACTAGCAAGTTTGCGGATGACACAAAGCTGGGTGGAAGTGTGAACTGTGAAGAGGATGTTAGGTTGCAGGGTGACCTGGACAGGTTGAGTGAGTGGGCAGATGCGTGGCAGATGCAGTATAATATAGATAAATGTGAGGTTATCTACTTTGGCGGCAAAAACAAGGGGGCAGATTATTATCTCAATGGGGTTAGGTTAGGTAAGGGGGAGGTGCAGCGAGACCTGGGCGTCCTTGTAGACCGGTCACTGAAAGTTGGCTTACAGGTACAGCAGGCAGTGAAGAAAGCTAATGGAATGTTTGCCTTCATAACAAGAGGATTTCAGTATAGGAGTAAAGAGGTTCTTCTGCAGTTGTATAGGGCTCTGGTGAGACCACATCTGGAGTATTGTGTACAGTTTTGGTCTCCTAATTTGAGGAAGGACATCCTTGTGATTGAGGCAGTGCAGCGTAGGTTCACGAGATTGATCCCTGGGATGGCGGGACTATCATATGAGGAAAGATTGAAAAGACTAGGCTTGTATTCACTGGAGTTTAGAAGGATGAGGGGGAATTTTATAGAAAGATATAAAATTATAAAAGGACTGGACAAGCTAGATGCAGGAAAAATGTTTCCAATGAGACCAGAACCAGGGGCCACAGTCTTAGAATAAAGGGGAGGTCATTTAAGACTGAGGTGAGAAAAAACCTTTTCACCCAGAGAGTTGTGAATTTATGGAATTCCCTGCCACAGAGGGCAGTGGAGGCCAAATCACTGGATGGATTTAAGAGAGTTAAGATATTTAAGAGAGTTAAAGAGAGAAGTTAAGAGAGTTAAGAGATTTAAGAGAGTTAGATAGAGCTCTAGGGGCTAGTGGAATCAGGGGATATGGGGAGAAGGCAGGCACGCGTTAATGATAGGGGACAATCAGCCATGATCGCAATGAATGGCGGTGCTGGCTCGAAGGGCCGAATGGCCTCCTCCTGCACCTATTTCCTATGTTTCTATAGAGCTCTAGGGGCTAGCGGAATCAAGGGGCATGTGGAGAAGGCAGGCACGGGTTACTGATTGTGGATGATTGATCAGTCATGATCACAATGAATGATGGTGCTAGCTCAAAGGGCCGAATGGCCTCCTCCTGTACTCTATGTTTCTTTGAGGAGAGCAGTCATTTGGATGATGTTTGTTTGCAAGTAATTGTAATGTTCAATGGGGAGAGGCCAATGGGGAGCTTCATTAGTGCAGAGTGAGATTACAGTATGTGGGGCTGGATTGGTCTTGGAAAGAAGTTATATGTTGATACCAAAAACCCCCCAACTGGCTCCCTCAAACCTAATTTATGTCATTTGATGGACTATGAGCTTCTTGTCCTCACTGTTTCAGAATGTTCTCTTTAACTTGTAGGTTTTAACTTATTCAAATTAATATCTTGCTGTAAATTAGCATGTGGGGGTACACATCTCCAGATGCTAACACAAATGTGAAATTCTACAGAAATCTGAAAGATATACTGAAAATGCTGGAAATTCTGAACGGATTAAGTAGCGTCTGTGGACACAGAGAGTTAACAGTTCAGAAGCGAGGTCATGGACTTGAAATGTCATTTTGGATGTTGCCTGACCTGCAGTGTTTTCAGCATGTATGTTTTCACTTTAGAGAGTTTTCAAGTTCATGTTCAAGTTCGCGTTTATTGTCACTTAACCAACTAAGGTACAGTGAAATTTGAGTTACCATACAGCCATACTAAGTGAAAAGCAACAATACACACAGCCACATAAAATAAAATTTAACATAAACATCCACCACAGTGGAATCCACATTCCTCACTGTGATGGAAGGCAATAAAGTTCAGTCATCTTCCTCCTTTGTTCACCCATGGTTGGGGCCTTTGAACCCTCCGCACTTCACGCTACCGACGGTCCGATGTTCAAGCCTTCTCATCGGGATGATCGAAACTCCGTCGTCAGGATGGATCGGAACACTCCGCGGCATGGAGCTCCCGAGTCGGCTTCTTCTTACCGGAGACCGCGGCTTCACGGTGTTAAAGTCCACAGGCCCTGCGGTCAGAGCTTCGCTGGCAAAGGATCGCAGCTCCCAATGTTAAAGTCCGCGTCGCGCCCGTGGCTTGAAGCTCCGGGCCGGTATCCAGGAAAGGCCGCATCACTCCACGTTGTAGACCGCAGGGGGGAGGGAGATGCAACACGGAGAAAAATCGCATCTCCGTTGAGGTAAGTGACTGAAAAAGGATCCCCCCACCTCCCACATAAAACAAACCAAGAATTAGCATTAACCATCCTATCCCCCCTGGTTAAATCCCTCCCAACCTATGTTCAAGACACCTCACATGCTCTTAGTCTACTCCAGGACTTCCGTTTTATAGGCCCCCATTCCCTCATCTTCACCATGGATGTCCAGTCACTCCACACCTCCATCCCCCACCAGGAGGGTCTCAAAGCCCTCCGTTTCTTCCTCGACCGCGGAACCAACCAATCCCCATCTACTGATACTCTCCTCCGCCTAGCGGAACTGGTCCTTACCCTTAACATCTTTTTGTTTGATTCCTCCCATTTCCTCCAAATACAAGGCGTATTATGGGCACGCACATGGGCCCAAGCTATGCCTTCCTCTTTGTAGGGTACGTTAAACAATCTTTGTTCGAGGCGTACCAGGGCCCCATCCCTGAACTCTACCTCCGTTACATCGATGACTGCATTGGTGCTACCTCCTGCACCCACACACAACTCACTGACTTCATCCATTTCACCACTAACTTCCATCCGGCACTCAAATACACCTGGACCATTTCCGACATTTCCCTACCATTTCTAGACCTCACTATCTCCATCGCAGGTGATAGACTACTGACCGACATCTACTATAAACCCAATGACTCCCATGGCTATCTGGACTACACTTCTTCCCACCCTGCTTCCTGTAAGGACTCCATCCCCTACTCCCAATTCCTCTGTTTAAGCCGCATCTGCACCCAGGATTCCACACTAGGGCATCGGAGATGTCCTCATTCTTCAGGGAACGGGGGTTCCCCTCTTCTACTATAGATGAGGCTCTCACCAGGGTCTCTTCTATACCCCGTAACTCTGCTCTCACTCCCCATCCCCCCACTCATAACAAGGGCAGACTTCCCCTTGACCTCACCTTCCACCCTACCAGCCGTCACATACAACAAATAATCCTCCGACATTTTCACCACCTCCAACGGGATCCCACCACTGGCCACATCTTCCCATGTCCTCCCCTGTCTGCTTTCCGCAGAGACCGCTCCCTCCTTAACTCCCTGGTCAATTCGTCCCTTCCTACCCAAACCACCCCCTCTCCTGGCACTTTTCCTTGCAACCGCAGGAAATGCTACACTTGTCGCTTTCCCTCCCCCCTTGACTCCATTCAAGGACCCAAGCAGTGTTTCCAGGTGCGGCAGAGGTTCACCTGCACCTCCTCCAACCTCATCTATTGCATCCGCTACTCTAGGTGTCAGCTGCTCTACATCGGTGAGACCAAGCGTAGGCTTAGCGATCGCTTCGCCCAACACCTTCGCTCGGTTCGCGTTAACCTACCTGATCTCCCGGTGGCTCAGCACTTCAACTCCCCCTCCCATTCTGAATCCGACCTTTCTGTCCTGGGCCTCCTCCATGGCCAGAGTGAGGACCACCGTAAATTGGAGGAGCAGCATCTCATATTTCGCTTGGGCAGTTTACACCCCAGCAGTATGAACATTGACTTCTCTAATTTCAGGTAGTCCCTGCTTTCTCCTCCCCTTCTCAGCTCTCCCTCAGCCACTGTCTCTGCCTCTTCCTTTCTTCTTCCTGCCCCCCCCCCCCACCCTCACATCAGTCTGAAGAAGGGTCTCGACCCGAAACTTTGCCTATTTCCTTCGCTCCATAGATGCTGCCTCACCCGCTGAATTTCTCCAGCATTTTTGTCTACCTTCGATTTTCCAGCATCTGCAGTTCCTTCTTAAACAAGAAATACTAAATCATACTTTTAAAACATACTTAAAATAATAAAAACAGAGAGGGAACTGACAGACTGTTAGCAAGGCAAAGTTCTAATGTCCCAACCATTATTTACGCGATACTTTTAGCTCTGTAAATCATCCTGGGTTTCCTTGTTAAGAGGTGCAGTGAAATGGACACTACATCACATTGTGACAAGTTTCTATGAGATAGAACAGTACAGCACAGGAACGAGGCCTTTGGCCCACAACATTTGTGTTGAACATGATGCCAAGTTAAACTGATCTCATCTGTCCGCACATGATCCATAGCCCTCTATTCCCTGCACTTTCATGTGCTTATCTAAACGCTTCTTAAACACCACTATTGTATCTGCCTCCGATCCAGGCAATGCGTTCCAGGCCCCTCACATCTCCATGAAACTTCTTCCCTCTTAACATTGCTATGCCTTCTAATGTTGGATATTTCCACTCTGGGAAAAAGATTCTGACTGTCTGCCTTATTTATGCCTCTCATAATTTTACATACAATGAGATGAGGAGAGGGGTTCTTTCAGAACAAAAATATTAACTTAAAGTAAGAGAGGGCTTTGAGAAAGCATGGAAAGTGGAGATCTGAATAGCAGGGATGGAATGGCTAATGGATATTAGGTAATTGATTTGCAGAAGGCTACGGAGAGATTTAAAAGGTAATGTGAATGTTTCAAATTAGATGTATTGCCAGATCAGAAACTGTAAATTGGTGATCACAATATGAGCTAGGTCTAGAGTGATCACAATATCAGCTACAGTAGGTCTAGAGGGATGGCTTTTAGGTGCAAGGGGCAAAGATTTTTTCCCCACAGAGAGTGGTGGGTGCCTGGAGCACACTGCCAGGGGTGGTGGTGGAGGCAGATATGATAGTGCTATTTTGTTTCAAGGGAACAGGTTCAAGGATCTGACTAGCAGAACAGAAAAAGGCTCACTTGTCTGTTTAGTTACAACTCAGTTTTACTGGCAAGATAGAACAAAAACAACAATTGTCTTGGTACGCGCGGGGTCCGTTTTTCAGCAGCACAGCAGCACACCTCTCCCTCTCCCTCTCCGTCTCTCTCTCTGCCTCCGTCAGCGGCGCTGATCCCGACTCAGCCCGTTGGTGAACCCTTCTCGTACGTAAACTAACTTCTGGCTTTCTGGTGCCTGCCTTTATACAGGTAAGAAATCAGCCGTTCAAATAACCGCCGGCATGTCCTGGCCAATAGCGCTGCTCCAAAATTCAAACTATAACCAATGTCAAGGGACTGCATCCCAGCAAGCCCCCCCCCCCCTTGGGAACAAAGCGCCATCAGCTGCAGACTGGCACGTAAAGCAATACACAGCGCTACAGACTTGGCGCGCAAAGGTAATACACACAGCGCTGCCAGTTTGGCGCGCAAAGGTTTAAACGGAGCACTGTCAGCTTATCGCATGGGAATTTAAACAAAGAGCTGTCGGCTGCAACACTATGGGTTCTAAATATAGCGCTACCGGCTGCAGCGCCATGGGCGTTAAACATAGCGCTACCGGCCACAGCCCTGTGGGTCAAAGACTGTTCGGGCAAAATTCTCGTGTAACACATATAAGAGGCTTTTCAATAGGCATCTGTATATGCAGAGAATGGAGAGCTATGGATCACTTGCAGACAGAGGAGACTAGTTTAACGGCATTATGTTTGGCGTTGATATTGTGGGCCGAACGATCTGTGTTGTACTGTACTATGTTCTAGGCCGTAGAGCCACAAGAGAGCTTAGCTCTATGGAACATGGAAGGTGGAGAATATTAAAAGACTGGGTCTTGAACTAACAAATATAGGTTGAGAATTATGGCTGTAGATGTGTTTTGACAGGCTGGGGAAGTGGCATTCTTGGTGATAGAATAAACGTTAAATCAGAAGCTTTGCTCAGGCATGAAAGGGGAACCATTATTGTCAGTGGTCAAGTCAATCTTGGAAAGTGAACAAGAAGTGGGTTGGGATCGGAGAATGAAATGTGGTGGGGATCAAAACACTGGTCTTCCCACTGTTCATTTGGAGGAAAGTTCAGTTAATCAGGCAGTGTGCTGAAGACAGTCAGTAGAGAGTTAAAAAAAAGTGAAGTTAAATTGGGTTTAAAATGTTATTTTGTAACTTGATGGTACACATTATTTTGCTTGATGGTCCTGTAATCTATTGAGAGGGGAGGAAAGAAAATGTAATTCTCTGCCTCAGAGGGTGGTGGAGGCCGGTTCTCTGGATGCTTTCAAGAGAGAGTTAGATAGAGCTCTTAAAGATAGCGGCGTCAAGAAATATGGGGAGGCAGGAACGGGGTACTGATTGTGGATGATCAGGCATGTTTACATTGAATGGTGGTGCTGGCTCAAAGGGCCAAATGGCCTACTCCTGCACCTATTGTCTATTGTCTATTGTCTAAAATCAGGTCATTATTAGAAAAACGGAAGAATTCCTCACTAATCGTCTATGGCAATTAAAAACAGTCCAAGAGATCAAAACATCCATATGTTACTTGTCTAGACATTGAGCTTCTATACAATCCAAACTTTGCAAATGTAAGAATCTTATTATTAGGGACCTGTTCAACATAATCTCAACCAATCCATCTATGTTTACATCAATAACCCAAAGTATGTGCCGGGAGGTGTTGCATTATTACAGGTGTGTGTAGGAATATTAGTGTGAATGTCTGAACTTGAGGAATGGATTTGAAGCTAATCAAAGCTGAGGACGAGGCAGGATGTGAACCATTGCTTCACCTTGAGGAAATAGCTGGGGAGAAGAATGGAATATTTAGAGATGCAGCCATAGAACCGTGGCAGGTCCTGCTTCAAAGTTTCGAACAAGTCTTGGTGATATCTAAGGTAGACACAAAATGCTAGAGTAACTCAGCGGAACAGGCAGCATCTCTGGAGAGAAGGAATGGGTGACGCTTCGGGTCGAAGAAGGGTCCCGAAGCGTCACCCATTCCTTCTCTCCAGGGATGCTGCCTGTTCCGCTGTTACTCCAGCATTTTGTGTCCACCTTTGATTTAAACCAGCATCTGCAGTTCTTTCCTGCACAGGGTGAGATCTAAATTGGGTTTGAACTGGGGTTCAAAGGAAAGAATGATCTTTGGCAAGAATGGACCAAGAACCAGGTGGAGAAATCAATTTAAAAGCAGCAGAAAGAATTCCTGGAGGAAGGAAACTGCTGGTGGTGTCAGTGAGAATTGGACCAGAGATAATCAATGTTTAATGACATTGATAAGGTAGGCAAATATTTTGCTGTCAACAAATTAAAAAAACTCACTGACACTTTAAATATGCTTGGAGATGTAACATTGTTATTCTTAATTGATTTGAAGTGGGGTAAATTGCATATGAATAATGCCTCTGTATGAGTGCTGTTCACTGGGTAAAATATGGAATATTGTAAATGCAGGCAGTGAAACGAGTAGCTACATAACACCTCGTAGTCTCACTGGGTGAGGTTGAGAAGTCAGGTGAGGCAGTTTAATTGTAAAGTAGTGGCTATTATTGTAGACTGACGAGCATCCCATGAGGTCTATTAAACCTTACTTACTAAATTGCTTTTAATAGTTTTGGAGCGCCAGGTTTGCCAAAAAGGTGTTTTAAATTGTATTTTATTTTTTATTCATTCACAGAACACAACCAAAGCTGGCAAAGTCATTCAGTCAGAGTGAGCCTAGAAATGTGAGAGCACATTCAAATTCATTTGCCTCCGTGATTGGCCTTAACGTGCCACAGATTAAGAGCAACCACAATGGTGCAAGGCTGGGTAGTATCTTCCAATACATAGTGTCATGTTTGTTACCTTATCAGATACTGCATGTGGTTCTGAGATGTTAATGTTCTCACCGTGTTTCTGTCTTGTGCTTCCATGCTCCTTTGAGACTTCTTTCATGCAGATATAATTGAATAACAGCAACCTCTGATTTTGAGCCCTTTCACAAACCTGCAATAGATGGTGTCAAAGAGTCCACCTTACGCTGTATCCCACTGAGAGAACATTTCTAACAGCATTTGCTGCAGAGTTTTAAAGCTGTGTTCTTTGGCTGCCGTCTTTATAAACAATTTGTAAATCAATTTGTAATTTCTATTTATTATGATCACATCTCTGAAGAGATCACTGACATGTGATGGTGGGATTGAAAGTGTGTTCGATGAACACATGCTGCGTTCCTGAATAAAGCAATCAATTGTGCACTTAATCCAACTTTGCGAACAGATTGGTTTAAACAAGAAGTCAGTGGAAGTGCATATCCTCCCAGTGCTATGGTCACATGCAGGGTCATGGCACTGGCAGCTGGGAGTATTGATTGTAAAGGTTGGTGGTAACACACAGATTTTTACTGACACTCCTAGACTTAGAGAGGAAAATCAAACCGATAGCAGAGGAGTTTGGTCTTTGCTGCTTATGCTCTGCATGTCGTCATGGTGCAAGCTTCACAAGAGCTCAAGGGATACATTATATATCACCTATTTTATCTTGTTTTCAGTAACATTACTATTCACAAGGCAATGGTGTGATATGGCAAGAAAATATACAATTGTTGAAGGGAATTTAGATTTAATTCTCCAATATTTTTTACAAATTCTTACTGTAGAACTTGAATCAAGAGGATAGATACAAAATGCTGGAGTAACTCCGCGGTCAGGCAGCATCGTTGTTTTGGGTCGAGACTCTTCCTCAGACCAAGAAGATTTTCCTGAGCACTTGCTTGCTGGAAGTTTTTTAATTCAAAGACTGCTGGGGGTTTGATTCTGACACCTATACAATAGTTGCTGGTGCTAAAGTTTGTTAAATTTGAGAGAAAAATGATTATTCCATTCTGCCCATTAACATAGAACATAAAGCATAGGAAAGCACAGCACAGGGACCAGCCCTTCAGTGGCATCTGCTTCATGGTAAACAAGTTGCGTTGCTTGGACCAGGTGGTGTTCTCCCATCTGCATGCATGTGATCTACACCCCTCTATTCCCTGCATATCTATTTGCCTATCTATCGTATCTGCACCACCACCATCCCTGGCAGTGCGTTCCAGGCAGCCACAACCCTCTGTATAAAAATACTTGTCCGCACATCTCCTTTATGAATGTTTTCAAGAGAGAGGTATAGCTCTTAGGGCTAACGGAATCAAGAGATATGGAGAAAAAGCTGGAACGAGGTACTGATTTTGGATGATCAGCCATGATCATATTAAATGGCAGCGCTGGCTCGAATGGCCTGCTCCTGCACCTATTTTCTATGTTTCATTAAAATTTGCCTTTTACCTTACAGTTATGCCTTCTAGTTTTTGTTATTTCTGCCTTGAGAGAAAGGTTCTGACTATCCACCCTTTCTGTGTCAAAGATCTTTTGACAATGATTTGTCATGATCTTGCTTTGTTTTGCCTCCTGTGATGACAATGTTCCAGACAAATCCTTGCTTTCAGGTCCTGACCAGAAACATCACCTATCCATGTTCTCCAGGGATACTGCCTGGCCCGCTGAGTTACTGCAGCATTTTGTATCTTTCCTTGCTCTCTTCTGCCTCTTGAAATCCGAGCAGCAGAGGACTTTGATTTACACCACAGCCTGTGATTTGTCAATCGTGATTAACACCATCAGGTGTTGGGAATTCCACAGCAAAACTGTGGGTGATGCCAAAGCAGCAATTGCAGTGACACAGAATGTGGTTTATGAGAGCACCCTAAGGGAAAGCACAAGAGCCACTTCAGTGATAAGATGATAACGAGTTACTTTGCACACAGCACATGATTGTTTTTCCATTTTGTTGTGACATATGATCTGTGCATTCTGTTCTCAATTACTGCCTTCCATGCTGAGTAATTTGGGAGCACCTTGTGATGCCAGTAATCAGTGATGCCAACTGTTTATCTTCCTGGGAATTGTAGCCTGGCTTGTGTCAGAAAGAAATGTGAGCAAACGTTTCATTTTACTGACTTAAAATTAAGTGAGATATTTTGCACCAGATAAAATAAAACGGGGGGAAAGTGTACAGTGAATTAACTTAAATATTGTTCATTGACTCTGACACATATTAATTGTTGCATTCAACAGTTACTAAGGGCATGCAAAACTGGAGTGTGGGGACCAAGGTAGAGGAGTGTGGCGCAGGGGAGCAGATATCAGGGACTGCAATAGTTGGGGGGAGCTTGTTTGGTGTTGATTAACTGATCATCAAGTCAGCACATGGCTGTTTTGGAATGTTTCCCTGATGTGTCCGTTCATGTTTATTGAGGACTGAAAATGTGGGCATCTTTTTGAGAGAGCTTTTGATTTCCTCTTTTGAAACATCACAGTCAAACAGTTTTTTAATTGAATCGATGGGAAGAAACAACATGGAAACAGGCTCTTTGCCCCATCAAAGGTGCGGGTCATCTGTTTATACTAGTTCTATGTTATCTCACTTTCTTATGCACTCCCTTCACACTGGGGGCAATTTATAGAGGTCAATTAACCTACAAACTCACACATCTTTGGGATTCAGTAGAAAACCAACGGACTTGGAAGAACCCACGTGGTCACAGGGAGAACGTGCAAACTCCACACAGGCAGCAGCCAAGATCAGGATCGTACCCGGTTTCTGGCGATGTGAGGCAGCAGCTCTACCAGCTGTGCCACTGTGCTGCCTCTAGTGAGCAGTGGCCATACAATAGTATTCATGGCTAACCAACTTCTCGGGCAGATGGGCTACGAAAAGGAGCTGGTAAAGTTGGGGAGGGGGGGAAGGAAAAACCTTGCAAACCAGTTTCTGCAACTCCTACAGTGTTGGCCAGGTGACGCTGGATTTGGCTTGTCTCTCGCAGTCTCTCCTGAACTGCATCTATCCAGGTTGGATTCAGTGGTCTAAATGGGCTGACCCTCCACACAATGGTGAGGGATTGGAAGGCCTCTGATGGTAACCCACTGAGCACTTATCCCTGGAACGTCAAGAGGATGGAGTAAATAGGAAGAGTGGAAGTGCTTCTCAAAAAAAGACACCCTACTTTCAGAAATTAGATCAGTCCTACAGTTATCTGGCTGCACTTCTTCCCACCCTGCCTCTTGCAAAGACGCTATGCAACCCCCAACTCTCAATTTTTCCGTCTCCGCTGCATCTGCTTCCACGATGAGGCTTTCCAGTCTAAGACATCCGAGATGTCCTCTTTCATTAGTAAATGTAGTTTTCCTCCTGCTGCCACTCTCACCATTCTCAGCATATCCTTATGTTTATCCAACTCATCTCCTCTGTGTCCTGTAGTTCTGCTCTCGTTCCTCCTCCATCCACAGGGAACAAAGGTCCTCATCTTTCACTCACCAGCTTCCGCATTCAGCACATCATTCTTCTACACATGTTCCCAGCCCCGTCACTTTCGACTTTCCGCAGGGACTGCTCTCTCCGAAACTCCTTGGTTCACTCAAGACGGATCTGAAGACAGGTCTCAACCCAAGATGTCACCTATTCCTTTTCTCCAAGGATCTTCTATGTGATAGCCATCTGGATAAACTTTTTCACACAGACAGTTGTGAGTGTGTGGAATTCTCTGCCTCAGAGGGCGGTGGAGGCTGGTTCCCTGGATGCTTTCAAGAGAGAGTTAGGTAGAGCTCTTAGGGATAGCGGAGTTAAGGGATATGGAGAGAAGGCAGGAACGGGGTACTGATTGTGGATGATCAGCCATGATCACATTGAATGGCGGTGCTGGCTCGAAGGGCCGAATGGCCTACTCCTGCACCTATTGTCTATTGTCTATTATTAAACTTTAAAGCTATGCCGCTACTATTTGATTTTTCCATTCTGGGAGAAAGATTCTGATTGTTTACCCTCTCTGTGCCTCTCATAATGTTATATACTTATATAACATCTCCCCACAACATCCGACCTCACCCTGGTCACACCCTCTTCCTCCCTTCTCCCATCAGGCGTGAGGTACAGAGGTTTGATAACACATACCTCCAGATTCAGCGACAGTTTCTACCCAGCTGTTATCAGGCAACTGAACCATCCTATCATCAAATAGAGAGCGGTCCTGACTAACCATCAACCTCGTTGGAGAACTTCGAACTATCTTTAATCGGACTTTATTGGACTTTATTCCTGCACTGAACATTATTCCCTTTATCCTGTATCTGTACACTGTGGACAGCTTGAATTTAATCATGTATAGTCTTTTTGTTGACTGGATAGCACACAACAAAAAACGTTTTCACTGTACCTCGGTGCAAATGACAATAATAAACTGAACTAAACTAAACTAAACTAAACTAAACTAAGGAAACATTACAAGTCTGTCCAACCTCTCCCTATGACTAATACACCCTAATCCAGGCATTATACTGCTATACCTCCTCTGCATCCTTTCCAAAGCCTCCACATCTTTCCTGTAATGGGGTGTCCAGAACTGCATAATACTCCAAATGTGGCCTATCCAAAGTCCTATAAAGCTGCATCACGACTTCCTGACTCTTATATTCAATGCCCGGACCTACGCCTTCTTTGTCACTCTATTTACTTGTGTTGCCACATTCAGAGAGTTATGGACTTGGACTCCAAGATCCCTCTGTACACCAATACTGTCACGGGTCATGCGATTAATTGAATATTTTCCCTTTTGACCTTCCAAAGTGCAACACCTCACACTTGCTTGGACTAAACTCCATCTGCCATTTCTCCGCCCATTTCTGTAACTGATCTGTATCCCATTGCATAATTTGATAGCCTTCCTCACAGTCCGCGACACCACCAATCTTAGTGGAAAAAAAGTGGCAAACTTACTAACTGACCCATTTATGTTTACCTCCAAATCATTTATATTTTTATCTCTACATCTATATTACTAAAAATCTGATCTTGACCACTTCCTGTTGTTCTGTATATTGATTTTAGAAAAAACGCTGCCACTTACGGCTGTGATTTTTTGGCCATCTTGCGCAGGACAAGAGGATTTTTCCCATCGATGAAAGATAAAAGAGTTATTAGTGTTTAAAAAATGTTGAGATTCTCTCTCCTGAAGGCCACGCCCCTTCCGGAGGGACTATAAAACCCGGAAATGTTGAGTGCCTCAGTCAGTCTCTGCAAGATGGGGGAGCGAGAGGGTCACGTCTCTCAGTCTGAGCTGTGAATAACACTGAACACATGTCTACTAAACTGTGAGTGGTTTTACTGACCCGTCAGTGCCCTTAATGTGGTTTGAAAATATAGTTTGGAAATGCTAAAGCTGTGTTGCCTTTGGTTTGGAAATGCTGAAACTGTGTTGCCTAATTAAAGTTGCCTTGCCTAATTGAAGTTGCCTTGCCTCTTCCGGTGGCGCCATGTTGGACTAACAGACGTGCACCTAGCTCCTCTCCCGAAAGATTTCACGATTTTTCGTGTAAAACGGGTCCAAAAATCGGGATTGTTTTTTAAAACCTTACCGGAGCTTCTGGTCGCCGCGCTGATGACGTCATCATTAAGCGCGATGTTTTAAACGGTGGTTTGAAGCCCTTTAAATGAGTAAACTGTCCCCAGCTGCGAGCCCTCAGAGAGCAGTGAAAAAGCTGCTGAAAGACCAGAAGAAGTCTGAAGCAGAAGTTACCTCTGAAGTCTCTGAAGTCTCTGAAGTGGCTGCAGAAATGGATACAAGATCTAAGAAAGAGTTTGATGACTTGATGAAATCAGTGAAAAATATGAAAGATGAGATTTTGGACGAAAATAAAATTATGATGGAAAATATGAAGGAAAATATGAAGGAAGATAAGAAGGAAATGAAGGAAAATATGAAGGAAGATAAGAAGGAAATGAAGGAAAATATGGCAAAAATGATGGAAGGAATGGAGAAGATGATGAGGGAATTAAATGCTGGTAACCAGAAGAATATGATTGATTCACTGGACATTATGAATAAACGAATTGATGAGGTGAAAGATGGACTATCAGAGAGAATGGACAAGATGGATGAAACTACTACGGATAAGTTCACGGCTGTGCTTGAATCAGTAGCTGCAAGTATGCGCACAATTACGGAATTGGAGAAAAACACGGCTCGAATGGTTGAAGACATGGCGAAAATGAGGCAAGAACATGAGCAAATGAGGCGAGAAAACGAACAAACTTCACTACAGATGGTGACTCAACTGGAGAAAGTCTCAGTCAAATGCCTGGACCTGGGAGCTCGCTCTAGACGCCAGAATTTGAGAATTCTTGGAGTTTCAGAGGGAGCCGAAGGGGAGGATGTACGTGAGTTTGCCATGGGCTTGTTTAAACAACTGCTGAACCTTTCCAAAGAACCGAAAATCGAAGTGGCTCATCGTGTCCCAAGATTTAAACAAAGATCTGGTGCGGGAAAAACTTATCCACGACATATTATTGTGAAATTTCGGGATATTTTAGAACTGGAAGATGTTATGAGTACAATCAAATACGGTGTGCAACTGCGGCTGGACAATGACACTATTAAGATATTCAGGGACTACCCGTATGAAATTGTGCAAAAAAGAAACAAATTTGAGAAGGTTAAAGATCTTTTAAGAGGGAGAGAAGGGATCAGATTTGGGATTTTTTATCCCGCGAAAATGCGTATTTCCTTTAAGGGTATTGAAAAGTCATTTGTTAAGCCTGAAGATGCGTTTAAATATGCTCAAACTATCGTTGAAAAATAGAAAGGAAAGGGAGGTTTGGCAGATCTGAACCATTTTAAGCAATGCTTTGTCTGGGGATAGTTACACTGTTATCTTTGGAATGTTGAATCAAGGACACTTTCTGTTCAAAACGAGTAAACAACTCAACAGATGGGAATGGTATATACCAGAAAGCATATAATTGCTTATTAGATTATAATATTATAACCAATTGTAAGAACTTATCCTATTAACAACTTAATAAGTTATGCATGTTAGATTAGAATACTAATAAAAACAAAAATAAAAAATAACGAACTAACATACTAATATGAATTTTTAATAAACTGAAACCCTATCTATAAGTGGGAGGAGGGGATGAGAAACGAGCAACTGGCTTAGGTCCAGGGGCACGTCTCGTTAACCCCTTCAACCAACAGTTGATTCTTATTGAAGTTAAAAGTATCGGTTTAATAATTAGCAGTTAAAATTCCGATATATATATATGTTATAATGAGGCCCCGTTTTAATATTATAATATGTTATGATTAACCAAGAGAGCGGAGCTATTTGTGTAACAACGCAATGGAAGTCAAAACAAGGTTTTTTCCCACCTACAGGTGGGACACTCGCTACAGTGCCGACTATATCAGACACTGTATCTTCACTTTTTTAGTTTTTTTTTAATCACATAAAATGACTTGTTTGTGTTTTGTGTTTAGTGATAAGCGTAAAATGGACATACCAGCAAAACTTAAAAACTCAAAAGCTCCCCCAATACCTAAAGACCTGGGATATGGATGCACCACAAGATTTAAAGGTACTATAATTATTCAAAATGCATGACACCACACAAAAGAACCTAGGAGGAATCTCATTTTGTAGTTGGAATATAAGAGGTATTAACGAACCTATTAAAAGGGGTAAGATACTAGCTCAGCTGAAATTGTACAACTCCGACATTACCTTCCTACAAGAAACACACCTAAAATCTCAGGATCAAGTTAGGTTGAGGGCGAAATGGATAGGTCAAACATACCATTCTTCATTTACTTCAAAATCTAGAGGCACGTCAATCATCATAAGAAAAGGTATACCATTTAAAGCAAAGAATATTATAACAGATATAGAAGGGAGATACCTAATAGTTAATGGAGAAATCCATGACACTCCACTTACTTTGGTAAATATATATGCCCCTAACTTTGATAACCCCCACTTTTTCAATAAAATTTTCAACATAATTGCAGAGTCAAACTATCAAAATGTTATAATAGGAGGAGACTTTAACTGTGTTTTAGATCCGTACTTAGATAAATCAAGTCAAAAACAGAGAGGGAATATGAAATCGAAAACTGGGGAACTTCTCAATACCTATATAAACAACACTAATATAGCAGATGTTTGGAGAATTGTTAATCCAACTGGCAGGGAATACTCGTTTTACTCAATGGTACATAAGACATACTCACGTATAGACTACTTTCTGCTGGATACAAAATTAATCCCCCAAACATCTAATGCAATATACCACACAAACTCGATTTCAGACCATTCTCCACTAACTTTCTTTTTAAAACTGGAAGGATTGTCTAAGAATAAATCGTTTTGGAGATTTAATTCTCAAATTCTAAAAGATCCACAAGCGAGTATATATTTAAAAGAACAAATGGAGGTCTTTTTTCAAATAAATGATACTCCAGATATATCGCCTACTGTATTATGGGAATCTTTTAAAGCATACATTAGGGGTATTATAATTTCATATCAAGCTTTTCAAAATAAAAAGAATAAGAATGAACAAAGACAGTTAGAAGAACTTATTAGACAAATGGATATAGATAATGCTAAAGATCCATCAATAGATAAACATAATAAAATAATAATTTTGAAATTTAAATTAAATAAATTATTATCTGCCAAACTTATAAGACTTTTTCAAATTACAAAACAAGAGCACTTTGAATTTGGGGATAAACCGCATAAACTTTTGGCTCGCCAGCTAAAAAAACGAGAAAAGGAACATACTATACCAAAGATCAAATCAGATAAAGGGGAATTATTAACAACACCAAAGGATATTAATAATAGATTTGCGCAATTTTATGAGAATTTGTATACATCTAAAACGACAATTGATTCCAATAATATCACAAAGTTCTTGGATACCTGTAATCTTCCAAAGTTAGAGCTGAAGGAACAAGAGGAACTGGGTGCACAAATCTCAATTAAGGAATTAGAAGATACAATAAACTCACTAAAGAATGGAAAAACACCAGGCCCTGACGGATTTACTAATGAATTTTATAAAAGCTTTTATGATAAAATAATACCAAGATTAAAAAAAATGTACCAATATGCTTTTAAAAAACGAATACTACCTGATACATTAGCGGAATCAACGATTACATTAATACCTAAGAAAAATAAAGACTTAGAAGAACCTGGTTCATATAGAGCTATAGCATTGTTAAACACAGATCAAAAAATATTAGCGAAAACATTAGCTAGAAGATTAAATAAATTCATTAGTAAATTAATAAACCCAGATCAGACGGGGTTTATCCCTAAGAGATACTCATCTAACAATATGAGACGTCTACTCAACATAATGCACTCACACAAATCTGAAGATCAAGAATTATCAATTATTTCGCTGGATGCTGAAAAAGCATTTGATCAAGTAGAATGGAATTATATGGACAAAGTATTACAAAAATTTCAACTGGGGGAGAATTTTATTCTATGGATCAAGTTACTATATAACAAACCTACAGCTAGAATACTAACTAATAACATATTATCCTCAAATTTCCATCTATCAAGGGGAAATAGACAAGGATGCTCATTATCACCACAGCTGTTTGCTCTCATTATTGAACCGCTAGCAGAAAAAATTAGAATACACCCTGATATCCATGGATATAATACTAAAGATTCATATAATAAAATATCTTTATACGTGGATGATATATTACTGTACATTACAAAACCTCAAATCACTATACCAAATATATTAAATTTAATTGAAGACTTTGGATCTTTTTCTGGATATAGAATAAACTGGAATAAAAGTGAAATTATGTCAATAAAACCGAAAGATTCAACACATCTTTTAAAATTCCCTTTTAAAATAGCTACAGAAAAATTTAAATATTTGGGAATCGAAATTACCAGATCATATCAAGGTATGTTTAGGGCAAATTTTGACCCCTTACTTAATAAATTAAACACACTAATTAAATTCTGGAAAACGCTCCCGATGTCTTTAATAGGCCGAATAAACGCAATAAAAATGATCTTTTTACCACAAATTTTATACCTATTTCAATCAATTCCTATATACTTACCAAAGAAGTTTAAAAAAAAACTCGACTCAGATATCACTAATTTTATATGGGACTATAAATCACATAGAATACAAAAAACTCATCTGAATAAACCTAAAGTATTAGGGGGTTTAGCACTACCTAATTTTATGTATTATTATTGGTCAGTAAATATTAAAAATATGATTCAACTGATGGATAACTCCGCCCAGCAAGTGGACTGGATTGTAATGGATACATAGATACATAGATACATAGAAAATAGGTGCAGGAGTAGGCCATTCGGCCCTTCGAGCCTGCACCGCCATTCAATACGATCATGGCTGATCATCCAACTCAGTATCCCGTACCTGCCTTCTCTCCATACCCCCTGATCCCTTTAGCCACAAGGGCCACATCTAATTCCCTCTTAAATATAGCCAATGAACTGGCCTCAACTACCCTCTGTGGCAGAGAGTTCCAGAGATTCACCACTCTCTGTGTGAAAAAGTTTTTCCTCATCTCGGTCTTAAAGGATTTCCCCCTTATCCTTAAGCTGTGACCCCTTGTCCTGGACTTCCCCAACATCGGTAACAATCTTCCTGCATCTAGCCTGTCCAACCCCATAAGAATTTTGTACGTTTTGTACGAGAAAGAGGATTGCTCCTCTAGAAACATTGGAGCGATCCTCCTCTCTCCAATGAAACTGAATAACATAAATTATAATAAGAACCCAATTATTCATAGTACAATCCGAATTTGGAAACAAATAAAACAAAATTTAAAATCAAGAAATTTATCACTTTTATTACCTATAGTCAATAACCCTTCGTTTAATCCTATTATAGATAAAGCTTATACACAATGGGATAGATTAGGAATTAAAACGCTTGGTGACGTATGAAACTGGAAAATTACTTTCATTTCAACAATTACAAATAAAATATAAACTCGGAAATAATCAATATTTTAAATATTTTCAAATATGCGACTATTTGAAAAAATATACAAAAGATCATTATAATATCCCAGTAGATGTATTGGACGAGGCAATGCAGATAAAAGCGGAATCAGCAAACTTAATATCATATGTGTATAATATTATCCTAAATGTACAAATACCACCTACGGAGGGTATCAGAAGAGACTGGGAACAAGAGTTAGCTATTAAAATTTCAAAGGAAAGTTGGAATGAATACTTATTAAATGTGCATAAATGCTCGATTAATGTAAGACACACTTTAATACAATTTAAAATTTTACATAGATTATATTATTTGAAAACTAAAATTCATAAAATTTTCCCAAATGTATCATCTATTTGTGATAAATGTCAATCCCAAGAAGCTACTATAGCGCACTCATTCATTTTCTGTACAAAAATTCAAAAATTTTGGAATGAAATTTTTGAAATCTTTACAAAGTTATTTAAAACAAGACTGATACTCAAAGCAGAATGGATTATCTTCGGTATAACGGAAGATGGTCCAGAACTAAATGTGTTTCAAAAGAAACTAATGGACTATGGGTTAATAATTGGAAAAAAGCTAATTCTAAAATTTTGGAAGAAGGCTCCAATACCAACTATAAATATGTGGATTTCAAATATGTTTGAAACATTACACCTAGAAGAGATAAGACTCCTCCTAGCAGGTAAACCAGATCACTTCCACCTGACGTGGTCTGCATTTATAGAATTATTACAAACATAGGGTGCAAAAGTACTTTAAAAAAAAAAAAAAAAAATTGAGGTCAGGTAAGGGTTGAAGAGTTGGTATGTCCCATTTACGTAATGCTCATAAAAATATTTGTTTCTCTCTTTTTCCTCTTTTTACTCTCTTTCTTTCCTAGGGTCTATTTCTTAACTCTTTTTCTTTTGTTTTTAATTTTGCTCTTATAGGGTCTTCGTCCTTTTTTGTTGTCACATTTCCTACTCTTTCACTTTTTCCTTCACTTTCTTCTTTCTTTCAATCTTTTCCTTTTCTAGTGTAAAAAATAAATGGAGTACATTAATTGTAAGAAGATATAAATGACGAGTACTAATGTATGTGGTTGTAATGTAATGTACTTCTAATAAATAAAAATAAAAAAAATAAAAAAAATAAAAAAAAAAAGTTGCCTTGCCTAATTAAAGTTGCCTTGCCTTCTTATAATTAAAAGTCTAAGCTTGACCACTTCCTGTTTGTGCTTTATATTGAATTTAGAAAAAAACGCTACCACATACGGCTGTGATTTTTGACCATCTTACTCAGAGTCCCCCTCCGCTCATCAGGTGCCGAGGATTTTTCCCATCGATGAAAAATAAAAGAGTTATTAGTGTTTAAAAAATGTTGAGATTCTCTTTCCTGTCAATCACGCCATGAAGGCCACGCCCCTTCTGGTGGATGGGGGGAGGGACTATAAAACCGAGAAGTGTGGGCGTGGCTCAGTCTCTGGAAGGAGGAGGGAGAGGTCACGACTCGCTGTCTTTAATGGCCTTGCACCCTGCTTGAAATGGTATGAAACTGCACTTGAATTTGGTGGCCTTGCACCCTGCTTGAGGTGGTAAGAAACTGCACTTGAATTTGGTGGCCTTGCACCCTACTTGAAATTGAATTTCAAGGAATAGCCGTGAGTCAACTGCCAGCCCACCAGCCGTGAGTGAGTGAGCTGCCAGCACAACAGGCTCAAGTGACTGAGCCGCCAGCCCAAGAATCCATTCGGCCCACAATAATAATAATAATAATAATAATAACTTTATTTATAAAGCACTTTAAACAACCACAGTTGCCACAAAGTGCTGTACATGAGAAATCATGAACAAAAAGCTATTACAAACAACTAAAAATTAGAAGACATTAAAAGCACTAAAAACAGGGGCAATGCCTCAGCCAGTGTCGAAAGCCAAAGAATAAAAATATGTTTTTAGGGAGGATTTGAAGATGGACAGTGAGGGGGCCTGTCTGATGTGCAGCGGCAAGGTGTTCCAGAGTGCCGGAGCAGCAACAGAAAAAGCTCCAATGTTCATACTAGCCCTCTGGAAGCCAGTCCCTTAAGCCCACAATACCCATACTAGCTCTCCAGAAAGCCCCCCCCCCCCCACTGCCCACCAATATTGGAATTGGTGGAAAGGTGGAATATTGCGTTGGGGGACCTCCTGTGTGATGCTGGGACCCAACGGGTACCACTTAGTCTAGTATACTTATAAAAGTCTCATCTTGTATGTGTGTGTGTGTATGTGTCTTCGGCAAAACGTTACGCGGTAGCGCTGAGATTTTTACAGAATCTTACTTACATTTTTTCGGTCGTCGCGATAATCAGGTTTCCTTCAGATTTGATGTTACTTTTCAAAAGTTATTGATATTTAAAGTAAAAAAAAAAGCCAACTTTGAAAAAAATAATGCCTTTGTCCCGTGGTCAATCCTGTCAACATTCCTTCCGATTTGATGTTATATTTCACGTTATTGATATTTAAAGTTGTAAAAAGCCCAGTTTAAGAAGAATAACTGTCACTTTGCTTTGAGTTTTCTGGCAGCTTCCAGTGATGATGTCACAATGCCATCTCACAGTCCACCAATCACAATGGGATAATTTACACAAGCTGCAGAGTCATTGTTGCCAATGGTAACGGCAGCCAAGATTCGCGAATTTTACCTCCAGCCCACTCCCCACAGCCCACTCCCCACAGAATTTTGAGAGACAGAATTTTGGCTATGCCCCTCTCTGGCATTGGTGGCCCAATCGTTGAGCAGCAGCATCACCATTAGCAGAATCACGTGGGAAGGATTTATTGGCTCCACGGAGCGCTGACGCAGACTCAAAAGTCGAGTCCATTCATTGGCTCCGGGAAGCGCCGACTGTAACCCCCCCCCCCCACGTGAGAATGATTGATTGGCTGAAGGGAGCGCCGACGCCGACCTAAAAGTCGAGTCCATTCATTGGCTCGAGAAGTGCCGACTGCCCCCCCTCCCCCACGTGCGCCGACGGGTTGCGTTGGGGGACCAGGCCTCCCGTGGGGGCTATGGGTGAGTGGTGGAATATTGCGTTGGGGGAACGGGTGAATGGTGGAAACGGGTTGCGTTGGGGGAGCGGGTGAGTGGTGGATTATTGCGTTGGGGGACGGGGCTCAACGGGTCCCACTTGGTCTAGTATATATATAAAAATATAAGTGTGTGTGTATATATATATATCACAAACAGCAGCGGTCCCAGCACTGATCCCTGTGAAACTCCACTGATTACAGACTTCCAGCCTGAATATTGACATTTCACCACAATCTTCTGTCTTCTGTCAATAAGCCAGTTCTGAATCCATATGACCAAGTCACTGTTAATCCCATGCATCTTAATCTTCTGAATCAGTCTACCATGGGGGACTTTATCAAATGTCTTACTAAAATTCATTTAGGGAAGGTTTTTGTTTCTACCTGCTTTTCAGACCCCACATTACACACTGCATTAAAAAAAGTTTTCGCTCATCAGCATTTAACCTGTTCACTGCCAAGTTTTTTTCCACTATTGGCTATGACCCGAGTTAACTCGGTGATGGTACCGAACAGGTTAACTCATCTGCCAATTCCTTTAAATCAGGGGCCTTCAAACTTTTCTGCATGAGGGCCACATTATATATTAAGCACATTTTTGCGGGCCTCACAAACACACACACTCACATGCGCACACACACACACACACACTCACACTCACTCACACTCACACTCACACACACACCGACCCAGACCCACACACACACACATACACCCACACACCCCCACACACCCCCACACACACACACACACACACACACACCGACCCAGACCCACACACACACACACACACACACACACACACACACACACACATACACACACACACACACACACACACACACACACACACACACACACACACACACACACCCACACACACACACACCCACCCACCCACATACCCACTCACACACACACTCACACATACACTCACTAACACACTGCCACCGCTGTCACCGATCTTCATTGTCTCCCCGGGGCCATCGATGCTGCTGCCTTAGACCCGTCTACTCTAGCCCCCCACAGGCCTCCACCAGTGACACCGCCGACCCTCGCCTCTCCACCGGCCATCAGCGGGCCAGAGCCGTCACCTCACCAGACTTCCAGGCTCAGCACCAGGCCCACAACCTCCACGATGCAGACAGTACGTGGTCTGGCTCGGCTGGGTCCTAGTGCTCCTTCCCTCCTACAGGGAACCTCAGTAGTGATGGGTCTTCCCCAACCACACACCCGCTAGTTTAAATTCCCCGTTGTTTATTTGGGCTTTTTTTTACAGAGGTGCCAGAGCGGCGCTCCGGTGAGTTCCGGCAGCACTGCACCCATGGGTATTACACGTACAACTAATGGTAAACTGTCAGCAGCTGCACACAAACCCTCAACTTGATAGCCTACGGCAAACTGACGTGTAAGTTCCCGCACTACCACAGAACCCGCTAAATAGCCCGGCGCACGGAACGTGTTAAGAGCTTGCTGCGGGCCGGATAAAATCTCGTGGCGGGCCGGATGTGGAGACCCCTGCTTTAAATCAATGCCCCACTGCTTTGGAGCCTCCAGCTTATCGAAATAAATCCTTCCTGTTTGTTCTGTCTAATTTTAATATTAAACCTTCCCTTGGGTTCTTCTGTTTCAAATGATACAATCTGTTCTTTGCTCACAGCTACAGCTTTCCAGTCCTTGCAATATTCCATAAATCCTACAACCTTTGCATTGCTGTCACCTTTTTACTGTATCGTGATGATGAGAATAGATCTCAAGCTTTGCCATAAATAATGCTATATGCAGTTCCAGCATAACTTCCCTGCTATTATATTCTATACCATGGTTAGGAAATGAAAGCATCAGGTATGCTTTTTTTGACCACTTTATTGACCTATTCTGGTACAATTTAAGGTTGTGGCAATATACATTTGAAGGTCCCTAACTTGCCCAATAACACTTAATATCGTGCCATTTATTGTATATTCTTTTCACATATTTCATTGGTACAATGCATTGCCTCACTTTCCTTGCTAAGTTCTGTTTGGCCCAATTGACCAGATGTTTATATATTCTTGCGGTCTAAAACTTATCTTCTCACTGCCAAACCCTTTGGCCAATTTCTGTGTCACCTTCTGCTGAGTGGTCTTCTTAGTTCTCCTGCTTGCTGTGACATTTTCTATATTTCCTTTACTACCCCAGTTCATTATTTTGTCGGCTCTAAAAAGATTTTCATAAAATATATTTTAGTAATGTATTCATAATAACCTCAACACACGGGTAAATTTTCTGATGTAATTGTCAACCAAATCCTGCAGCTCGACCAGAGAAAGCACAACTGAAATCCAGCATTAGAAATATTCAGATCCAACGTGAAACCCCATTATCACAATATTATATTGCAGAATTATAAGTTTTAAATAAAATTCTGAACTTTAAGGTTTAAGAATGAAATTTGCTGTATGAAAAGACAAACAAGTTGTTAATAGGTTGATTGGCAGGGTTTTGAAAGTAAGTCATTATTGCAAATTATTCCATTAACATACCATATGTTCGACATGTGTTTTAGTGGAGATAATTTGTAGGTAATAAGCCTTCAGGTCATTAAATGAAACCTGAAGTAGGATCCATGATAAAAGACTTAATTCTCTGTAATCTTTCACTGCAGTGCAATAAATTTTCAGTAAATTAAGCAAAGTAACAACAAATTTCAGTGTTTCCTGCACAAGATGCTTGTCTTTCTCTCCCCTACTGGTTCAAAATAAAAGGCAGTAAAATACCAACAACTGGACTATTTATTATGTCCATATCCTCCTTGTCTGTGTTGATGTTTCTACGGATTTGATATTTGTTGTTGTCAGCATCATGTAAGTCCATTTGAACAGACTCTTCATTGTTTCAATAACTACGATCTGGATGAACTGGGGAAGTGGGCCAAGAAATGACAGATTAATTTAATTTGGACAAGTACGAGATGTTGTACTTTGATAAGTTAAACCAGGAGGGGTGAAGATGAGTTGGATGGTCAGAGTCTTTTACCAGGGTAGGGGAATCTAATATTTGAGGGCCTAGATTTAAGGTGAGAGGGGAAAGATTTAAAAGGGTCCTGAGGGGCAACTTTTTCACATAGTTAATAGTGGGTATATGGAACGAGCTGCCGGAGAAAGCTGTAGAGGCTGGTACATTTTCAACATTAAAGACATTTGGACAGGTACATGTAGAAGGATGTCATCCAAGCACAGGCAAATAGGACTATCTCAGGTAGACAACTTGGGTGGCATAGGCAAGTTGGGCTGAAGGGCCTCCTCTTTGCTGAATAACTAATAACTGTGACTCTTTAACTAGCAAAGTGGGTGCCAATCGGGTGTGTTAAACCACATCTCCATGTCCATCTCACACCCCTTGTCCCACGCTCTCACACTGCACTCTCTTGACATGGCACAATTTTCACTTTTTCCCTGTGCACTATTTCATTTCAATCAGGTCAGGTCATCTAGGAGAGGTGATGGAATACAAGAGATTGGCAAATGTTTGTTTGATCCCACAGCATTTTGATGCATTTGTGATACTCAAAAACCTCTTCCTTTCATGTTGAAAATGATGTGCGGGGAATAAATGCGATTCTGCAAAGAGGGTGAAATACTAAAGGGCAAAATGTAAAGAAGAGCAGACAGCAGTCTTACTCTCAGACTTGTTAGTTGGATGCTATGTACATGCCCTTTGATACGCATTGATTACCAATCCTCAGCAGATTCTGCTGACAGGTGGGAGCATTAATTTTGTATGAATAATAAACCATTGTATGTGAGTTGGCAGAGTATTTGGAAGCCTTGCCCTTCTCCAGCCAGGTGAGAACAGCTTCTGGTCTGTGGCTTGCTTTGTTTGTTTGGTTTTGGTGCCTTCAGGAGTTGAATCAGATCCTGTCTTTTGGGATGTTCTGCAGTGTTCGTAATAATGTAAACTGCAGACTCCATGCATTGATGTCGAAAGACATTATAATTATGCTGCACAAATCAAAGCAAAGGATGAGAAGATACATAAAATCACAGCTCCGAGTTTAACAGTGCCTTTATGTGCGTATTTTGTGAACAAAATCAATAGGAGATCAAATAGGTTTCTGTAGTACTATTCAGTGATACTATTCACCAATGCACAAATTTCCCTGAATACTTTTGTATTTAGAATTAATTTCTGAAAGCACTTGATTGAAGTAAGACATTTAAAAAAAGATATTTTTTCTCATGGCAGACAGAGCTCATTATCTGGGAATTGTACAGTACGTGCGGGGTGATCACTAACAAGTAAAGATCTGCACTGTGGATCTAAAGACTGCCATTGTGTCAGTTTAGATATAAAGGGAAATCTGCTTATTATATGGTTATTAACTGTTTTATTCACTTAACTTCACCTATTCAGTTTCATAATCTATATAAAAATCATCACTTGAAAGAGACACACTGGGGTTACGGCTCAGGTTGATAATGCCTCGAATCACTCTGAAGATATGCAAACCTCGTTGATGGGAGCAATGTAATTATCTCTCTGCAGAACAATGTCTTCCTGAATTCTCATAATAGAAAGATTTTTTTTTACAAAATTAGAAGTAGCCAGTGTTCTACCAAGGGTTTGGGGAATTCTGCACAATACAAGCTTTGTTCCGTAGTGGCTGCAACTGATCAGGGATTTAGATAATGGCAGGATTCAGATGAGCAAGTTTCCAGTTTCTTTCAGGAATAAAACTACCTATTAATTTATTTTATAATGCATTTGCGGTTTTAATTTTTTATTTTGCTTCTGAATTTTTACAACTGAATTTTGTCTTTTGTCACAAATAATTGGTAGAATTTTAAATGCAGCTATGGATTTTCCAGAGATTGATTCTTGGGATATGGGGATCTCTTTGTATTTTCTGAGGATCTGAGAGTGCAGCTTCTTGAAATAGTGCAGTGGCTGTGATGCACTCCTGCAATTAAACAGAATCTCCAGCTCCATCCAGCAGAACTGGTCCCTGCTCCGTATCTGCCACCTCTGTGCACGTTAACCTGAGATAGTCCTAGTTCCAATTTATTTTGTTTCTCTGCATCTATGTGGTCCCTGGGAAATGCCTCCATGTCTGAACTAATATTACATTTGACTTTCAAACCATTCTTTCGGCAAAACGAGTTCTCCTGAAATCCTTGTTGAATTTATTGGTGACCATCTAGATATTATGACGATTGTAACTGTTTGCAGTTGAGTCATTTATGTTGGGATGGGAATAAAGTCACACATAGACCAAATTGATAGAGCTTTGCAGGTTTCCTTTCTTTGAAATCAATCATTAATCTGAAGAAGGGTCTCGACCCGAAACAACATCCATTCCTTCTCTCCAGAGATGCTGCCTGTCCCGCTGAGTTACTCCAGCATTTGTGTCTATCTCCAGTGTGAACCAATATCTGCAGATCCTTCCTACACATTAATAAATAAGTTGGTTCACTCTGTCCTTCCAGCAGCTTCTTTTATCATTATCAGATATTTTATTTCTTAGTATTTTCGCTGATTTCTATTTTTTGTACTGGCTCAGTGGGACTTGAATGCTCATTTTCTGTTTTTGTAATTCAAGCCTCATCCAGAAGCATTGCTGCACACCCTCTCATAACATATTGATGATAAAGCATAGAGTTTGCAGTGGGAAGATGAACTTCGGAATGCCAAGTGGTCCTTTCTTGACTAATCTAGTAGGCTCCTAGAAAATCTGATTGTGTATCTATTTCATTTACAGAAACATTTTTCACTGAAAATTAATAACAGTTAAGTAAGTAAGTAAGTTTATTGGCCAACTATTCACATACAAGGAATTTGCCTTGGTGCTCCGCCCACAAATAACAACATGACATACAGTGACAGTTACGAATGACTCAGAAAACACTAAACATTAATAATAATAAAACATTAATGATAAAACACCATTGATCAAGCATGCGAACCAACAAAATACCAGATCAAAAGGAGGCTACAGATTTTTGGCTGTTGAGTAGAGCAACTACTCGTAGATAAAGTCGTGGATCGAGCGGCCTGCTTTGATCGGTCGGTGGGGGCACTGCAAGGCGGCGCCCTGTCAGCAGCGTGTCTGTTTTTTTCTGCTTTTTTAATTTTATAAATATTTTAGTGTATGGTTTTAATGTTCCTCTGTGTGTCTTGTGCGGGGGGTGGTGTGGGGGGGGGGGGGGTGAGGGGAAACCGCTTCGGTCGCCTCCTCCACGGAGAGGCGACTTTTTCCAGGTCGCCTCCCCCGTGGCCTAACAACAAGGATCGGCGCGGCGTTTCCCGGAGACGCGCCCGTGGACTCTCGGCGCGGAGCAGGCGAGCCCTCGCTGGGGCTCGCCGGAGGGGAGCGCTCAGTTTCGCTGGCCCGCGGCAGCCTGAAGCCTGGAACCGCGGTCTGCTGAGCTCCAGCTGGCGCGGCGTCCGCAGCCTGGGATCCCGCGTGGGGGACCCGGGAGAAGAAGATACTTCCACCGCCGGCCCGCGGCCTACTTCTACCGCGGGCCCAGCGTGGACTTACCATCACCCCTGGAGTGGAGTTTCGACTGCCGGCCCTGCGGTGCTTCTGGCTGCGGCGCGGCGGGACTTTAAATCTTCGACCGCCGGCCTGCGGCCTACACCAACCTGAAGCCGCGGTCTCCGGTAGGGAAGAGCCGACTGGACTTACCTGGGCTTTTACCTGTCTGCACTTCTGGACGCCCGCAGCGGCGGCTGCGGAGGGTTGAGGTCCCGACCACGGGGGAAAATGGAGGAGGACTGGCCAAATTTTGTGCCTTCCACCACAGTGATGAATGCTGTGGTGGATGTTTGTTTTACATTTTTATTGTGTATTGTGTGTTCTTTATTATTGTACCGCTGCTGGCAAATTCATTTCACTTGCACTTTATGTGCAATGTGACGAATAAAACCGTATTGTATTGTATTGTAAACTGTTTTTATGTCTGGCTGTGGCAGCTTTGACAGTCCGGAGTCGCCTTCCAGAGGGAAGTGATTCAAAGAGTTTTTGGCCAGGGTAAGAGGGGTCAGAGATGATCTTGCCCGCTCGCTTCCTGGCCCTTGCAGTGTACAGTTCATCAATGGAGGGAGGTTTGCGGGTTTGTCATACTTATTTATGTATTGCGGAGGCAGTGAACTTGATTTACTTTGCACCTTGAAGTAAAGAAAACCTTTCGCCAGAAGTGCCTCTTTGTCTGAATTACTACAATTTGAAGGATCTTAAAAAACATAATTTTTTTTTGTTCAAATGTGCATGTTCTCAGAGTAAATATGCTGAAGTACCAGCAGCATACCTGTTGTCAGGAAGCGGGATTGCTGCATGTATGAGCAGGATCGTGGACCAGCAACAACAAGAAAGAACAAGAAAATCATGGATAATTTTTATGCCATTGAAGAAAATTGTTCAAATTCATATGCACATCATTTGTCTTCTGCAGCCAGCAGAACAGATGCTCACTTATTCTCACTGGGTCAGTTAACATTAATAGGAAGGTTTGAGTATTTTGTATTATCTGATGAACAAAGTTGCTTTGTTGAGTTCAAGTCTGTGATAACGTGGGGCCCTGAGTGGGGAAAACGGTTTAAAAGGAATTCATCCACAGTTTTTGCATTATTTTTAATATTATTAGTCAGAATACACAAGTTGGTGAATTCTCAATTCAGGATAATGTGCTCCAGCTCTGAGGCTCGTGCAGTGAAAATCAAAATCTGCTCCATGCGAGTGTAAAGTTCATAATGACTGAGTACAAGAAGAATGCATGGAAGAATGTGGCCGAGTGGATTATACTGGGACAGAATGTTCATACACTGAGGGTGTGAAGAAATGGTGCTGCAAATTAGACCCTGCCTCCATACATAGGTCCTAGAGTTGTATTAACGTTCTTTCTTTGGGAACCCATGGATTGTTGTCTCCTTAATTTTGAAAATTCAGTGTATGCTTTTCTTTCTACTTTTATACAAAGAATGGGTTTGTGAAGCTCGAATAATCAAATAGAAATCCAAGGATTAATTGTGCAGGAACAGCACGCCATTTTCTGAAATGATTTTGTTGTTGTGGGCATCATTTTTATTGTACTAAAAGAAAGAACATTTAAATTTGATGCTATGAATGTATCTGTTTGCTGCCATTGGTAATGGTTTATTATTGTCACATGCATTGAGATATATTGAAAAACGTTGTTTTGGCTTGTTACCCGGGCACATCGTGCCTTACTTGTATGCTTCAAGTAGTGCAAAAGAGAAAGTAAACATAGTGAAGCAGATAGTGGTTCACTGACAGCTTGTATGATCCATAAGACTGTTGTATATATACTAATATAGGACAAGTGCTGTCTGACAAGACTTTATGAGGGAACATCTCTTTCATCCAGCCAGTTTCAAAGCATGGGTGCAGGCAAAATGGACCCCATCACCATTTGATCTTGGTGGCAAATTTTCTGACAGTTTTTGTTGATTGATGCCAACTTTATGCCAACTGTTTGGTGTTCTCTGGCCTCATTGGCTGGAAGAACCGTGTAACTGGAGAGTTCTAATCAGTCTGGCAGTGGCTTCAATATTCCCCAATAAATTGCAGACAGTTGTCGCGTTAGGTAAGGGTTCCTTTCCTGAGAACTGTTCGGAAGCCACTTTCTTCGTCAGCCAGAAACATTTATGTTTCTATTGCTATCCATATTGTGTTGCCTTACATAGACTTTCAATAATTCTTTCATTTTATTTAATAATCAACCTATCACCACCCATAATTAAACAAATGGAATATATAAAGTTTCCAGTTATTTTACTTTTATTTACAGTTTATTATTGTCATGTGAAAAGATTTTGTTGTGTTCTTTCCAGTCAATAACAGACTATTCTTGATTACAATCAAGGCATTCACAGTGTAGGTAAAGTGTACAACATTTAGTGCAAGATAAAGTCTGATTTAAGATCAGAGGATCACACTCTAGCTGACGAGAACACCGTCCAGTTGCCTGGTAACAGCAAGGAAGAAATTGGCCTTGAATCTGGTGGTATGCTTTTTCAAACATCTGTACCTCTTGCCTGATGGGAGAAGGAAGAAGAGGGATTGACTGGGGTGAGACTGGTCTTTGATTATGCTAGTGGCCTTGCTCAGGCAGCATGAAGTAGCAATGTTACAAAATTTTGAGATTTTAAAAATCAAGTCTGTAATTTATCCCATCAGATAAAGCATAAAAAGAAGTTTAATTTGACACCTAATTCACTTTCATATCTTCAGTATTAAAAACGTTATGGCCATTTTCATACTCGGAAATTAGCATCTTGTTCCCTATTGCTTTTTCATTGACTTAACACAAAAGCTGTGATCGAGGACAGTCAAAAGCCCATAACTTTCTTAAAAATTAAGAGAACTGAAATAAATTTTCAGTTATTATAGATTGAAGCATTCTGAAACAAATATGAAACAAATCTTACTTAGATTGCATGAAATTAAAGCATATAATTAGTTAGTTACCTAATTGTAGCTAATTACAAAATTCAATTACTAGATCTAAACATCTATCAATTTCTTAAGAATAGATTAACATTTTTAAAAAGCCTAAATGTCCAAATAACATTCACACAAGAATTCGCAATATAACATAATTTTTAAATCTCATTGTCATGGATTTATAGGCCAAATGGAAGGAATTTAATGTTTAATATCTGTAAATTAATGGCCATTTAAATCATCTTGCGAGTGGGTTTTTCTGGAATGCGATCGATTGGAACGTTGCATTTGCGGTGAATTTAAACCCATATCGGCATGAAAAATACTGCCGCTTCGTTCGGGGGAAAAAATCACCGTTTCGCAACTTAAAATGTGAATTAAAGGCATCTTAGGGAGCACTTTTATACATAAAATAAACAGATTTCGTTTACCTGTCCCGTGCGTGAAATCCGTCCCCGTTGTCGGCATTGACGGCTTTAGAAGCTGATTTTAAAATAACTCCAGCGCTGAAATTGTCGGGTGATTTTTAAAACAAAATACACAGAACGCCCGTCGGAACGATTCTTCAGCAAAAGGTTGCACTCCAACGAAATATAATCCAGGACAAGGTAGGAGAAACCCGCGTTTTAACCCCCCCCCCCCCAAGGCGGCAAAATCGCGCACACGGCCAGTGGCAGAATTGCAGCGCCGCTGAAGGTAAGTATTGTAACATACCTACATGAAGTGTGGATGGAGTCTAAGGAATGTAGATTTGTTTGCGTGATGGTCTGGGCTACATCCACATCCCTCTGCAATTCTTTTGCGGACATGGATGGAGCTGTTCCCCAACCAGGTTGTGATGCTCCACGATAAAATGCTTTCTCAGACGCATCAGTAGAAGTTGGTGAGGGTTGTTGGAGACATGCCAAACTTCTAAGGGACTAGAGGCATTGGTGAGCTTTCTTGGTCATCGCTTCGATGTGGCTGGTCCAGGACAAATTGCTGGTGATATTTATTCCTAGGAACTTGAAGCTTTTGACCACATCTACTTTGGCGTCATCAATGTATACTGGAATGTGTGCTGCTTCGCCTCCTGAAGTCATGCACAATCTCCTTTTGTCTTGCTCACATAGAGGGAGAGGCTGCTGTCTTGGCACCAGGTTATGAGGTTCTAAATCTCCTTTCTGTACTCTGCCTTGACATTATTTGATATCCGCCCCACTATGGTGGTGTCATCTGTGAACTTGTAAATTGAGTTGAATTGGCATTTGGCTGCACAGTCATGAGTGTATAAGGAGTATAAAGGGGGATGAGAATGCATCCTTAAGGGGCACCAGTATTATTGATTATCAGAGAGTATGATGTCACCTATCCTCACTGACTGTTCTGTTGGTCAGGAAGTCAAGGATCCAGTTGCAGAGGGGAGTGCTGACTCCAAGTTCTACGAGTTTGGGGATAAGCTTGGTTGGGCTAATGGTATTGAAAGAAGAGCTACAGTCTAGGAATAGGTGTCTGTTGTAGGTGTCCTTCTTAACCTGGTGTTCCAGGAATGAGTGTAGGGCCAGGGATATGGCATCAGCCGTGGACCTGTTGCTGTGGTAGGTGAACTACAGTGGATCAAGAAGGCTGCTTGGAAGGCTGGATTTAATGGGTCCCATAATCAGCCCCTCGAAGCACTTCATGATGGTGGATGTGAAGGCCACTGGACGGTAGTCACTATGACATGGGGTCTTGCTTTTCTTTGGCACTAGGATGATAGTGGTCTTCTTGAAGAAGGTAGGTACCTCAGAACTGAGTAGGGAGAAATTAAAGATGTCCGTGAATTGTCCCGCTAGTTGGTCTGTGCAGTAACTACGGTCACGGCCAGGGTCTCCATCTGAGCCAGTTACTTTCCATGAGTTCACCCTCAGGAAGGCCAATCTAACTTCTGCAACTGTGACCCTGGGAATATGCACACTCAAGTCTGATGGGATGTATGTCATCGCCCTGTTGAAAGCATGCTTAAAGCATTAATAAATACCATGAAACATTTTATTATAATTATTACCAGCATGAAAACTGCTTAAAAAATATGAGGGAATTTGCATAAGGTCAGATTTTTATAGGTTATGAAATGAAATTTAGCACCAAAACATTGTTGAGGATAGACAAAGGTTTTGTCAAAGAGTAACTTTTAAAGAGCTTGATAAAGGAGGTGGTAAAGGTGCAAAGATGGTATGTTTTATAGAGACAATTAACGAAACTTAGGGTCGAACCAATAATACAGTACAGTTTAGTTTATTGTCATGTGGTATAGTGAAAAGATTTTGTTTAGAGCTATCCAGTCAGCAGAAAGACAATAAATGATTACAATCGAGCCATTTACAATGTATAGATATTTGATAAGGTAATGATGTTTAGTGCAAGGTAAAGCCAGCAAATCAAGGATAGTCCGAGGGTCACCAAAGTGGTAGATAGTAGTTCAGCACTGCTCTCTGGTTGTGGTAGGATGATTTAGTTGCCTGATAATAGCTGGGTAGAAACTATCCCTGAATCTGGAGGTGTGCGTTTTCACACTTCTCTACCTTTTGCCTGATGGTGGAGGGGATAAAAAGGAGTGGCCAGGGTGCGACTCGTCCTTGATTATGCTGCTGGCCTTGCATAAATGGAGTCAATAGAAGGGAGGTTGGTTTGTGTGATGGTCTGGGGCTGCATCCACATTTTGCTGCAATTTCTTGCAGTCTTGGACGGAGCTGTACCCAAACCAAGCTGTGATGCATCCTGATACCGCAAGCACAAGAATTAGTAAACAGTGGAAACATTATTTTCCCGTACCCTGTATTAATCTAATGGCCTCAGCCAAATCTCTCACTTTTCCATATTCACACGTTCCATATTCACACAAGATGGATCTTTTGAAGTGGGGATTAAGTTCCTGCAGTAGACCAAAAGTAGAAAATTACATTGTACCTTTATAAATCCCTGCTGCGGGTACCACAGGACTATTGTGTCCAGTTCTGGGAGCAGCTGAATGTGTTATATAGATGCAGACAAGATTTACTAGAATGATTCTGATGATGTGGCACTTAACTTAAGCCACAGAGTCAAGATTGTTCTCCTTTAAGAAGAATGGATTGAGAAGATTCTTAATAGAAATGCTCATAAAGAAAGCTATAGGCCAAATTAAACAGTCCATTTGCGGAATAGTTTAGACTTGGAGGGCTCAGATTATAAATGATTGGTAAAAGATCAAAAGGAAACAACTTCCTTAATGCAGAGTAGCTGTGATCTGGCAGACACCATATGAGAGAATAATGGAAGTAGTAATAATGGAAAGGATAGGCACAAAGTGCTGGAGTAACTCAGCGGGTCAGGCAGCATCTCTGGAGGAAAAGGATGAGTGATGTTTCAGGTTGGGACCCTTCTCAAGAGTCCAGAAATAAGACTGACTGGATTGTTCTCACAAACTGCTGAGACCATTTCAGTGGCATCTGGTGTTGTAATGATTCTCTGATTCTATGATGAAGTGTATTTTGAAATACCATATACATGTATTCAAACATAATGGTCAAGCGATCACTTAGTCCGTACATACTGCTGTCAAAGGAGGACCCAGTGTGGGGGAACCGCCGTGAGGGAGGAGAGGGGGGGGGGGGGGGAACTGGAGCTTCTGGTCACAGGGAGAAAATGCAAACTCTACACAGACAAGACCTGAGAACAGGATCAAACCCAGGTCTCTGGCGCTGTGAGGCAACAGCTCTACCACTGCGCCACTGTGCCGCCCTAAACGTACTCCAGATTAGAGTCTTGCAGATAGTAGGAAAACTTTGCAAGGTCAGGAGTATGTCACAACATAAGATACTTAACCCCTCTTGGAGCCGTGGCATGTTTGTAGCTGATCCAGTTGCGGAGGTGGAGATACAGTCTGCATTGATTGCATGTCAGGGAGTTGCAAGGACACATGCACCAACAGCCACATTGCACAGTGGCTGCATCATGAGAGAGATGAGCAGCAATGTGCTTAGTGGAGCTGTTGCCAGGGCCCTTGGGTGATGCTTCTGCAACCCTGCAGATCTGTTGCAGGACGGGCAGCGAGTCTGCGCGGCAGCTTGAAGACTGCATGCGGCCATGCGGGGAGCAGATATAAAATTTATTCTTAGGAAGGCTGATCTGGCGTCTGCCACCATGGGCACTGGTGCACCGGAAGCTGTTTGGGCAAGTTACATTGTTTCACTGATCTTCTGAGCCTAGAAGGTATTGAGTTTGTCCGGGATATCTATGTTGTTGCCAGTGATTCCACCCCACACCTCTTTGCAACCCATTCTAGCATAACCTAACGTGCAAACTTTGCCACAATCGACGGAAGTCAGTGTGCCTAGGCTGGGTGTATCCGAGTTTGGTTTGGAATTGTCTCTTGGCATCCTTGATGACTTTGCAAAGGTTGCACATAGATTTCCAGTACAGCGGGACAGGCAGCATCTCTGGAGAGAAGGAATGGGTGACGTTTCGGGTAGAGACCCATCTTCAGACTGAGCTCAGTCTGAAGAAGGATCTCTACCCGAAACGTCACGCATTCCTTTTCTCCAGAGATGCTGCATGCCCCGCTGAGTTACTCCAGAATTTTTTGTCTATGTTCGGTGTAAACCAGCATCTGCAGTTCCTTCCTATAGATTACCTGTACAAGTTGGGATCATCTAACTCGAACGCCACAGACTTGGACCTGGGAGTGGACCTCGCAGTTCATCCATTTTTTCTGGTTGGGGAACTCTTGGATAGACTTCTTTGGCAAACAGTCCTCTACACAATTCCTGATGAAGTTTGTGGTGGCCTGCTCTTTTTGTCAAGCATTAAATTAAATGATTAGCCTGAGAGGAACTGATGAATACCATCAGTGCCAATACCCTCAACTGAACCAGATGTCGATCATATTAACTGCTCCATAAGCTGGTGCATTTAATTGCAGGATATAATTTGTGTTCTGCCATTCATTATGCTGAATTTCCAGAAAACAGTCATTTTAATGTATATGGAAAAGTCAGCAACTTTATCACACCTGTCTCTTAACAACTCTTCACTGGCTTTGAATTCTGACCGACAGACAGTTGAAAGGATTTAATCTCATTTTGAATTTAAAGCTGACCCAGGAGTCTCAGTTAAAGTAATTATTCCATTCTCCCACCCTGCTGACATTAATAAATGGAGCTTGATAAGACCCCATAGTTATTTATAGTGAGCTAAGAGCATACCTTTATGCTGTAGGTGAGTTGCAAACTGCACAATGTGGGGTGTGCTTGAAATATGCAATTTTGATATTGTTCGCTGTAACAATAGAGCACTAATGAATAATATTATCACTTCTCCCAAAGAGACTGAATTAAATACTCTTCAGTCTTGTCTGTCAAATGTCACATTAGTGAATTGGATTTTTGCATTTTTGTTGGCAGAATATGAAGTAGAATATGAAAAAAATCTCAAACCATTTGTTGATAAAGTCTTCCTTCATAAAGGTTCAACAACCTCCCCCGATGAAGTGTCTGAACTGAACTGCTGGCTTTCTGTCTGCAATTTTGTTTCCAGCATTTGCAATTTTATTTCTCCTCTTCCTTTCCCCTGCTGTAATGTATCTTTATGGCCAAAAATAAAGAATTGCATTTACACCCAACACCTAATTCCCTTCGAAGATAGACACAATAAGCTGGAGTAACTCAGCGGGACAGGCAGCATCTCTGGAGAGAAGAATGGTCTTTACCTGAAACGTCACCCATTCCTTCTCACCAGAGATGCTGCCTGTCCCGCTGAGTTACTCCAGCTTTTTGTGTCTATATTCGGTTTAAACCTACATCTGCAGTTCCTTCTTACACGTAATTCTCTTCCCCAAGGTGAAGAAGGTGACCTATCCATTTTCTCCAGAGATGCTGCCTTGACCTGCTGAGTTACTCTAGCACTTTGTGCCTTTTTTTGAGGAAGCATGATGTCAGTTTCACATTCAGTGAGTGTAATTCTCCAGATGAAAATAGTGGCTTCCTACATGCTCATTAAAATCCCATAAACAAATGGGATTGGTGACCAGTTCTGTAACCTTAGGTTGTGTTTGACAAGGTGCAGAGTGTTGGTGACACCACAAACATCAAGGGGTACAAGTGCAGCAAAAGAAAACCACAAAGCTTGCGCTCTGCACATGAAGCCGTGCTGTTTGTTCCATTAGAATCTGACATGTATGTATTAAAATACATGTTAGACGCTAATGGAACCACCAGACAACTTCCAACTAAGAAATGCTGGGCTGCCCTTAACTACTGCTGTAAATAATTGACACAAAATTAAGCTTTGGGTTGAGATTATTATTTCTGAACCACACAAATAGTAGTGGAGGGAAATAAATAGAATGCAGATGCTGGAATCTGAAACAAAAACAAAAATACTGGAAGAGAATTCAGTTCTGACAAAGGGCCTTGAACTTGAGACGTTAACTGCTTTCTCCCGCAGATTCTACTTGAAGTTCTTCCAGCAATTAGTTTTTGTTGTAGGAAAATCATAAAGAGCAGGCAATGCATCTTCAGTGTGCTGTTTGAAACACTAGGTAAAACAAAAGCAGGCTGTGCGTCATTGTTCCTCTACTCTTAAGGGTCATCCTATGTAACTGCACGCTTATGTTCTGTTTATATTTTACATGAAAGAACACAAACCTTGAGACTTTTCGGTGTTTCCAGAGGTCACTGCACACCATTTAATTACTTATTAATTCAGAATCACCTAACCTGTAGGGCACGACTGAATTAGCCTTGCAAAAGTACTTTTCTTTGAGAGCTGCAAAAGAAAATGGGTAAGTCCTCAGCTGCAATCAGCTCTGGTAGGTTGCAGGGATGAAAGCTTGGGGCTGGTGAGGAAGATTAAAGAGGAGGGATGGGCCGAGGGCTTGAGTGGTGGGTCAGGGCTGATGATCAGGGAGTCAGGAGGATGTATTATTATTTTACATTACCAATATTAAAATGTTATAATTTCCTTTTAAGAACACCTGTGTGCTTTTTAAGATGCTGTACATAGTCCTGAGAATTGCCAGGATATCGGGTGTGGCAATAAGGAAAAGCAGCCATGTACCCGGTCCTCTTCCTCTGGCTTTGCATTTCGTTCCTCTTCTCTGCTTATCTGACATCTTGTCTTTTTTTCATCTCTGGCAATTGTCACTTAATCCACTCAGTTGTCTATCAAACTCCTCTGATCTGTATCCACCTAACACTAAGTAGGTCAGGTCGGGGGGAGTTCCCACCGCCACGGGTACCATATAATCCCATGCTACCTGCTCCATGGTCAGATAGTCGGCGACTAAACCGTCTCCCCCACCTGGTTTGCCAGGTGCGGAGGGGGCTGTGGACCCCCAGCAGGACCAAAAACAAGACCTGTCAAAGGCCGGATGAGCTCCCAGCGAACCAACGACCATCCACACTTTAGTAGAAGTTGCAGGTAGACAAAAATGCTGGAGAAACTCAGCGGGTGAGGCAGCATCTATGGAGAGAAGGAATGGGTGACGTTTCAGGTCGTGCCCGTTGATGTTTTCAACGATGATGACGATGATGATGATCACTTGCTAGACTTTATCCTGCGCCCACCTCTCTTTTCCAGCAATCTCCCTCCCCTCCCCCCCGACTGCAATCAGTCTGAAGAGGGTCCTGACCCAAAACATTGCTTATCCATTCCCTCCACTGATGCGGCGTGGCCTGCTGTGTTCCTCCAGCTCTTTGTGTTTTGTTCAGGATTCCAGCATCTGCTGTTCCTTGTGTCTCCATATTTTCATAGCGCTCAGCAATATATCTGTATAATAGTAAGATTAAACGAGAACTTACCAGTTTGAAGTTTGAACTTTATTTAATGAGGAGTTACGGTGAGCGATTACGTGAAGAAGCCCCGCCAGTCCGCAGTCTTCAAAGCAACGGTGTGAAATCACAGATAACAGCAGTCGAAGTAACTTAGTAAGACTTAGAGAAGACTAGAATTACCAGATGATGTTTGCGATTATGAGGGCCTGGAGCAGAGGGCACGTAATCGCTCACCGTAACTCCTCATAAAATAAAGATCAAACTTCAAACTGGTAAGTTCTCGTTTAATCTTACTATTTTACTTCGGAGTCACGTGAGTGATTCCGTGAAGATTTCAAAGCTCTGTGATTTCATGCCGTGAGAAACGAGTCTCCACAACCACGGCTGCTTCAATGATAGATGAGGGAAACATTCATAATGAATAAATAATAGTAACTTCTCTCATTCGGGAGTAACTAACCACTGAACCTAAGTAGAGTTGGCAAATACCCCTGGTCTGGCCATGGGTTATTATGAATTTTTCATAACCCTTGCTGCTGATATTGTAGCAGCCCTGGTGGAGTGAGTCTCGGAAATATATCAGTATCTACTCCTGTATGAACCAAGCCCTGTTTCGATTACCTGGGGATGGTCCAACCCAATACCATTTAAAGTTTTTTATATTATCAACATTGCTAGTTCCGAGCCTCCAAGCTCTTACATAGAAACATAGAAAATAGGTGCAGGAGAAGGCCATTCGGCCCTTCGAGCCTGCACCGCCATTCAATATGATCATGGCTGATCATCCAACTCAGTATCCTGTACCTGCCTTCGTGAACTTGAACTCTTCGTGAACTTGGCGTATTGTTATATATGTGTGACCATAACCGAAGGTTTATGAGGTATGTCATGAATTAGTTAGAGATTTCATGTATATTCTGCCCATACAAACATTAAAACATAATATTATTTGCAGATGTAATCATCCTATGCAGTCACAATATGTAGTGACTGAACCCGTTGGCTGACCAGCACCTTGAGGATAACTACCTATGATAGCCGAGCCAACTAAGGATGTAGCTGGAGCCCCCTGGTGAAATAGTATTTATACCACATCAATATCCCATTATACCCTGTGCTTACCCTGGGGGACTTATGTGAAAAATATCCTTTCTCCCTCGATATTAGGGGTGAACCCGGCAGCGTGGGTCCCTATTGCTGCCGTAAATAAGATGGGAAGCACGTTGGGCACAGTTAATGGTCCTATAACTTAATTTTGTCAAAGACCCATTTGAAACGAACTCCAAGCTGTCAGTTAACTGTGCCGTATGAGATGTGACTTAAGTATTTAAACAACACTTCCCATTTCCTGAAGAGGAGATGTAATGCTTTCCTTTCTTGGTGCTATCCCTGCATTTGCAGCGAGCACAGACATGAATTGGACTGACAGTCCGAGTCGCACTGGTCCACTCAGAATCTATAAGTGAATAATTGATTTATTATGCAGAGGCTGGTTTCCCGATCCACAGGCTAAACCAGCAAATTTTATGTTAAGAATAACCGTAAAAGGTTGTATTTTTATTCCCGATAAAGCGGGAAGCATAGCTGCATAGGACAGTCAGACAAAGCGTTGGTAATGAATAATATACATCTTTCAGATCTATACTTGCCATATAATATTCTTTGGAAACCAATTGTTTAGTAGTACCTGAATGTTTCCTTTTTAAAAGCTTATACTGGACATAGGAATTCAGTCGGGTTAGATCCAGAATGGCTCGCCACCCCCCATCCTTCTTTTGCTTGGGAAATATTTTAGACACAAACTGCAGAGGCTGATGAACCGTCTTTTTAATTACACCTTTTGTGAATAATGTTTCAATTTTATCATTACCTGTAAAGTTTCTGGTTTTGAAAACCCCAATTTCCAACTTGGTGTATGTTCAGTGGGTGGATGTTATTCAAGAATAAACTCAATTTGAACCCCTGAATGCTGTCCAGTGTAAAAGGATCTGATGTTATGCGGCACTATTCTTTGTAAAACATTTGCAATCTACCCCCCATTGGTGATTAGTCTATAGAAGATATGTCCTGGACAAGTCCAGCTGCTCGTACCTCCATGGTTGCTGGGTTCTTTTTCCCTCCGAATTTTAGTGGGAGTATGCACTAGTGCACGCCAACGGTGTAGTGATGGGAGAGTCCGCTTGGTCCTTGCCTCGCACCAGCGTCTGTGAACCGTCTGAAGGGGTATGGTCGACGAGGTGGCATCCTGTTAGTCGGGTGTGCCTTAATAAGGCCAGCCATCTTTGCCTCGTCATCTAAGTCCTTGACTTACATAGCCAGGTTTTCTCCAAATATCAAGTTTGGTGGCTGTATGTTTGACGATCAGCACAGTGCTACAAACTTCGGATTTAACATCGGTCTGATAGTTCTTTCTCAGGCAGTTAATCTCGAAGTGGGCGTTACACAGCAGGCCCAATGTATCCTGCTGTGTGTTTGATAGTGGTGTCCCTTTGACTGACCCCCCAAATGCCGTTATGCTTGATCCGATTAGTTTTAATACTTTCTGCAGCCCTAGTTCCTGCAATCGCATGATTGCACCCATTTGCCCCCAGATAACCGGATTCATGGTGGGCATACTGAGTGATGCACGATTTACAGGTGTTTCATAATGTTTTGATTCTTGGAGCTGGTGAGAGGTCATATAGTTGATGTTTATTAGCCAGATTCCTTCATTGCCTCACCAGTTCCTGCCGGTATGGTGAATTTGCATGCCACATCCGGCACTCCTGGAGCGGTGCTCTCGTGCCTTGGGGCATGCTCCTTCACTATACCTCCAACTTCAGGGTCAGTGCCATACTTTGCCCTGGCTCTCCCTGCTCTTGCATGAGGGAGGCTTCAGCAGCCCTTGACATGGCGCTGCTGGTATGGGCCCCCATGTTGACCCGCGGTGCCTTGGGGGTATGCTTCTCCGCTATACGTCCAACTTCAGGGTCAGTGCCATACTGCCCTGGCTCTCCCTGCTCTTGCATGAGGGAGGCTTCAGCAGCCCTTGACATGGCGCTGCTGGTATGGGCCCCCATGTTGACCCGCGGAGGTATGGTTCCTCCTGTTTGGTATGGGTCTGCCCCTGTATAGACCTCTGCTGGAGGTTGCTGCCGCGACTGATGGGGTGGCCCATGAGTATAGTACTTACGTTGGAAATTGTCATGATGGAGCATCCTTTCCATAAGGTGCTCCTTCTTGTCTAGACGCCCCCAGACGTTTTATGTCCCAAAAGCCATTCCTGGTCATAATACTGAGCCTGCCCTGAAACAACTCTGGACAATTTCTATGCTTGGATCGTTAGCATTGTGCAGTTTTATATGGTTCGATCTCATCCATTTGTGTGTTGTAAGGTTACTAGGACCTTTTCATCCTTACCAAGGGAAAATGCTATTTTCGTACAACACATGACCCAAACACATGTTGTCATTATCATTAGTACCAACAAGTGTAATTATTGCCAACTTGTAAATGGTCCCATATTTTCCCTGAGCTCGACTTAGGTCTCGGATTTTCCTCTGTCCAACTTTCATGCTGCCACCAACTTCAGTGAACTGTTTACTGTCTACGAAGGCGTGGGGTGTGTTGTTGCCGCAACAATGAAGCTTTGCTTTTTAATGGTACCTCAATTGGTCCGACACTTTGTTTCCTATTCAGATTTTTACCTGTTGAATAGTTTTTGCCCTAAGAGAAAGTTCAGCGGCTTATTTTAATGTCACCCCTTAGGTGTTTTTATTCTCGTCATTTATAGCATGAGGGGAACTCTGGCCCCTTCTGGGTATTTTCCACCTTTGTAGTTGGTTATACTGCCACTGGTACTCTCTTTCATAGAGAGAGGATTTTTGGACAGCCTGACCAGGTGCTGCAAGCAGAGTTTCCTGAAGACATTCGAATATAAAGCTCCCTTACTGGAGCATATCCTACTGGAGCTGTGCTCAACAGCCTTACTTGGCTTTATTGCTTTGGGGTATATTTTTCAATACCTCCAACCTCAGAGTCCACCTCTACCTCAGGATATAAAACTCTTTTCTTGGAGGATATCATGTTGGGCTGTGCTCAAACAGCCTTGCTTGGTTTTATGCCTTGGTGCCTGCTTTCCCATACCTCCAATCTCAGAATATAAAAGCTCCTTACTGGGGTAAATCATGCTAGAGCTGTGCTCAACAGCTTCTTGTCTTTATGCCTTGGGGGTATGCTATGTAATACCTGTAAACTCAGTGACAGAATAACTCTGCCCTGGTAGGCTTAACCTCCTTCATGAGGGAGACATAATGCAGCCTGCCTATAGGTGTTGCTGCCGTTGTCCCCCAAGAGGACCCGTGGATATAAAGCTCATGTCCTGGAGCTGATTTTATCTGTACAGTCCTTACCTGAAGCTGCTGCCATGGCCCTTGGGGTGACCTGTTGGGTATGAAGCTCCATAAACATCGTTTTTATTGGGAGGTGTATCCTCCTGGCCGGATTTACGTTTTTTTTTTAGAGTGGCTCTTTTACCCCCCCCAGGTTTGCCACGGTGCAGTCGGCACCCTAATACCGTTAGGACTTACCCCTCCACGGGAACCTCCTCGGTCTGGAAGTCGCTGACTGCCTTGCCAGCGGCTGGAGTAACGCACCCGACGTCCGCCGGCTCCCGCGTTTGCGGTCTGGACTTGGGTCTTCCCACAGCCCAATGCCGGTTTCCCCGCGGCTCGACCGGACTGCGCTACTATAGTCAACAGGAACCTCTGTAAGAGGAGGTTCCTGCAGGAAGAACACAACCTGGTAAGTAATGAAAACTTACCTGTAGGTTTTTTACTTGCCGCTGGCAGGAATGAATTGCCTGCCAGACCGGTGTCCTCGCCATGCGGATGACGTAATGAGACGCATGCGGACTGGCGGGGCTTCTTCACGGAATCATCACGTGACTCCGAAGTAAAATTACTCACAAATATATGAGCTGAGATCGTGAGCATTTTTTGGATGGAATACCATCTAAAATGAACTTTGTTGTTGATATCTTTTTGATCCATTATTTGGGATTTCCTGTAGCAGCAATATAGTAATATAGCAGCAGTGTAGTAAAAATGGATCAGCCTGTCATTTAACCCACCACCGTCTCCTGAGACCATAATTTAATCAAATTAATCTGTGCAGCCAACCAAAGCTGAATGTACATTTTTAAATAACTAGTAATTGAGTTCATGTACTCTGGATACACAAGCTGTCAAGATGCGATGGTCTTTGGTAATTCTGAAAATGTTTTCATTGCAACTAATATTCAAATTAAAGAGTGTTAACTTGCCATGCAATGGTAATACTTCTGGTATTGGTAATGCAACTGTGATACTTTTGTGAATTTTAACATACATCACAATGCAGAGATTCTATATTGAGTCCAAAATACAATGATGTCTACACTAGTCAAAAAAACGGAGGTTGCAGAATGTTTATAGAATTTAAGAATATTTCCTTCGCTCCATAGATGCTGCCTTGCCCTGAGTTTCTCCAGCATTTTTGTCTACTGGAGGTTGCAGAATAGTATGTTGATTAAATGGTGATGATCACTGTGTCTGCATTGTAGACACTGAGTGAAATCAGAGCTGCAGTCAGGCAAAACCTTGTTCTGTCATGTGTTGGACAGCATTTCAGTTCTAACAGTGGAAGCACACCTTTGAAACCATATATCTCGTGGTATTACAGTTATATTGCACTATTTACCCAAAATTCATGATGACCCTTTTATTATAACCATGATCACAATCTGAGGCATGTTGTCGGCACACAACTACTAACTGATGGGATTATAGGCATTGCTATCATCAATAGACATTGCCTCCAAAATAGACATTATGTCTATAAATGCCATTCATAGACATATTGTCTATAAATTCCATCATTATTTATTTTGATATAATTTATAGATATTATGGCATTTATAAATGTATGATTTATAAATAATATCGGCATAAATTTATCATCAACAATACATTGATAAATTATGTTGATAATAATACATTATGAACATGATTATGATTATGTTCAACAAGTTATGAATTCTAAGTCGTTAAGGGACAAGCTTAATCGCTGGAATAAGAGACCGCAGTTCCTCGAATCTTAAGCAAAAAGCAAACTACTGGAGAAACTCAGCAGGTCAGCAGCATCAGTGGAGGGAAGTGGACAGATGACGTTTTGGGTCAGGACCCTTCTTCATTCTGAAATGCCGTCCATTTCCCTCCACAGACGCTGCCTCACCCACTGTGTCCTTCCTGTAGTTTGTTTTTTTTTCTCTGGGGGAAGAGAATGAGCAAATATCTAGTAAGCCAAGCAACCACCTTGCTGGACCTACAGTACAAATGCCAGAATTACACAATGAACTGTTGGATAGCATACATGCATATATGATCAGAAAAATTATGAGCAGGAATAGGCCACGCAGCCCCTCAAATCTGCTCTGCTATATATTAAAGGTGGACAAAAATGCTGGAGAAACTCAACGGGTGAGGCAGCATCTATGGAGCGAAGGAATCGGTGATGTTTCGGGTCGAGACCCTTCCTCAGACTGATGTGGGGGGGGGGGAAGAAGAAAGGAAGAGGCGGAGACAGTAGGCTGTGGAAGAGCTGGGAAGGGGAGGGGAAGGTGGGAGAAAGCAAGGACTACCTGAAATTGGAGAAATTAATGTTCATACCGCTGGGGTGTAAACTACCCAAGGAAAATATGAGGTGCTGCTCCTCCAATTTGCGGTGGGACTCACTCCGGCCATGGAGGAGCCCCAGGACAGAAAGGTCGGATTCGGAATGGGGGAGTTGAAGTGCTGAGCCACCGGGAGATCAGGTTGGTTAATACAAACTGAGCGGAGGTGTTGGGCAAAGTGATCGCCAAGCCTGCGCTTGGTCTCACCGATGTAGAGCAGTTGACATCTAGAACAGCGAATGCAATAGATGAGGTTGGAGGAGGTGCAGGTGAACCTTTGCCTCACCTGGAAAGACTGCTTGGGTCCTTGGATGGAGTCGAGAGGGAAGGTAAAGCTACAAGTATAGCATTTCCTGCGGTTGCAAGGGAAAGTACCAGGGGAGGGGGTGGTTTGGGTGGGAAGGGACGATTTGACCAGGGAGTTACCGAGGGAGTGGTCTCTGCGGAAAGCCGAAAGGGGAGAAGATGTGGCTAGTGGTGGGATCCCGTTGGAGGTGGCGAAAATGTTGGAGGCTGTTGTATGTGACGGCTGGTAGGGTAGAAGATGAGGACAAGGGGGACTCTGTCCTTGTTACGAGTGGGCGGATGGGGAGTGAGAGTAGAGCTGCGAGATATAGAGGAGACCCTGGTGAGAGCCTCATCTATAGTCGAAGAGGGGAACCCCCGTTCCCTAAATAATGAGGACATCTCCAATGCCCTGGTTTGGAACACCTCATCCTGGGTGCAGATGCGGCGAAGATGGAGGATTGGGAGTAGGGGATGGAGTCCTTACAGGAAGCAGGGTGGGAAGAAGTGTAGTCCAGATAGCCATTGGAGTCAGTGGGTTTGTATTAGATGTCGATCAGTAGTCTGTTACCTGCGGTGGAGTTAGTGAGGGCTAGAAACGGTAGGGAGATGTCAGAAATGCTCCAGGTGAATTTGAGTGCCGGATGGAAGTTAGCGATGAAGTGTATGAAGTCAGTGAATTCTGCATGGGTGCAGGAGGTAGCACCAATGCAGTCGTCAATGTAGCAGAGGTAGAGTTCGGGGATAGGGCCACGGTACGCCTCGAACAAGGATTGTTTGATGTAACCTACAAAGAGGCAGGCAATGCTGGGGCCCATGCACGTGCCCATAGCCATGCCCTGGATTTGGAGGAAATGGGAGGAGTCAAAGGAAAAGTTGTTGAGGGTAAGGACCAGCTTCGCTAGGCGGAGGAGAATATTAGTAGACGCTATATATTAAAGTCATGGCTGATCTAATTGTAATCTTAACACCATATTCCCATCTGGTAACTATGGTAACTGTTCTCCCCTTTGCTTATCAAATATATCTCCCTACATCTTAAAAATATTCAAAAGATTGCCTCCAATCTGAAGAAGAGTTGCAAAGACTAATTTCTCTATATTTTAAAAAAGTTGCCTTATTGCTGTTGTTAATCAGTGAACCTTTTGTTTTTAGTAATGAGCTCTAGTTCTAACAAAGGTATAAAAAAGGCCAAAGACGTCCACAGGCAAAGGGTGGAAGACCACTTCAATACCGCTGACAGCAGAAGCATATGGCAGGGTGTCAGGGACATCACTGACTACAAGATCAGCCCCGCCTGCCCACACAGTGATATCACACTGGCCAGTGAGCTAAACACCTTCTTTGCCCGCTTCGAAACTGGCAACACCACCAGGAGTGGAATAACCCCGGCCATGGCGGAGGGACAGGCCTTAACACTGAGCACTCAGGAGGTACAGTGCGCTCTGCGTAGGATCAATCCACGCAAGGCTGCAGGCCCGGACGGTGTCCAAGGAAGGGTACTAAAGGACTGTTCTGTACAGCTGGCTGAGGTATTCACGAGGATCTTTAACTTGTCTCTATCTCTGGCAACGGTCCCCAAGTGCCTGAAGACAGCTACCATAGTGCCGGTGCCGAAAAAGTCAAAAGTCACCAACCTGAACGACTACCGTCCGGTTGCCTTAACTCCAATACCCATGAAGTGCTTTGAAAGGCTGGTCCTATCTCACATCAAATCCAGCATCCCTGCCTCACTGGACTCACATCAATTTGCATACAGGGCAAATCGATCCACAGAGGATGCCATCTCTCTAGCTCTTCACACTGTTCTGACTCACCTGGAAAGACAGGGCACGTACGTGAGGATGCTCTTCATAGACTACAGCTCTGCCTTCAACACGGTCATCCCCACCAAGCTCACCACCAAACTTAACCAGCTAGGCCTCAGCTCGCCGATATGCGACTGGATCCTGAATTTCCTGACGGAGCGACCGCAGGCAGTGAGACTGGGCCCGCACCTGTCCTCCACTATCACTCTGAGCACCGGCACACCACAGGGCTGTGTACTGAGCCCCATGCTCTACTCCCTCTTCACACACGACTGTTCCTGCATTCGACACCAACACCATCGTCAAGTTCGCAGACGACACAACAGTGATCGGGCTGATCACCAACGGTGATGAAACAAACTACAGAGCGGAGGTGCAAAACCTGGCGGACTGGTGCTCACGTAACAACTTGTCCCTAAACACCTCCAAGACCAAGGAGCTGATTATCGACTTCAGGAGGACACAAAATGGGGAATACGCCCCAATCTTTATCTACGGGGACAGTGTGGAGAGGGTGTCCAGCTTTAGGTTTCTGGGCACACACATTCCGGAGGACCTCACATGGTCCACCAACACCGCTGCGCTGGTCAAGAAGGCACAGCAACGACTGTTCTTCCTAAGAACATTGAAAAAGACTGGTCTGCCCCAACAGCTGCTGACAACCTTCTACTGCAGCACCACAGAGAGCATACTAACACATGGCATCTCTGTGTGGTATCTCAGCTGCACGGAGGCGGAGAGGAGAGCTCTTCAGCGCGTCATCCACAGGGCGCAGAAGATTATTGGGACACAGCTACCAGCCTTGGAGGGCATCTACTACACACGGTGCCTCAGGAAGGCCGTCAGCATCCACAAAGACTCCTCACACCCTTGTAATGGACTGTTCGAACTCCTACCTTCCGGCAGACGTTACAAGGCCTTCTACGCCCGCACCTCCAAACTCAGGATCAGCTTCATCCCCAGAGCTATCGCTGCTCTGAACCGTCCCTGCTGAGTGCCCCCCCCCCCCCCACCCCCATGAACTGTATTCACGCACATCGACCCGGCACGTACATATTTGCACTTTAGACTGTTTTACTGTTCTTTTAAAAAAAAAAAAATCATGTTTCTTGGGGTCTCTAAATTTTATTAGTTGTTTAAGTTATGACTATCGGATGAAAGCTGCATACCAAATCTCGTTGCACCTATGTGCAATGACAATAAAAGATATTATTATTATTATTATTCTAGATTCTCTCACAAGATCCTCTCCTAATTTACCCTAACAAGACCATCAGGATCTTCTATATCTCCTTTCACTCCTTTAAACTACAGTAAATACAATCCTAACATATCCAACCTTCCTTTGAAGAGAACCCACCATTCCAGGAATTAGTCTAGTAATCCTCTGCACTGCAAACACATTTACATCCTTAAATAAGAAGACCACTACTGTATACAGTAGTTCAGATCTTGCCAATTGCTCTTACTGACGTCCTACATAACTTAAGCATCACCTCCCTGATTATGTATTTGGCTCCTTGTGCAATCTATATTATTAAAGTCTGATCTTGACCGCTTTTGGCTCGCTGTGCTGTGATTTGCGAGAGAATGCCGCCACCTACGGCCGTCATTTTTGGCCACCTCGCTCAGAGCCCCCCTCCGCCTTCCTGGACCAGAGGATTTTTCCCATCAATGAAAAATCGGAGAGATATTAATGTTTTTAAAAAAAATTGCCATTCTCTCTGCTGCCCCTGCTGGAGGGAGGGGGAGGGACTATAAAACCAGGAAGTGGTGTGCCTCACTCAGTCTCTGCAAGATGGAGGAAGCCAGAGTGTCACGTCTCTCTGAGCTCTGAATAACACTGAACACTTGTCTACTCAACTGTGAGTGCCCTTAATGTGGTTTCAAAATGAAAATATTGTTGGTGTGAAGTAAAAAGGCACTGCCTGCTAATGGTTGTTTGGGGGGTTTGGGTTGAAGTAAAAAGGCACTGCCTGCAAATGGTTATTTGGGGGGGTTTGGGTTGAAGTAAAAAGGCAGTGCCTGCAAATGGTTGTTTGGGGGGTTTGGGTTGAAGTATAAAGGCTCTGCCTGCAAATGGTTGTTTGGGGGGTTTGGGTTGAAGTAAAAAGGCACTGCCTGCAAATGGTTATTTGGGGGGTTTGGGTTGAAGTAAAAAGGCACTGCCTGCAAATGGTTGTTTGGGGGGGGTTGGGTTGAAGTAAAAAAGGCACTGCCTGCAAATGGTTGTTTGGGGGGTTTGGGTTGAAGTGAAAAGGCACTGCCTGCAAATGGTTGTTTGGGGGGTTTGGGTTGAAGTGAAAAGGCACTGCCTGCAAATGGTTGTTTGGGGGGGTTGGGTTGAAGTGAAAAAGCACTGCCTGCAAATGGTTGTTTGGGGGGGTTGGGTTGAAATGCAAAGGCACTGCATGCAAATGGTTGTTTGTCTAAACTTGACAACTTCCTGTTTGCACTATATTGATTTTAGATAAAACGCTACCACTTACGGCTGTGATTTTTGGCCATCTTACTCGGTTCCCCTCTGCTCATCAGGTGCAGAGGATTCTTCCCATCAATGAAAAACAAAAGTGTTATTAGTGTTTAAAAAATGTTGAGAATCTCTCTCCTGTCAATCACGCCATGAAGGCCACACCTTTTCCGGTGGGAGGGGGAGGGATTATAAAACCCGGAAGTGTGGGTGTGGCTCAGTCTCTGCATGATGGGGGAGGGAGAGGTCACGACTCTGAGCTGTGAATCAACTGAACACACTGAATGTCTACTGAACTGTGAGTGTGGTGTTTTGTGTGGTTTTATGGTGGTTTTTATGGTGGTTTCACCCTGTATGAAATAGTATGAAACTGCATTTGAATGTGGTGGCCTTGCACCCTGCATGAAATGGTATGAAACTGCATTTGAACGTGGTGTCGTAGCACCCTGCATGAAATGGTATGAAACTGCATTTGAATTTGGTGGCCTTGCACCCTCCTTGAAATGGTATGAAACTGCACTTGAATTTGGTAGCCTTGCACCCTGCTTGAAGTGGTTGGAAACTGCACTTGAATTTGGTGGCCTTGCACCCTGCTTGAAGTGGTATGAAACTGCACTTGAATTTTGTGGCCTTGCACACTGCTCGAAGAGGTAAGAAACTGCACTTGAATTTGGTGGCCTTGCACCCTGCTTGAAATGGTAGGAAAATGGATTTGAATTTGGTGGCCTTGCACTCTGCTTGAAATGGAATTTCAAGGAATAGCCGTGAGTCAACTGCCAGCCCACCAGCCGTGAGTGAGCTGCCAGCACATCAGGTCTGAGGGACTGAGCTGCCAACCCAAGAATCCATTTGGCCCACAATGTCTATACTAGCCCTCTGGAGACCAGTAGTCCCTGCAGCCAACAACACCCATTCCAGCGCTCCAGAAAGCCCCCGCCCCCACTGGCCACCAATATTGGAATTGGTGGAGAGGTGGAATATTGCGTCGAGGGGACCAGCCCTCCCGTGTGAACATGGGACCCAACGGGTCCCACTTAATCTAGTAAATCATAAAATTGTTTTGACTTTTCTTATTATAGGTGCTCCTGCACTAATATTTTGTGAATCGTTCACTGGGGCACTCATATCCCTTTGCATCTCAAGAATTCTGCAATCTCTCATCATTTAGATACATTTAAAAAATATTTTTCCTACCAAATTAGATAATTCCATATATTATGCTCCATTTGCTAGATCTCTGCCCAACTCCCTTAACCTACGTTGCTGTTCTCAGAACATATCTTTTACAATTTACTTTCCTCTGTATCTTTATGTCATCAACAAATTTAGCAACCTTACAAATCTTCATCCAAGTTATTTAAATAATTCCAAAAATCTGAAACCCTGTTGGCACACCACGCATTACAACTTGCCACCCAGAAGAAAACTCGCTTAAACCTACTATGTAATAACAAGGAACTGCAGATGCTGGTTTGTACCAAAGATAGACACAAAATGATGGAGTAATTTAACAGGTCAGACAGCATCTCTGGAGAAAATTGAACATTTCACGACCCGAAACGTCTCCTGTCCATTCCATCCACAAATGTTGCCTGGCCTGCTGAGTTACCCCAGCACTTTGTGTTTTGCTACAGTTTTGCTACAGTTCATCCATTGGTTCCCCCTTATCTACTACATAGGTTATTTCTTCAAAAAACATAACTAAATTGGTTAAACGAGATTCCTCTTTCACATGGACTTCACAGATCTATGCTCTGGTGACCATTTGCATTTAATTGTTGACAATTGTGGTTAGATGACCAGTTGTGGAACCTCTTTGACCTATTGTCACTGAGGATGGATAATAGTGACAATGACAGGAAGTCTGAATCCATTTTACATTCACCGTTATATTGCGATGACTACATGCCTGAGGTAGAGGGATTCATGCAAATGCAGAAGGATGTTATTTATATTGATCACTCAGAAGGCAATTCTCAAGCAAAATATTAGAACATTTTAAGAAATTTGGTTTAATTTCAGATTTCCAGCAGCTGCAGATTGCTTTGCTTTTTGAAGTAAATAATGTACTCCACTGTACAAAACTAAAGAGCAACTTCACATTTCATCTTCAGAGAGAGGATTGCTATGTTTATGTATGCACAAATTACATGCACGCACGCTTCTTCCAAATATACCCTGTGATGATCAACATCTATGTGAGGCGATAAAGCCAAAAACCCCAGTATAAAAGCAAATGCAGAGAAACAGATGCAATTCAGATCTATACCATTGCAACCTGGGGTGTACATTTATGGTCATACAGCATGGAAAGAAGCCCTTCAGCCCAACCTGCCCCATCAACCCTAGTCCCAGCTGCCCATGTTTAGCCCATATCCCTCTTAACTCTATCCATGTACCTGTTCAAATCCAGTTCCTGTGAAATGCTTTAACCTGAAGTTCCATCGGTTTTACCTGAAGTTCCATCTCCTGTGTTTGCAGGGGAAGGTACCTGGTTTGGGTGGGAAGGGGTGAGTTAACCAGGGATGCTGCCTGACCTGTTGAGTTACTGGAAATATTTATGTTTACATATTTTTGTGCTGCTGCACAATAGATGAAGTAAGAATTTCATTGGTCCGTTTCGGGACATACAATGCCCTCCATAATGTTTGGGACAAAGACCCATCATTTATTTATTTGCCTCTGTTCTCCACTATTTGAGATTTGTAATAGAAAAAAAAAATCACATGTGGTTAAAGTGCATATTGTCAGATTTTAATAAAGACCATTTTTATACATTTTGGTTTCACCATGTAGAAATTACAGCTGTGTTTATACATAGTCCCCCTCTTTCAGGGCACCATAATGTTTGGGACACAGCAATGTCATGTAAATGAAATTAGTAACGTTTAGTATTTTGTTGCATATCCTTTGCATGCAATGACTGCTTGAAGTCTGCGATTTATGGACATCACCAGTTGCTGGGTAACTTCTCTGGTGATGCTCTGCCAGGCCTGTATTGCAGCCATCTTTATCTTATGCTTGTTTTGGGGGCTAGTCCCCTTCAGTTTGCTCTTCAGCATATAAAAGGCATACTAAATTGGGTTCAGATCGGGTGATTGACTTGGTCACTCAAGAATTGACCATTTTTTAGCTTTGAAAAACTCCTCTGTTGCTTCAGCAGTATGTTTGGGATCATTGTTTTGCTGCAGAATGAACCGCCTGCCAATGAGTTTTGAGGCATTTGTTTGAACATGAGCAGATAGGATGTGTCTATACACTTCAGAATTCATTATGCTACTACCAGGCATGGTATTTAAAAACACATAGCACCAAGAAATGTACTTACCACATTATCGGTACACGAACTCCATTCTTCTCTCTTTGTTTCCTAAGATCCACTTAAGATAATGGCAATCCATGTTTGAAAAACCCGCCAAGAAACTTGCGCTGTGCATGCGCAGTAGGCTGCTGCGCATGCGCAGTACTGCAAAGGCAGAATTTCAGCTGCCTTCAGCTCGCCCTGTCATTGACGGCTTGAAGTAGCGCCGACGGCACGTGGGCTGCACAGACCTTCGCGTGTTACAAGTACTGCGGATGAAAGGCAAGGAGAATTATGCCTACCTAAGAGATCGATCTCTTAGGTAGGCATAGTTCTCCCATGCCTTTACTATTTATATTTAATAATTACCATTTTATAATTTTAGTCAGGGTAGGCAGTACCTACCTTGCCTACCCTGACGGCACGTGCCTGGATAGAATGTAGGTTTTTTAATGTAAAGCACAGAAATTAATTACTTCCGTCTCTCCGTAATGGTGTGTAAGATTTAAGTAAACACTTAATGATGTGCATTCTTTTTTTATAATGTGCCAAGTTGTTCAACATTAACAGGAGAAATTTTCACCGTTTGTAAGATGTAGTGAAAAAGCAAGTATGTTTTACATTTTTGCTGCACCCTGCTGCAGAGATTAAATTTTCACGCTATATTACCATTTTGCAGCAAACCGTTACTTTGCTTTGATTTGTGGTTATCTACAAGTGAATAACAAGTTGCTCCAAGTGCAGTAATGACCAGAGAGGCTTTTGTAACAAACAGGAAACATTGATATAATTAAATAGATCTCGTAAAATTGACCTCAGTGATGTAAATTAGTCGAAAATAATGGACTGGATTTTGCATTTAGTGACAAATGAGTAACGGCAGCTTTTCATTACTCTTACACTTGCCCACGGATTTTCCATCAGGATTTGAATGGAACCTACTTTACATTCTGAAGGAGTAAAAGTAGATTCTTCGTGCCAGTGAGGTTACTTCGCATTAATTAAGATTTATTGTGCCATCGAAAAGATACATAGACTGGAATAGACATGTTTTATAGTGAGATTTGGTCCTATTTCTGAGTAAAGTAAAACAACTTTATGCCATTGAATATGGTTTGAAATGTAAGGTGGGGTGGTGTTAGTGCACAGTTGTTATATTCATATACAAAACAAGACCATCTCTGATTAATACTCATGAAGTGGGTGCTGAGTTGACTCATGTGTAGCTGTTGGGCAGGGAATTTCACAGTGTTGACTCGGTAGCGATAAATTAGTAGTGATATATATCCAATTTAGGATAAGGAAAATATGTAGGTGGTGACATTCCCACCTACATATTTGTGGTTGTCAGAAGGTGCAAGATGTTGTAAATGGAGGCTTTGGGAAATTAGAAAGTGAACTAGTTGCATCAGCAATCCAGGCTCTGACTTGTTCTTCAAGCTGCTTTATTGATCTGGCTCGAGGCTTAGTTTTCCTGTTAATTGTGACATTCAGGAAATTGATGGTGGGGAATGTGTTCATATTAAATGTTTTGATTATGAAATCATTGGAGGCTGTTGGAGATGTTGCTGCTTGGCATTTTTGCAGTGTGCCTGTTACTCGTGTTACCCGTTAGAATCAGCTTTTGCCTGAATGTTGCCAAGGTCTTGCTAAAGTGGCCATGAGCTGATTAATTGCAGGGGGAGTTAAGAATGAAACTGAACTTGGGGCAAAATGTTAGTGAACATCCCCACTTCATTCACTATAATGGACACAACGTCATAGCTGAAACTAGTTAATTGGGAACATCGTTAGGACCAACTACAATTGTGCTGGAGCTGAAATGATTGCTTTGCAACAAGAACGAGCGTCACGTGTAGGAAGGAACTGCAGATGCTGGTTTATACCAAAGACATACACAAAGTGATGGAGTAACTCAGTGGGTCAGGCGGCATCTCTGGAGGAAAAGGATGGGTGGCGTTTTGGGTCGGAACCCTTCAGAGTTACTCCAGCATTTTGTGTCTATCTTCGTTAAGAAGAAGCATTTGTCTTTATGCGAGTTGTGACAGTGGTGAGTTTTCCCCTTGATCATCATTGAGTGGTATGATGCCACAAGGTGTCCTTCATGTTAAAGACAATCACACTTACCTCAATTCTGATCTCAGCTCCTTTACCTTGCCAGAAACAAGACTGTGTTGAGAGGTGGAGCAGAGTGGACATGGGTAGAACCCGAGCTGAGTATCTTTGTTTTCTTGTAACTTTGACTTGCAAAACATTGACACGGATAATTTTACTGATGACTGAGAGTAGACTAATGAAGTGATATTTGGCTGAATGACTGAAGGGATGGTCATTTACACTTTTATCTTTGTCATGATATCTGCTGCAAAATCGTGTTTGCTGCCAAGATGTCCATTGCCCAGGAGATGAATTCAATATAGCAAAAATCCCTGGTGAATATCCAATCTGAAGTCGAAGCACTGAAACCAGACACCAGAAATGTGGGTAGAAGCAACACTGAAGGAAACAAAATAAGTAAATACCCAAAACTAACTGAGCAGGTCAGGCAGCATCTCTGGAGAATATGGAAATGTGATGTTTCAGGTTGGGATCCTTCTTCAGAAGAAGGGTCCAGAGATGCTTATTGACCTGCTAAGTTACTCCAGCACGTTGTGTCTTTAAAAAAAACAACATCACCTGCAGTTCCTTGTTTCTACAAGTAATTACCCAACAAGGTGCATTTTCAGATATCTCTCAGTTAAATAGTTTCAACGCAGGAAAAATGCAGCAAGAGGGTTATTGCTACTTTGCTGTTCAGGTTGAACATTTGACTTTGTTAAAATTGATGTCCATAAACCAGGGTTTATGTGAATGCAGAGGAATATCAGGCATCATGTGACTTTAAGGAGGCTGCCTTCATTATTATTTCTGAAAGTTGTTATTTTTGCAAAAAAGGGAAGATAAACGTAACAGTAGCATAACCTTTGCAGATTTACCTTTGCAGATTTACTTTTTTTAATTGCTTCATTGCATGAAAGAAATAGTGTGATATAAAGTGAGATAACTTTAAAAAAATGCTGTGGTCTTTGGAATTAAAATTACTTTGATGTACAGAGTTTCATGGAAACATGAAAGATTGTCTGGGAAAGAAGTACAATTTAAGTCAACATAATGCTTTTAAACCGTGGTGGTGATATTTCAACTAGTATGATAGATCAGAGTGTAATACTTTTTCAGCACTATGTTTTTTTACATTCAACAGGCTCAACATCTGCCGATGTGAATGATGTTAAAAGCTTAACTGTTTTGATCAGGATGGGCTATAACTTTTTCTGCGTTTATTCAACGAGATTATGAATTGGTGGCACCTGCTTATAGTTGCCTATTTACTGTAGTGTGTATCAAACCTGTGAATTCGTTTTAAAAAATCTTACGCACTTGTCTTCCTGTGATTTGTTTTTCCTGCAAAGAGTCTTGACACATATAAATTATTTTGACACGGGTGAAATGTAAAAATCGATATCCGTTTATCAGCTGTCATTGAGTGGACTTTCATGCCAGTTGGCTTGATGTAGCATCCCGTCAAGAGCTCTGTAATTGAATAGGGGTCAAGCTGGAGAATGTGCCAATTGTCGACTAACATTGATAAATATCCTTTCAACAAGTTTCCTGCAGCCAAGTTTCAAGATGTACAATTAACATAAATCCACAACTCATCACGTCCATTTTCAAAAGAGAACACAATTGTTAAAAAGTAGTTAAATGCAGGAACAAATTGTGACTGGTTCTTTTTAATTTTAGTATGTGGCGGGGACTCGAAGGAGTCCAGCCAAAAACTAATCGGACACGAGTTGCGTGCACTAGACGTGTTTATTCTCTCTAAATACAGCTCCCTACTCCCCCAAGGTCATGGGCGTTGCCCGACCTTAAATAGAAACTCGGGTACCGACCCCATGACTAGAGCCTCCCACACCAAGACGCCGCCCTCCAGAACCGATGGTTCGTTGTGCCCTTGGGTCACCACCAGGTGCCGCCACATGACCCCCTCCCCCAGAACCAGAGGCACCGAACAGGACGGGACGCCGAACGAAGTGGCCCGAACTCGTAGATACAATCCCACGCCACGGGGGCTTGCTCGGTTCAGAAGAATCTCCGGGAGCCCGGGACGGCGGACGCCCGCGACGGGGCGGTTGAGCCACATGGACTGGCTCGCTCAGGTCCAAATCAAATGTAGTAGGCCCGTGCCGCAGCACGCGGAAGGGACCTTCATTCAGGCGCAGCAGGGTGACCTGTGGGAGTCACGGCGAAGAAAAACGTACGGCAGCCCATCAGCAGCAGTGGCACATGGGAAGGGGCCACTCCATGATGCGACATTGGGATGGGAGACAGGGCGCCGACCCTCTCCCGCAAGCGGATCAGCACCGATGACGGGGGATCCTGGGACCCATCAGCAGCCGGGACAAAATCCCCGGGGACGGTGAGCGGAGCACCATGTACCAACTCCGTGGAGGACGATGACAGATCCTCCTTGGGGGCCGTCCGAATCCCCAACAGGACCCATGGCAACTCGTCCATCCACCCAGGGCCCGTGAGACGAACCTTCAGGGCGGCCTTCAGACAGCGGTGGAACCGCTCCACCAACCCATTTGACTGGGGATGGTACGCTGTCGTGTGGTGGAACTGCGTCCCCAACAGGCAGGCCATGGCGGACCACAGTTCAGACATGAACTGGGCGCCCCGGCCGGATGTGATCTGAAGTGGAACCTCAAAGCGGGCAATCCAAGTGGCCACAAGGGCACGTGACTGAGTTGAAGTATCCGTGAGCCGGATGGCCTATGGCCACCACGTAAAACGGTCAACCACTGTAAGCAGGTGTGGAACACCCTGGGACGGAGGCAGTGGCCCCACGATGTCCATGTGTACGTGATCGAACCGCCGGTGTGACACTGCGAATTCTTGAATGGGCGCCCGGACATGTCTATGCACCTTTGATGTCTGGCACAGGATGCACGACCGGGCCCAGCGAGCGACCTGCTTCCGAACTCCGTGTCACATAAACCTTGCAGCCACCATGGCGACTGTGGCCCGGATGGATGGGTGGGTCAGCCCATGGATCACCTCAAAGACGCGACAGCGCCAGGCCGCCGGAAAGATAGGCCTCGGCTGACCCGTGGATACAGACGATGGAACCCGAGGGACCCAACGACACGTCCTCAAGCACCAAGCAAGAGATCACAGTGCGGTACGCCGGTATCTCATCGTCCGCCAGCTGGGCCGCCGCCAAGTCGGAGTAATCTATCCCCGAGGCCGGGTTAAGCACGGCTTATATTGCCGGATGGGACAAAGTATCCGCCACAAGGTTGCATTTCCCGGCGATGTGTCGGACGTCTGTTGTATACTCCGAAATAACCGCCAGCTGCCGCTGCTGACGGGCGGATCAAGGATCTGAAACCTTCGCGAAAGCAAACGTGAGGGGCTTGTGGTCCGTGAAGGCTACGAAGGAACAGCCCTCGAGGATGTACCGGAAGTGCCGCACTGCGAGGTGTAAGGCGAGCAACTCCCGGTCGAATGCGCTGTAGCGCTCAGGTGACGGCTAAAGAAGGCGAGAGGCCGCCAATGGCTGTTAACCGACTGTTCCAAAACACTGCCGACCGCAGAGTCCGAGGCATCTATGGTAAGGGCTGTGGGGGTGTCGACCGACGGATGCACGAGCATAGTCGCCCGAGCCAAGGCCTCCTTCGCCCCTTCAAACGCCGTCGTGCGACAGCTTCCCACTGTATCTCCCATTGCTTGCCCATCAGCTTCTGGAAAAGCGGCCGCATAAGTTTGGCAGCCGTCAGAACGAACCGGTGGTAAAATGTGACCATCCCTATGAACTCCTAGAGGCCACGTACCGTAGCAGGCCACGGGAACTGGCGGATTGTCTCAACCCTGTCCGGCAGAGGCACTGCTCCATGCCCTGTCACCCAATGCCCCAGGAAGTTGATGGCCCGAAGGCCAAATTGACACTTGCCAGGGTTAATTACCAGGCCATGGTCACTGAGGTGTTGGAAGAGTAGACGCAGGTGGGCGCAGTGTTCCACTCGCGAGCGTCTTGCCACAAGGATGTTATCCAAGTAGACAAACAGGAAGTCGAGCCCACGCACCACGGTGTCCATCAGGCGCTGAAAGGCCCGTGCGGCATTCTTGAGGCCGAAGGGCATCCGCAGGAACATGAACAACCCGAACGGGATGATAATTGCCGTCTTGGGGACATCCTCCGGTTGCACGGGGATCTGGTGATATCTCCGGACTAGGTCGATCTTGGAGAAGAACCTAGCCCCGGCCAGATGGGCTAAGAAGACCTGTATGTGGGGAATAGGGTAACGGTCACCGGTCGTGGCCTCATTAAGACGGCGGTAGTCCCCGCACGGCCTCCAGCCACCGGACACCTTTGGCACCATGTGAGGCGGGAAGGCCCATGGGCTATTGGAGCGTCGAACGATGCCCATGGCCTCCATACTCCGAAACTCCGCCTTTGCTGTGAGGAGCTTGTCAGGATCGAGCCTGCGGGCGTGGAGCGGTGGACCAGATGTCAGAATATGGTGCATGACACCGTGCCTCAGGCTGGCCGAGCCGAACGTGGGGGTGACAATGTCCGAAACTCAGCCAATACCTGGGCGTAGACATTGTCCACCGTCACTACATGGTTGCTGACCGGCACGGTGGGCGCAGTGGAGTGCAAGGAGATCTTCTCAAAATTTGACGCGTGGACGAGACGTTGGCCCCTCACGTACATGAGGAGCGATAGCGCCCGCAAGAAATCTGCGCCCAGCAGCGGCTGGGCCACGTCCGCGATGATGAATGGCCAGATGAAATGGCACGCGCCGAAAATGACAGGAACCGTGCGGACGCCATATGTGTGGATTGAACTGCCATTCGCAGCAGTTAACGGGGGGCCCCTCTTACCAGCATGAAGGTCGAGTCCAAATGGGGGCAATACGCTGACCTTCGCCCCCGTATCCACCACGAATCTGAGCCCCGAGCGCCGGTCCCAGACATACAGTTGATGGATCCTGCCGGTCACCGCGGTGACTAGCGGCTGCCGGCGCTGCAATTTCCCGGAAACGAACATGGCTGGCGGCATTGGCGGGCCGCTGAACCCCACCATTGGTGGTAAAAACACTACATCCTTCTCCTTGGATCTCCTGTGCCACTTGTCTTGTCTGTGGCTCTTGTGGGCGTGGTCCTGGGTCGCTGGGCCTGCCAGGGTGCTGAATCAATCCGGTCCAGCGATTCCAGGGATTCCAGCATTTCCAGGTATTCCAGCGCACCCACCTGTTGCTGGTCGGAAAGACACAGCTCATCAGCGCCGGCTGCTAGCCGGATCGGATCCTCGAAGCTCTCCCCCGCGAGTTGCCGGCGGATGTCTCGTGGCATAGTGGTAACGAGTCTTGTCGGACGTGACGCCGCGGATGAAGAACTGGGACTCGGCCTGTCGAAACCAAACCTCCTGCTGCGAGGTCCAGAATGTAGGTAGCTTCAGGGAGACTGCGTTGAGTTTTGCCTCGTTGGCCTCAAAGGAGTCCAGCAAAAACAAATCGGACAGGAGTTGCATGCACTAGACGTGTTTATTCTCTCCTATACAGCTCCCTACTCCCTCAAGATCACGGGCATTGCCCGGCCTTAAATACCAACTCAGGTACCGACCCCGTGACTAGCGCCTCCCACACCAAGATGCCGCCCTCCAGAGCCAATGGTTCGTTGTGCCCATGGGTTGCCACCAGGTGCTGCCACATGTATTTGTTTGCCACTGTTTTGGATGCTCTCTGGGATCTACAGTTTTGCTGGTGGTGGGTGAGGTGGAGGGTTGTTGCAAAAGGTGTGATATCAAGTCATGTAATGGAAAAACGCATTCAAACACATGTTGGATTGCTAATAATTTGGATTTTGCCAGTTCTTTTGTGCAAGTTTAGTGATTTCGGACAAAATATGGTTTCCGTCAGTGTTACTTGTTTCAGGACTTGACTGTTTAAATTTACACATCTGGTATTACTTCAGGTCCAGCTCGCGTTACCTGAAACAGTGAACACAGTGGATGTTGCACAAACCAGTGTGAGGTGAGAGTGGTGCTCCACCAGCACGAGAAGAGATTGCAAGGTCATTCCCAGGACTGATGAATGTGTAAAGAGTGGAACTGTGAGGTACTCTGGTTGTGGTGATGACAGTTTTAACATTGCTCTAGTTTATCACCAATATGGCTATCAGCAGTGCTGAAAGCATGGAATGTTATTTAAAAAAATCTAAATGTTTAATTGGGTGGATGGAATTTTTGTTACATTGACCATCAATGGAGAAGCAAGATGTTGCAACTTGTACCGTCAGATTACATAATATAAATATTGCTTTTGTGAATTATACAACATATATCGTTCTGGACTTCACTGACAACGGCACCATCTGTAATCTCCACTTACCAAGTCCTGGTGAGGTCTCAAGCAGTTGCATTGACATTTCCAAGAAATGACATGCCAGAAAAATCCGGGCATTGGTTTTAAAAAGCATAATTTCCAGTGTATATGTTTATTGCCTGTGTTTTTTCTGTAAGGTGCTAACAATGTTGAGCATTCCTCCTCACTATCCCATCTACTGCTCCCCAGCAGTACTGAATGAAAGCAGTAGAATGAGCCAGTGACAAAATCTTCCGCCGGTTGGGAAGTATGGATTTTCCTTCACTTAGTCCAGGATGAGCATTGTTTGTCTAATTTTATTGTACCTAGATCGAGAGCTTAAATATGTTCCTATTTGTTTAGAGGTAGACATGGAAGTAGGCCCTTTGGCCCATGGAGTCCGACCATCAATCGTGCATTCTCACTAATTCTATGTTACCACACTTTCTCATCCACTCCCAAAACGAGGGGCAAATTAACCTACAAACCCACGTCGTTGGGATGTGGGTGGAAACCGGAGCACCCAGAGGAATCCCATGCGGTCACAGGGAGAACGTGCAAACTCCACACATTCAGCACATGAGGTCAGGATCGAACCCAGGTCTCTGGCGTTGTGAGGCAGCAGCTCCACTAGCTGCGCTACTGTTGTGCTACATTATGCCGCTTATCAGCGGTATGCATTAATTTTATAACACAATTGCCTCAACAGTAACTGGAACTGATTTTGACATTCAAGATCAGATTTTAATTGAGATGCGCCAGTTGTATTTTATATGTAATATATATTGACGTGATGTATTTCACTGAGCTCTAATTTTTCTAAATCCAATTAGATTGAGAACATTTCCATGGGAGTGAGGAATTATTTCCAATTTGTAACTGGTACAATACCTGATAGTGATAATAAATGAAATGATTATTAAGGAATTGGACATGCTAGAGGCAGGAAACATGTTCCCGATGTTAGGGGAGTCCAGAACCAGGGGCCACAGTTTCAGAAAAAGGGGTAGGCCATTTTGTACGGAGATGAGGAAAAACGTTTTCACCCAGAGTTGTGAATCTGGAATTCTCTGCCTCAGAAGGCATTGGAGGCTGATTCTCTGGATGCTTTCAAGAGACATTTAGATGGAACTCTTAAAGATAGCGGAGTCAAGAGATATGGGGAGGCAGGAATGGGGTACTGAACGTGGATGATCAGCCATGATCACAGTGGATGGCGGTGCTGGCTCGAAGGGCCGAATGGCCTACTCCTGCACCTATTGTCTATTGTCTATTGAAACCTGAGCACCCAGATAAAATCCCATGCGGTTACAGGGAGAACGTACAAACTCCGTACAGACTGCATCCTTAGTCAGGATCGAACTCGGGTCTTTGGCGCTGTAAGGCAGCAACTGTACCGCTGCACCTCCGTGCAGTCCTGAAGTCTATTATGAAAGTGAAGCAGACCTCTTTTCAGTGCACAATTTGTGAGGAAAAGTGAGTTAATAATACCAAGCAAAAAACTGGAGATTCTGGATATTTGCAGGTAAAAAAGAATATATTGCACGTTCTCAGCACATCAGACAGAATCTGTGGGGAGGAAAAATGTTATGGGTCAATAATGTTCATTAGGATTACTTTGCAGAAATGCTTTGTGGTTGGTTCAGATCTCATCAAGTCACAAATAATCTGACCAATATTGGTCATCTTCTGTGATGAGTCTTCCCCAGCTTTTGCACAATGTCAGACAGAATTATTATATAGTGCTGGGGAATTGCATTTGAATGGATTTTATGGACCCAACCGAGATGTACAATATTCAAAATTCCATGTTTCCAAGGCTAAAATATATTGTTTGTTACAAAGCCACTGAATTAAACATTTCAAGCACTATTTAGAAATGGAGGATTGAATTTCTGATGCTCATGTGATGTGTTTCAATATGGGGAGGGTGATTCAAAACTGGGATGGTTACGAATATGTTTCTCAGCATTGAATCCAAATTTCCTTAATTATTTCACAATCTACATTTCAGAAGTACTTGAAGGTAGACAAAAATGCTGGAGAAACTCAGCGGGTGAGGCAGCATCTATGCAGTGGAGGAATAGGTGACGTTTCTGGTCGAGATCCTTCTTCAGACTGATGTCGGGGGGGTGGGGGGGAAGAAAGGAAGAGGCGGAGACAATTGGCTGTTGGAGAGCTGGGAAGGGGAGGGGATGGAGGGAAAAAGCAAGGACTACCTGAAATTGGAGAAGTCAATGTTCATACCACTGGGGTGTAAACTATCCAAGCGAAATATGAGGTGCTGCTCCTCCAGTTTGCGTTCGGACCACGGAGAAGGCCCAGGACAGAAAGGTCAGATTCGGAATGGGAGGGGGAGTTGAAGTGCTTGAACCACGGGGAGATCAGGTTGGTTATTACGAACTGAGCGGAGGTGTTGGGTGAAGCGATCGCAAGCTTGCGCTTGGTCTCACAGATGTAGAGCAGTTGACACCAGGAACAGCGGATGCAATAGATGAAGTTGGAGGAGATGTAGGTGAACCTCTGCCTCACCTGGAAAGACTGCTTGGGTCCTTGAATAGTGTTGTGGCCATTTGGCTTGTTTTGTGTGTCATTGATGATGGCATGTGTCTTTAAATTTTAGACTGCCCGTTATATTGTGGGTGGGATTTATGACGTATTCTAGGGCGTGTTTGGAGTTACGTTTCTTGCGCAGAAGCTTAGTTTTTAGTTTTAGTTTTGGACCAGCATGGGGAAGGTATACCCTTTGACCATGCGAGGTGTAACGGAGACACGAGGAGTTTTCTAACCTTTAAAGCGATAAGCTGGAGTTCGAAGAAGATTATATTGTATGAGTCGGAAGAAGTTTGGATGTACCTTATTGTTTTTCATCAACAATAATGAATCTATTAATCAAAAGACTGTGTGATGAAGATTTATCTGTGAAGAAGCTCTGAAGGTCCCCGATGGAGAGCTAGCATGCGTATAATGACATTCCCCTTAACCATGTTGTCCACTTAGCGGCTAGAGGGAGTAATCTCTTGAACGATATAAAAATCTGCCACTACAGATAGTTGACGGGGAGGTAAAGTGACAAGTGCAGCATTTCCTATGGTTGCAAGGGAAAGTATCAGGGGTGTGGGTGGTTTGGGTGGGAAGGGACGAATTGACCAGGGAGTTATGGAGGAAATGGTCTCTGCGGAAAGCAGAAAGGGGAGGAGACGGGAAGATGTGGCCACTGGTGGGATCCCGTTGGAGGTGGCGAAAACGTTGGAGGATTATATGTTGTATGTGATGGGTGGAAGGTGAGGACAAGGGGGACTCTGTCCTTGTTAGGAGTGGGGGGGATGGGGAGCGAGAGTGGAGCTATGGGATATAGAGGAGACCCTGGTGAGAGCCTCATCTATAGTCGAAGAGGGGAACCCCCGTTCCCTAAGGAATGAAGGACATCTCCGATGCCCTGGTTTGGAACACCCCATCCTGGGTTCAGATGCGGCATAGATGGAGGAATTGGGAGTAGGGGATAGAGTCCTTACAGGAAGCAGGGTGGGAAGAAGTGTAGTCCAGATAGCCATGGGAGTCAGTGGGTTTGTAGTAGATTTCAGTCAGTAGTCTGTTACCTGCGATGGAGATAGTGAGGTCTAGAAATGGTAGGGAGATGTCGGAAATGGTCCAGGTGAATTTGAGTGCCGGATGAAAGTTAGTGGTGAAATGGATGAAGTCAGTGAGTTCTGCATGGGTGCAGGTGGTAGCACCTGTGCAGTCGTCAATGTAGCGGGATAGGGCCACGGTACGTCTCGATCAAGGATTGTTCGACGTACCCTACAAAGAGGCAGGCATAGCTGGGGCCCATGTGCGTGCCCATAGCTACGCCTTGGATTTGGAGGAAATGGGAGGAGTCAAAGGAAAAGTTGTTGAGGATAAGGACCAGCTCTGCTGGGCGAAGTAGAGTATTAGTAGACAGGGATTGGTTGGTTCTGCGGTCGAGGAAGAAATGGAGGGCTTTAAAACCCTCCTGGTGGGGATGGAGGTGTAGAGTGACTGGACATCATGGTGAAGATGATGTAGTGGGGGCCTGGAAAACGGAAGTCATGAACGAGATGAAGAGTGTGTGAGTTGTCTTGGACATAGGTAGGGAGGGATTTGACCAGGGGGGATAGGATGGAGTCGATGTATGTGGAAATAAGTTTGGTGGGACAAGAACAAGCAGAAACAATAGGTCTGCCAGGACAGTCAGGTTTCAGAAGTACTTAATTAGTTGTTACGTGCTGCGGAGCATTCTGAAAGTAATGTGCAAAGAGCTATACAAATTGAAATTTGACTTTGGTTTTCTTCTGGGTCATTTGGTGAATTAAGCATGTCTTTATCGCTATAATCTCGATGTCATACTAGACTGGATTAAAATGGATGAAGTTTCATCTGGCTCAAGACATCTCCATATAGCAGAGGGAAGGAACATGATGTGATTGCTTCACACCAATGCGGGTTGCCTTAAGTCTCAAGGAATTTGAAACATCGACCAACCTTCACAATGAAAAGCTCACAGATTCAGCCATCAGTGCTGGTTCTTCACAGTGGGACAAAAATGGGACCATGTCTCTTTATGCTTTCTCTGCTATTTTGTTAACTTTTTACAAACTTTTCTCGGTCTGTGATAGCCTGCGTGTATTGCTTTGTAAAGCGCGACAATTTGGGTGAATACAATGCTTGTAAACCGTGAAGTACTGACATTTCAACTGGCACGACAGATCACAGTGTAACGTATGTTCAGCACTGTCATTTCTTTGGCATCCAACAGGGTCAACATCAGCCAGTATGAATTATGTAAAATCCTACCTGCTTTGATGTCGGGGTGGGCCGCAGCTTTTTCCCTCATTTATTTACCCTTTCCAGATTTTGGGGATTATGAAATGGCAGTACTTGTTTGGGGATTTGGGGTTATGAAATGGCAATACTTGTTTGGGGATTTGGGGTTATGAAATGGCAGTACTTGTTTGGGGATTATGAAATGGCAGTACTTGTTTGGGGATTATGAAATGGCAGTACTTGTTTGGGGATTATGGGGATTTTTGGGATTATGGGGATTTTGGGGATTATGAAATGGCAGTACTTGTTTGGGGATTTTGGGGGTTATGAAATGGCAGTACTTGTTTGGGGATTATGGGGATTTTGGGGGTTATGGGGATTTTGGGGGTTATGGGGATTTTGGGGGTTATGAAATGGCAGTACTTGTTTGCTAAACTTCAACAGTGGTAGGAGCTCATTCTTATTGGAGCGATAAAAATGGTCCTTTTGCCTTAATGACCTTACTGTGCTTTTTGGGAAGCTCATTTGCAACCTGAATCCTATCTTTACTCCCATCTGTAGCGGCCTGTCCCACATTGTTGCATCTGTATGTACAGTAAAGGCTCTGTCTTACCTGTTTGCAGTCATCGGCGGTGAAGCGCGGCGTCGCCGGTAGCGAGGACCGCGCGGCAATGGCGAGAGCGTCGAGCCTATCCACCGGAGCGCCGCACGGATGCTGCGCGGGGGCCGAGTTAATTCAAACACGGCGGGTCCCACGTGCTTGCGGTAAGTAAAAAAAGGGCGGGCCGACTGCGATGACATCGGCCCGCCGCACGTGACTCACCAGCGGCGGCTGTGGCGGCGGCCATCCTGATCGCGGCGCTGTAGCGGTGGCTGTGCCTGCGGCCGTGCAGCACACGTGCCTCACTGGCGGCCGCACGTGCGTCACTGGCGGAGGCTGTGCCAGTGGAGGTTTGACGCACGGCGCTCGAGCCATACTGGCGGCGGCCCGTGCGAGCGGCCGTGCGCACTCGTGCATCACTGGTGGAGGTTGTGCGGTGAGTATTTTGTTTTGGACATTGTCGTTTTTATTTTAGCACCGCGCGGTGTTGGGAACACCGCCGCACGGCCCGGGAATTGTACTTTCTCACGAGTGCGCGGTCTATGGCGGCAGATTCCTCCCGTTTCACCGCCATAGACCGCAGACTCGTGAGACAGGCCTTTAACCCCTCGTTTTAACGGACCTCTTTTAAAAATGGATTTTGGTTATAGAAAATTGACATACTGACGACTGCTGCCAGCTGGGTTGCCGACGCCACTGCCAGCCCACATCACCTCCATGGCCGCTTCCAGATCAGACCTACTGCTGCCATCGCCAGCCCACACAGCTCCCACGGCCGCTTCTGGGCCGCGCCTGCCACCACCCTCGGCCTGGCAACCCTTACCTGCACACCAGCCGTATGGGGCCCGTGACCATTGACCCGGCCGATTCACGCCTCTCCCCCCACCGCCAGCAGGCCAGGGCCATCAACTCACCCGGACTCCAGGTCCAGTTCCAGACCGAACGTCTGATGCAACGTCACTTATCCATATTGTCCAGAGATGCTGCTAAGTTACTCCAGCACTTTGCATCCTCGTGTATTACACAACAGCTGCAGTTGTTTGTTTCTACTGCTTGATACAATGAGAATACCGTACTTGGTTATAACGGACAATCGGCAGTAACTGACACCATTCCCGTCCCTATGGTCCGGTATAACGAGGGTTTACTGTATAATGAAAATTGTTCACAGCTCACTTTTAGATTTACTGAGTCCGAATCCAAACGTTATGGGATTGATATTAATTCCAGCCATCTGACAGAAGTGGGGGAGGGTGGAGAGGGAAGGGGGGTTATGGTGGCTTTGCTGGTTCTCGTGGAGGTGGCACAACAGTGGATTTCAGAAAGATGGCCAATTCTCTCCAACACACATGTAAAGTAACCAGAAAATGCTGGAAAGATAGAAGAGGCCAGACAGCTGTGATGACCTGATACGTTAATAAGTCTGTTTCTCTTTTCACAGAAAGCGAATGGCATATTGGCCTTCATAAAAAAGAGGAGTTGAGTATAGGAGCAAAGGGGTCCTTCTGTAGTTGTACAGGGCCCTAGTGAGACCACACCTGGAGTATTGTGTGCAGTTTTGGTCTCCAAATTTGAGGAAGGACATTCTTGCTATAGAGATAGTGCAGCGTAGGTTCACAAGGTTAATTCCCGGGATGGCGGGACTGTCATATGCTGAGAGAATGGAGCGGCTGGGCTTGTTTACTCTGGAATTTAGAAGGATGAGAGGGAATCTTATTGAAACATATAAGATTATTAAGGGCTTGGACACACTAGAGGCAGGAAACATGTTCCCGATGTTGTGAGAGTCCAGAACCAGGGGTCACAGTTTAAGAATAAGGGTCAAGTCATTTAGAACAGAGATGAGGAAACACTTTTTCACACAGAGAGTTGTGAGTCTGTGGAATTCTCTGCCTCAGAGGGCGGTGGAGGCCGGTTCTCTGGATACTTTCAAGAGAGCTAGATAGGGCTCTTAAAGATAGCGGAGTCAGGGAATATGGGGAGAAGGCAGGAATGGGATACTAATTGTGGATGATCAGCCATGATCTTATTGAATGGCGGTGCTGGCTCGAAGGGCCGAATGGCCTACTCCTGCACTTATTGTCTATTTTCTATTGTCTGTCTTATCTGCTGAATATTTCCAGCATTTTCTACTTTTATTTTGGATTTCCAACTGCATTTTGTTTTGATTTTTTTCAAAATTTTTGCTTGACTAAAGTGAAGCTGTTTATCGCAGAGCAATAGCAGCTTCATTAATGATAGTCATGTCCTGGTTAAACCAGAGGTATGTCCATGCAATTTTAATCTCATGCTTAACTATATTTTAACCTGATGGCCTGGACTTCCTTAACTCACCCTTGTGTTTTGTCTGTCTTGTTTGCTGTCTGATTCCATAGCCAGCACAAATTTTAGCTGTTACTTACTATTATTCTTGTCAGTTTTGAGCATGCATGTGGCTTCAAGAGTGGGAATTACTGGTGGCTGCTAACCCAAGAAGCCAATTTGGCCTACAATCCAATTTTTACCCTGCTTCAATACTGAGACTTGGGCTCTTGTTCTGGAGGAAAGAGTTTTCTGTCTAATCTGTTCTTTGGTTTGATCATTTACTCAAATAATATCATTAATATGTGGAGAAAATACAGTAATTTGGATTCATCCAGTCTTTTTCCGTTATTATGTGCTGTCACAGACTCAATGAAAGGCAAGTACATTTTTCTTAAAGTAATGCAACCAAAATTGAAGTGAATAATTAAATGAGGCTTTTTAGTCACTTCATATGTATAAACCTGCAGCATCCTGTTAGTTTTTTGATCACTGTTTGCAGCTCTTTGTGAACATGTGACAGTTTGAGTACCTGATCCCATAACTAGCTTTATCACCTTATTTCCAGTATGTTCCCATTTTATTTGTAATCTGATCTGTCGTACCAATATCCAAAATTAGTAACTACATACTATTTGTATACTATTGTTCTGCCCGTTTGATTAATCTACATTGTGCAATTTAAAGATTTCAAGACCACGAGAAACAAAAATAGACGGGTGAGCATTTTGCGATGAGGACATCGTGACTCTGCAGCGGGATATAGACAGATTGAGTGATTGTACAAATGGAGACTAATGTGAGAAAATGTGAGGTGACGCACTTCGATAAGAAGAATCAAACCAGATTATTATCTACATGTGAAGGAGGCTTCAGATGAGTAAAGTACAAGGGACAGGCAGATGCGGCAACAAGCTATAAGCAAATAAAGGCAGGAGTTTTGGAACAGGAAAGTTAAATAACAATTGTATAGGCTGTTGGTGAGACCACATTTGGAATACTATGCACTTTTGATTGCCTTACACTAGAAAGGATATAGCACAAGTGAGATAGTCCAAAGGATGAGAGGGTTGTCCTTTCAAGGGAGGCTAAACAGGTTGGAGGCCAAGTCAATGGATATTTTTAAGGCAGAGATAGATAGATTCTTAATTAGTACAGGTGTCAGTGGTTATGGAGAGAAGGCAGGAAAATGGGATTAAAAGGGAAAGATAGATAAACCATGATTGAATGGTGGAGTAGACTTGATGGGCCAATTGGCCTAATTCAGCTCCTATCACATATGAACTATGATCTTATTGAAACAGATTCCAAGGGACATGGCAGGGTGGATTCGGAAGGTGAGACTTGAAGGATATAATTCATGGGTGAGACTTGAAGGGGATAGAATTTCAAGATAAGGAGGATGCCATTTGAAATTGAGGTGCGTAGATATTTCTTCTCACAGAGGCTAGTAAAGCTCCGGAATTCATTTCAGCAGAGAGTTGTGGAGACTACATCATTAGAAATGTAAAATCCATGCTATGAATAAAGAGATTACAAATACAGATTATGTCCAAGATCAAATGTAGGTTTCACCTAAACTGAAACCAAATTGAGAATGTGGAAGTGCCCAGCAGATCAGGACATTTCTATGGAGGGAGGAAAACTGAGTTAATGCTACAGAATTGAATTGTGTTGGAGTCTGCAGCCAAAATATGTTTGTTGAATATATCTTCTATCTGGGCATATTCCAGCATAATATTGAAATCAGCATTTCAGACAACTTGCTCTGTAAGGATATTATTCATTGTCTGATTAACTCATTTTTTCTCCCTTCAAACACAATGCCTGATCTACTAAGCTTTCCACTTGTGCTTTTGAGTTTTGGCAACAGGTTTTGGCTTGCATTTCATAATTTTAACATGGGCTTTTGTTTGCTTTCTATAGCCCTCTCTTGCTGCCCGCATTAATCTAAAACCAGGCTGCTCTGCAAACATGGGGATCATCTGGCAATGGTGGCCTTGCACCATCATGGATATTTCCTTTGTCCAATTCTCCCCTTTTCACTCTTTCTACAGCACAGAACAAACTTGTTTCCTCACTTTCTCAATTCTGATGAACAGTCTTTGACATGAAGCTTTAACACCATTTCTCTTTCCATAGAAATGCTGCCTGATCTGCTGAGTGTTTCCAGCATTTTCTGTTTTTGATTTCAATTTATTTAAAGTTGGATTATACAGTGGAGATATAGAACATTGAAATATGCTTGTTTTTTGCATTAACTCCCAAATATATCTAAATATTTTACAATGCAAAATATATATCCGAAAGCACTTGTTCGTGGAAAATTAATATTTTTTCGTTAAAAAGATATTGTAGTGGAAAACTAGCACCATTTTTGAGTACAGTTTATGTTTGTATTGCTGATTGTATCCAAAGCAGAGACTGTCCAAAGTTTCTACCCATGTATCTGTTACAACTGTAGCTCCCTGTTTGGTTGCGTTAAGGGCCTGTCCCACGGGCAGGCGATTCCATGCGGCAAGCGCGACCTAACCGGAAGCGGGGGCCGTGCGGAGGCCGCGCAAGGGCCGAGTGATCACCTTACGGCCTGTCCCACGGGCATGCGATTCCATGCGGCAAGCGCAACCTAACCGGAAGCGGGGGCCGCGCGGTGGCCGAGTGCTCACCGTACGGCCTGTCCCACGGGCATGCGATTCCATGTGGTGAGCGCGACCTTACCGGAAGCGGGAGATGCGCGGAGGTCCAGTTCGAGCGAAGTCCGTTGGAAGCTCGAGCCGTTTTTATGTAGGTGAACACGGGTAGGTGATGTTTCGGTTTTTATGTAGGTGAACACGGGTAGGTTATGTTTCGGGTCGAGATCCTTCCTCAGACCATAGAAGACTGCAGAAGACTTCAGTCCGAAGAAGGTGTCTCGACCCGAAACACCACCTGTCCACAGAAGCTGCCTGATCTATTGAGTTACTCCAGCATTTTTGGTGTGTCCATCTTCGGTGTAAATGGGCATCTGCAGTTCCTTCCTTCACAACAATTCCAGAGTTGACGGAGACGGTGCATGCGGCGTCGAGGCGGAGCGCGCAGCCTCGATGCGGCAGCGGGGCGGCAGGCCGTTGCTGCGCGGAATTTTTGAACAGTCGGTTTTTCGGAGCCCCGCGCGGTGTCGGGACCAACTCCATACGGCTCCGGCGATCTACGGGGGACCGACCCCGCGACTTCCGCACGGCCCCCGCTTCCTGTTAGGTCGCGCTTGCCGCATGGAATCGCCTGCCTGTGGGACAGGCCCTTTAAAGGATGATGATAATATTCAAACTGGGTCAGAGCGAATGTAAGAAAGTAGAATCCATAGAATTAAAATATAAGTGATAAGTTAAAATTTTATAGCATTTCCAAAATAGTTTAAATAACATTTACATTTGGGACTTGTTGAAACTGGGAGAAATGTATTCAGAACCCAACTTAGTTTCCCCTAGTTTGTGATGACCTTAATATTATTTTTTTGTTTAGTTTATTATTGTCACGTGTACTGAGGTACAGTGAAAAACATTTTTGTTGAATGCCATCCAGTCAACGAAAAGACTATACATGATTCCAATCAAGCCGTCCACAGTGTACAGATACAGGATAAAGGGTATAATGTTTAGTGCAAGGTAAAGTCCGATTAAAGATAGTTTGAAGGTCTCCAATGAGGTAGATGGGAAGTTAGGACCGCTCTCAGGTTGGTGAGATGACAGTTTACTTGTAATGATGGCGCTTCCAAAATATAGCTACGTAAAAAATACTGGATGAGCAGGCACGTAAGTTCAAATCTCATCACCAGCTTGGAATTAAAACTGAAGTGATTAAATACAAATCCTTTTCTCCAGAGATGCTGTCTGACCCGCTAAATTACTCCAGCATTATGTGTCAGCTTCTGTGGTTTCTTTTTACACAAATACAAATCCATCGCACAGCCAGGTATTGACAATAAGCAATAGCATTGCCAATGATGTCCATGTCCAATGGGCAGAACATTGTCTGAATCTTCCTGAAGCTATTCCCCTTATGCATTCAGGAAGGTGAATATATCACGTTTGAAGAATGGGGGGACTGTCGATCCTCACTCTGAGAACTCTCAATCCCACTGTTTTACTAACACAGTGACAACAATGACATATGGTGCCAGCACAATAACCTGGCCCTCAACACCAGCAAAACCAAGGAACTGATTGTGGACTTTGAAGGAGTAGGATGGGGACCCACAGTCCCGTTTATATCAACGGGTCGATGGTTGAAAGGGTCAAGAGCTTCAAATTCCTGGGCGTGCACATCTCTGAAGATCTTTCCTGGTCCAAGAACACTGATGCCATTATTAAGAAAGCACATCAGCGCCTCTACTTCCTGAGAAGATTACGGAGAGTCGGTTTGTCAAGGAGGACTCTCTCTAACTTCTACAGGTGCACAGTAGAGAGCATGCTGACCGGTTGCATCGTGGCTTGGTTCGGCAACTTGAGCACCCTGGAGAGGAAAAGACTACAAAAAGTAGTAAACACTGCCCAGTCCATCATTGGCTCTGACCTCCCTTCCATCGAGGGGATCTATCACAGTCGCTGCCTCAAAAAGGCTGGCAGTATCATCAAGGACCCACACCATCCTGGCCACACACTCATCTCCCTACTACCTTCAGGTAGAAGGTACAGGAGCCTGAAGACTGCAACGACCAGGTTCAGGAATAGCTACTTCCCCACAGCCATCAGGCTATTAAACCTGGCTCGGACATAACACTGAACTTTATTAGCCAATACTGTTATTTGCACTTTATCAGTATATTGATTCATGTGTGTATATATTTATAGAATGCCTTGTAGTCAATGCCTACTATGTTCTGTTGTGCTGAAGCAAAGCAAGAATTTCATTGTCCTATCAGGGACACATGACAATAAACTCACTTGAACTTGAACTTGAACAGTAGAAATATTTCCTTCCCAGAAAGAATGGTGATTGATATGGAAATCACTTGAGTGCTGTTCCAAACCAAGTTCATTATTCAACTCATATGGTAATCTCTCAATATCTCTGCCATTGATGAAACATGATGAATGGGTTCAGTGTAAATTGGGTGATCCACTTCCCAATATTACCAACCATGTGGTAAGGACAAGCATCTAACTGCATGTCCTGTGAAATGTAACAATGTACTTTTCTTTATTTTTCAAAGTGACTAATTTTCAAATTGACTAAATTTTCTGTATAGATTTGTGTTTTTATATATAATTTATTTAGACAGCATTAATTACATGACTTTTGAAATTGTTTGTCCTCAGGACAGTGACAACCTGTGGTGGGACGCATTTGCGACGGAGTTTTTTGAAGACGATGCAACGCTAACACTTTCATTCTGTTTGGAAGACGGACCAAAGAGATACAGTAAGAAGGCATTTTATTTGACTTAGAGTAACATGTGTAAATATTTGTTGGGCCTTCAGCCAGTGTTTACAGTATAATTATGTAGTGAGTGAGGTGGTAATCTATCATCAGGAACATTCGTATGAAGGAACATTCGTTAATCAGAAAACTTTGTGACAATAATATTATTTTCAAAATGCTTACCAGATAGAATGGAAGTTTCCGTGGAAACAGCCAGTGCCTTTGTCAGAAACCAATTAATTCAATTGTTTTCATGGCTAGGACAGCATATTTGAGATGTTAGATGCATTGATGGATGCATATTATAGAAAATAATAATCTTTCTGAATGCTGATAATATTTCAATCACTCTGCCTAGTTTGTGGATTCACTTGCAGCTAAGTATAAAAAAAACAACAATGAGATGACAAGGAAATGCCTGTTTCAAAGTATTAAAACCTACTCACTCATCAGAGCAAAACGCAGGGGGAGTAGTTATTTGGATTATCAATGATGGGGACATAGTCAGTGTTTCTTCATGAAATGGGTTCTGTGTAGTTCATGGAGCTGAGGATACCTCGTGATGTTTGAATTGATTGAAAATGGAAAACAATGGTTTGAACTTCGTATTATTTGAAACATTAACGTATCATTTAGCCACAATTATTGCACTAGGTATCTTGTGTCTCACAGCTTCTGTGCATTATTAAGTTTGTAATTAACTCTGACCAGATCACTGGTTTGGTTTGGTATTGAGGCCTGGCCCTTGGAGAGAGATGAGAAATCTGGCAGGCATCCCATTTTATCACCATTGTGTAAAGTCGAGTATTTAGCTCTTTATTATCAAATCTCGTCTCACTAACTGCTACATAGTACATTAAAAAATAAACATCTTGGTTTTATTTCTCATTGTTAAGATACTGGGAAAAGCACTTGTAGCATGCGATGGCCTATTTGCTCAGAAATTTGCAGGAAACCTGTCAGAAAAAAACAATGACCATCGTCCGTAGAATCAGAAAGTCATTTCTGTACACATTAGCCCCAACCCTCAAACAGATTGTCATCCGAATTGAATAACACACACGGTCAGTTATGGAAGATAGGGGTTGCAGCAATGTGCTGGGGTCGGGAAGAGGAAACCAACCCCTTGACAGCCAGTTATCTGAACACAGTAGTCGTTGCTTAGCTGGCTTTTGGTTCCGGATTAGGTTAGGCTGGAGAGAGAACAAAGGCTGTCCACGTGCTTTGGGTGAAGAGAGCTTCCACTCACTGCCAGCCAGGGTGATGCATGTAGAAGACCTATGAACAATAAAGCAATATCGCAGGATGTTGAGTGCATCTTCAGGAGCAATGGGTAGTTAAGGGCCTGTCCCACTGTATGAGGTAATTCAAGAGTTCTCCCGAGTTTCTCCTGATTCGAACTCTGAGAATTACGGTAATAGCCGTTCGTAGGTACTCGGGGACTCTCGTGGACACTCTCCGCACTGTTGAAAAAACTTCATGAGCTTATCGCATTTCCCGAGTACCTGCCGTTAGCGTTACGAGCCGCTAAGAGACGTCCCGAGCTCCGACGTACCCGCTTCGTACATTCTACGTACTTACCACGAGTTTGATTTTTTTTTAAACTCCGGAGAGCTCTTGGGTAAACTCGTATAGTGGGACAGGCCCTTAAGTCATCACCATTTTTCTGACAATTCAATCTGAGTAGAAAGATGGAAAAACTTGTTTTGCCTCAAATAGAATGCTTTGCCTAAATTTCCAATGTAATAGTGCCAGAGGGAGGTGACATTTTGCTGGCAGCATGCAGGAAAACATTTGTATACTCGCCTGTTGACCCAACCTGGAACATCTGGTGATTAAATCCTGACCGTTCGTTCAGCCTTCATCCTGACCGCAGTTTACACCCCGAGTCAAGCCAGCACTTGAGGAATTGAGTGCAGCGATCAACAAGCATGAAGCAGCGTACCTGGCCATCTTCATCATCATCATCAACATCACTGCGGACTTCAACCAGCTAGCCTGAAGAGGACCCAAAACACCCAACCATTGCTACACCTCCATCACGATTGCCTACTGCTCCATCCCTCACCTTTACTTTGGAAAACCTGACCACCTGGCTGTGCCGATTTATTCTATCCATTTACAGGCAGAGACTGAAGAGTGTGGCACCAGTGAAATGGCCTGGGAAGAGCTGGTCAAGGAGGGTGGAGAAGCAATTACAGAACTGCATCAGATCTGTAGATTGGGCCATGTCCAAGGGTTCATTCTTGGACCTGAATGAATATGCCACAGTTGTCACCAACTTCATATAAAAATCAGTGGATAGGTGTGTACCTGGAAAAACATTGAGTTTTCCTTAATCAGCAGCCATAGATGAACCAGGAGAATTGTAATCTGTTGAAGACTAGACCTGTGTTGCATTGAGGACTAGTGATCCAGAATCATACACAAAGTCCAGGATCGTCCATCTCAAGGCCATCGTGAGTGCAAAGAGATAATTTCAGACTAAATGGAAGTCACAGAAGAACAATCAACGTTTTGGCCCATTGCATACTATCATTTCCTACAAGGCAAAACCGGGTAATGTAAGCGGCAACAATTCATCGCTTCCGGATGAGCTCAACGCTTTTTATGCACACTTTAAAAGTGAGAACAAAGATGTATCTACACGAGCCTCCATAACCCCTCATGACTCTGTGATCTCAGTCCCCGAGGCTGACATTGGAGTATCCTTCACGGGATGAATCCAAGCAAAATGTCCAGACCAAACGGCATACCTGGCTGAGTGATACAAATCTGTGCAGACCAACTGGCTGGAGTATTAAAGGACAACTTCAGTTTCTCACTTCTGTGACCTGAGGTTCACAACAGTTTAAAAGGACATTTATTGTACTGATGCCCATGAAAAGCATGGTGACCTGCCCTAATGACTACCATCTGGTAGCACTTATATATACCATAATTCAGATTCAGATTCAGATTCAACTTTATTGTCATTGTGCAGTGTACAATACAGAGACAACGAAATGCATAATGAAGAGCTCCAAAGAGTTGGCTATGGTTCAAGTCAACTCCTGCTTCAGAAATGACCTGGATCCGTTTCCGTTTGCCTAGACAAGTCAACAGCAGATACTATTTCTCTGCAGCAGTTTTCATTGCTGGGTCAGTGGTGGAGAGAGTTGGCAACTTCAAACTCCTGGGTAATATTATTTGACTTATTTGACTTCAAACTCCTGGGCAATAACAACTCTGATGGTCTGCTCAGACCCAGCACGTAGATGTAATGATGCAGTGCCTGTACATTCTGAGAAGTTTATATGTTTAAGGGGAAGGGTTGCTGTTACTGATCCAAACACTCTTCAGCATAATGCCAGGCTGGAGAAACATCAAATGCAATTATGTTTCATTAGGGAGATGCTTATCTATTAACTTATCTATAAACATCTATAAACAGCATCATGGCCTGGTATGACGATTCCAATGCACAAGAATGCAATAGGCTGCAGAGAGTTGTGGACTCAGCCCAGCCCATTGTAGACACAGCCTTTCCACCATTGAAAGCATCTACATGAGGCACTGCCTCAAGAAGGCATCTTCTATCATCAAGAATCCAACCATCCGGACCACGCCCTCTTCTTGGGGTCTAGAAGTCTGAAGTCCCACGACATCATGTTCAGCAACAACCACTTTCATACAACCATCAGATGTTGAACTGACTCGCACAACTCCAATGCAGCTGGTTTTTCATTTTCAAGGAGTTGTGAATCGGATTGAACATAGTGCAATTGTGTACCTCTGATCTTCTGATAAAAGGTTTGGTCTGTGCATTTAAAGAAAGAAATTGGAGGAAAAAACATTAACTATTGGAGTCATGATTAAAATTAAATTAGTCCTTGAATGAGCAAGTTGAATATCTATTCTTCAAGAGTTTTTTTGTGCATTTTTATGATTTTAGCCGTGGGCACCAAGATAACAAACTCACTTTCAAGATCTTGAATCTAGATTTAATTGGTGTTTTGTGGATTTATAAGTCTGTCCATTTTTCTGTGAAAGACATTAGCTAGTGATCTTGGAAGGAAGCATCTGCCTAAGGGAACATAATTGCATTTGATGTTTCTCCAGCCGAGCATTACACTGAAGAATGTTTGGATCAGTAACAACAACCCTTCCTTTACAATTTTCACCTCTACATTTTCAACTTTCGCCCGTGTCAATCTTGTCATTTAGGGAGGTTAGGGTCCAAGACTTCAAACAAAGTTTTGCATTCCTAGGCTGTGGGCCGAGCATCAAAAATGTGTCTAGAAATCAATTTTCGTGACCCACGTCTCGGAACTACATGAAATGTTGCACAGATTTAGATGAAATATAATTGAGAAGGAAGTCATAACTCGTCAGTGCCAAAAGTTGCACATTAATTAATTAAACTAATTAGAAAATGAGATCGGAAAAGTAAGCGCCATCTAGTGTCCAATGCCCATATTACACCATGGGGAGCCTATTTCCATGTTGCAGTCCATTTAAACCATATATTATTATATTGACGTGAATATGACTGTAGTCATATATAATTAAGTATAATTATATTATATAAAAATAATATAATGAATATAATTGTGAGTGTGTTTTTTGAATGAGTCTGCCGCAGAGGTCCTTTGCAAATGAGGGCTATTACCTTTAACCTAAAAGAACCCCAAAAGTGTTGCATTGTTTGAGTATCTGTAGTTTGTGTGTGTGTGTCTGTGTATACCTGTCAAGCGTGTATTTGTAGATGTGTGGATGTAAGTGTATATGTATGTGTGGATGTATGTATGTGTGAATGAATGGATGTGTGTATGTTGTGGATGTGTGTGTGGACGGATGTATGTGTGGATGTGTGTGTGGACGGATGTATGTGTGGATGTATGTGTGCGTGGGGATGGATGTGTGTGTGGATGTGTGTGTGGATTATTGTGTGTGTGTGGATGTGTGTGTGGATGGATGTGGATGTATGTGTGTGGATGTATGTGTGTGTGGATGTATGTGTGTGTGTGTGAATGTGCGTGCAGATGGATATGTGCGTGTGGATAGATGTGTGGATGTATGTGTGGATGGATGTATGTGTGTGGATGGATGTGTGTGGATGGATGTGTGCGTGCTGATGGATGTGTGGATGTATGTGTGTGCGGATGTGTGCGTAGATGTATGTGTGCGGATGTATGTGTGTGCGGATGTATGTGTGTATGTATGTGTGTGGATGTATGTGTGCATGTATATGTGTGTGGATGTATGTGTGTGCGGATGTGTGCGTGGATGTATGCGTGGATGTATGTGTGCATGTATGTGTGCATGTATGTATGTGTGCGTATGGGTGTATGTGTGTATGTATGTGTGGATGTATGTGTGTGCAGATGTGTGTGCAGATGTATGTGTGCATGTATGTGTGCATGTATGTGTGCATGCATGTATGTGTGCGTACGGATGGATGTGTGTGTGTGTGTGTATGTATGTATATGTGGGAATGGGTGGGTGGACTGTCGCACTGTCATTCACCAGCACGCCATTATCATAAGTAATTCACTCATTGTTTAAATAATTTGACCAAATAAACAGTGAAACGATCGACATTAAAATAAAACTTTATATAATCATTTATTTCCCCAATTTATTTGTTTACATTACATCTAATCTTCATCTGAATATTCTTCATCAGATTCCAAGTCTTTTGCAGTAATAGTTTCTGCAGTCAACACACTTACATAAATCTGTACATGGCACACCATGCTGTTGACATGAGCATCTTCCTTTCCCTGTACTTGATTTCTCACAGCTTGTTTTCTTGCATGAACAGCATGTTAATTCTAGCAAGGTGCTTGGGGCTGGAGGCAGATCACCCCCAGTCAATGTCAAATTCACCACCTATAATTTTCCACCCATGTCCCTTTGGACTGGGAATTTGTGGAAACTGTTCCAGACATTTTGAATGTACAACAGCCTGGTAATTTGCTCTCATGACATGCTTTCTGAGAGAGTCTGCTGTTGGTGGAAGACGTGCCTCTGATTTTGTTAACATAAGGAACAGGTTGTATCTAGCTTCATCTACTGCGGTCAGGGTGCTCGACAGTTGCTGTTTGTTGACTAAGAGCAGTCTCTATGGGGCCGGCTCATCTGCTTCACCATCAGGAACTGCCTCTTGAGGTGATTCACCTGCTTCTGGCTTTTCAGCGTCTTGAACTCAATGGAAAGAGGAAAAAGAAAACAGAAAAGGAATGAAAAGTAAAATAAATCAATATCCTCAAATATATCTTTTCATTGTTCAAAGTAACATCATATGACCATAAATACAAAGAATTGTTGTTTGAGTCCTATCATTACCTTTCTTCCTTCTCGACCTTGCTATAGCTCGATTTATTGTTATGTTGCAGAAGTGACGATAGTACTCGGCATGATAACCCGGGATATACTGCTGCCTAATAATAGAAGATAAAATGTGCCGGGGAGTATTTTACATCTTTTCATGTTTTATATTATGTAAGACAATATCAACATATCAATGGGGAAATTATACATGTACGCATGTCCAGGTAAGTCAGCAAATGATCAAATTAGTGTTCATTATGGCACAGTGCCTACAGTGCATGTCCACACAAAACACTTTTGTGTGTGAATGTGCATGGGGCTCTGAAGTGTGGAGGGGCAGAAGCTGCAGAAAAAAACATCTCGTAGTACTTAAGTCTGCATGGACTTCAATTCATAAAATGTCAAACTCTTCTTAATGTCAATGAGACTTACACTGTAATTTACTACCATAGATAAGTTAGTTTAAGTTCAAGTTCAAGTGGAGGGGCAGAGGCTACAGAAACCCCCCCCCATCTCAGTCATTAAGTCTGCATGTAGGTATGTTACAATACTTACCTTCAGCGGCGCTGTAATTCTGTCACTGGCCGTGTGCGCGATTTTGGCGCCTTTAAGGGGGGGCGGGGGTTAAAGCGCGGGTTTCTCCTCCCTTGTCCTGAATTATACTTTGTTGGAGTACCAGCTTCTGTGGAAGAAGCGTTCCGAGTGCCGTTTTGCGTAGTTTGTTTTAAAAATCTCCCAACAAGTTCAGCGTTGGAATCATTTTAAAATCATCTTCTGAAGCGTCAACGCCAACAGCGGGGACGGATTTCACACAAGGGAAAGGTAAACGAAAGTGCTTTATTTTAATGTATAAACGTTCTCCTTAAGAGGCCTTTAATTCACATTTTTACATGCGACACGGTGATTTTTTCCCCCGAATTAACGGCAGTATTTTTCATGCCAATGCGGGGTTAAATTCACCGCAAATGAACGTTCCAAAAGATCGCGTTCCAGAAATCCTCACTCGCAAAATGAATTAAATCCCCATTAATTTACAGGTATTAAACATTCAATTCCTTCCATTTGGCCTGTAAATTCATGAAAATTAGATTTAAAAATTATGTTATATTGTGAATTATTGTGTGAATGTTATTTGGACACTTAGGCTATTTAAAAATGTTAATCTATTCTTAAGAAATTGATAGATGTTTAGATCTAGTAATTGAATTTTGTAATTAGCTACAATTAGGTAACTAACTAATTATATGCTTTACTTTCATGTCTTCTAAGTAAGATTGTTTCATATTTGTTTCAGAATGCTTCAATCTATAATAACTGAAAATTTCTTTCAGTTATCATAATTTTTAAGAAAGTTATGGGCTTTTAACTGTCCTCGATCACAGCTTTTGTGTTAAGTCAATGGAAAAGCAATAGGGAACTAGATGCTAATTTCTGAGTATGATAATGGCCATAACGTTTTTAATACTGAAGATATGAAAGTGAATTAAGTGTCAAATTAAACTTCTTTTTATGCTTTATCTGATGGGATAAATTGCAGACTTTATTTTTTAAATCTCAAAATTTTGTAACATTGCTACTGCATGGAATTCAATTCATAAATTGTCAACCTCTTCTTAATGTAAATTAGATTAAGTTACTAAGTTACTACCATAGATAAATTAATTCAAGTTCAAGTTCACATACACCAATTGATTCCAACATAAACATCAACCATTTCTGACCATTTCTCACTGCGATGGAAGCCTATAAAGTGCAGTCAATATTCCTCCGTTGTTCTCCCGTGGTAACGGCCGCTACGGATGGCACTATGTTCAGCCTCCTCCCGCGGAGATGATCCAAACACATTCCGCGGCTCCGCGTTCGCGAATCGGCCGCTTCTTAAGGGAGACCGCGGCTTCACTATGTTAAGTACATAGGCCCCACGGTCGGAGCACTTTTTCTCGGTAAGTGATCACAGGCAGCTCCGAGATTTGATGTTAAAGACTTATTAGACTTCAACAAGCTGGTATTAGTGACAATTAATAATTTACTTTGTTATGAATACACATAGTTTAAGCCCTCAACTTCATGAATGAATGAATGAATAATGAATGAATGAGTGAATGTACAGCTTCCAAATCTCATTTTTTCACATTATGAAAGGGTGCAATTAAATTAATTAAAGTCCATACAGATTAATTTTCATAAATTCAGACTTTAGATCTTACCTTTCAGTTCCAGTTGATTCACAATGTTTCAATCAGTAAAAGTTCTCTCAGCCATGATGTGTGCTCCCTGCCTAGCTAGCCTGAAACAAAGCATGTGATTGGCCAATTGGCGTCTGACTCAATGTTAAACGCGCTTTGATTGGACAAAAGCTACTCGAAAAATTTCAGGTTTTTCTCAAATTTATTTTTAAATGTGCAGGTTTTGTTCTTGATGACTTTCAGGGATGATTTATATGATATTTTTACACAATATGTTAAAATTTCATGTAGTTCCGTGAGTTGGGTCACGAACTTGCCCAAAAAAGCTCCTCGGCCCACAGCCTATCCAGAACTGTAGCTATGTCACCTGATGAAACTAAGAGTATATTCATAGTAATTTGCTACTTTGTTTTTACTCCTTCCAATCCTCACTGCTTGAGCTTTGATGAGCAGTTAAGTATTTCCTGCACTTTTGCACGAATATGGAAGTGCCTGATTTGTTAATTGGCGGACGTTTGAAGTGCAATACAAGCAAAGTCTTGGAAATACTCAGCACGTCAGATAACATCTGCCAAGATAGAAACAGAGTTGGTGTTTAAGGAATTAATGTTATCGTTTAGTGATTGGAAAAAGAGGCAGTGTCAGCTTAAAAAAAAAATGATATAGGTGACTGAAGAATTGCTGTCTGACCTGCTGAGTTCTTCCAGAATTTTCTGTTTTTATTTCAGATTGTCTGATGTTTTTCAATTTCTCCGAAATAACTTTAATTAATCTTGGATTGGAGTGTTCCATGTGGGCTATACTGGGTACAGAACAATTGGCAGGGTGACACTGGAGGGTCAGAATTCATCCTTGTTGGTTTTGTGGAGGTCTAAAACGATGGCAGCTGTGAACTGAACTGTGAACTGCTTTTGAAATTCTATTGGGAATAGGGGCAATGCACAGGTGGTGCTGTAATACCCAGTTAATCCAAGCAGCCAAGCACTTGTTTCTACCCAGGACTTTCTTTCTTTTCAGTCCTTCAATTTTGGATATATTTTTTTGTTGTTATTATATCCTGTTTCAAAGATAAAGCAATGTCCATTTGGAGTACTTGATAAGCTAGGACTGTTTTCCCTGGAGCGCACGAGGTTGATGGTGACCTTACAGAGGAGTATAAAATAACAAGGGGTAACGATAAGGTTGATGGTCACAGTCTTTTACCCCAAGGGGAGGCAAGTCTAAAACTGGAGGGTATGGGCTTCAGGTCAGATGGCAGATTTACAGGGAATCTGATGGGAATTGGGGGTAGAAAGAGCTGTCAGAGGAAGTATTAGAGACAGGTTTAATTACAATGATAAAAAGCCATTTGGACAAGCAATGGATAGGAAAGGTTTGGTGGGTTATGGGCCAGATGCAGGTAAACGGGTTCAGCATAGATAGGTATCTTGATTGGTATGGAAGAGTTGTTTCGAAGGACATGGTTGCAGACCATAAAACTGTATGAATCTACAATAAACACAGAATGAAATGCGTGCAATATAGAAATGGGTTGTTCGTGAAACTCAGAATACTGATGCATTGTGTAAGTGGAAGCTTATAACTGAAGAGAGGTGTCGGCGAATTTAAAATATATCTAACAGGTTTCCCTTTCTCTGTACCTGGGTAGAGCAGTGTGTTTGAACAATAGCAACAACCACTTTAGTGTTAGGAAGGGCATCACTGGCCTTCAGTGTTGATGGTTTTCAGTGCACCTCTTTCATTGCCATAGATAATTCCGCAAAGATCCTGAAATTGCACCTTGTATTTGTAGGTGATAGAATTTGATTAGGATCCATTCATGTTATTTATATGCTATCTAATCAGTCAGCAAGGCTCAGAAGCTATCGGTGAAAAAGCAATTAACATGTGGTCATATATGCTCGTGCAACCTTTCTTGTGAACTGAGTTCCAGTATAAAGGGCTTGTTATAGAATAACATCTTTGTGCCATCTGTGTAGTGTAAAACCGATGTGACAGTCTTCAACCTATCTTGTCAGTGGATCTGTATGGTTTGTTAAATGAAAATGTTTTAAGTGTCATGTACTGGGTGCTGGATTTGTTTAGTAGGAATAAATTCTGAATACATCTAGTTAGGTGTATAGATAAACTGAAATTCAAGTTTATAACTTACAGGGATACAGATAAATGCTTAAATACATATTATAATAAGTCTTGGATAAGAGACCTACTAAAGTGCGTTGGAAATCCAGATCAGAACTTACTAAGTGATGAATGTTTTTCTTTCCACACTGTGTATTCTGTGTGTGTGTGTGTGTGTGTGTGTGTGTGTGTGTGTGTCTACACACGCGCGGATGTGTGTTGCAAGCTGCTTTCCAAACGTACAGTATTCCAGCAGCAATGGTGAAAAGATCACAGACTGTTCTTTTCACCATTTGGAGATCTTTGGAGATCACAGACGTGTTTAGAGATAACATTACGGAAACAGGCCCTTCTGCCCACCGAGTCCGCACCGATCAGCGATCCCCGCACATTAACACTATCCTGCACACACTAGGGACAATTTGCACGTATATCAAGCCAATTAACCTGCAAACCTGTACGTCTTTGGAGTATGGGAGGAATCCAAAGATCTCGAAGAAAACCCATGCAGGTCATGGCGAGAACGTACAAACTCCATACAGACAGCACCCGTAGTCGGGATTGAACCGGGGCCTCTGCCGCTGTAAGGCAGCAACTCTGTCGCAGCGTCACCGTGATGCCCTGTGGTTCATGTAATCCACATTCCTTGCTTTGCTAAACATATTGCTGACTGATGTTTTTCATAATTATGGTTTTATCTTTATTTATTTACACAATGTGGGTATTCCTGGTATGACGTATTTATTGTCCATCTCTAATTATCCTAGAACAGGGTAGCAAATTGGCATTTTAAACGGCAATTCAGAATGAATCATATTGCAATGAGTCTGGGAATACACTTCAGCAAGACTCTAAATTTGACAGATTTTGTTTCGTAAAATACATCAGTAAATTCTATGGAGTTTTAAGACAATTAGATAGTTTCAAAATGAACATTGGTAAAACTAGCTTTTTATACTAACTTACATTTTTTTGTTCTAAAACTTAAAACTTAACTACATTTTAAATTTGTAATTGCCATGGTGAGATTTGAACTCATGTCGAGAAGTTATTAATGGAAGCCTTTGGATTACTTTCCCAGTAACATACCCTCGTTCCTTGCTTCCTGAAGTCTTGAATTCTTCAGTACCCTTCATGAGTTAGCATCTCAAGCTCTGCGCCATATTCTAGAATTGATTGTGCCATTATTCTGCACAAATTGCAACAAGTTTCAGTTATAGTCAAATTCCTTCCCAGAGCAAGTTTCTCAGCTTTCGGCAAATGATCTGCTACTCGCTATAAATATAAAATAAGACCCCTTCATGCGTTGAATGTTTACTGCTGTTTGTTTTTGTATGCAAGACACTTCTCGCCTACACAATTGTTCCCATAACTCTTGAGAGGCGACAAGCTTTCTTCAATTCTTGACATCCCCACAGAGAGGAACAACAAGCAGCCTACAAGATGTCCAGGGAAAACCTGGCGTTGCCATTCCTGATTACTGCTCAGTGATTCCTGCAGGAAAGAGCAGATGTTCATGTATGCATAAACAAGATCAGGCTCCATTGTGGAGCCCTCCATCACAACACCGTATTCTTATGTGAGTTGAGTACCTTATGAGCAGACTAGGAAAAATGTTGTGCTTTGAAAATGCTGAAATATATGTGCTGCCCTGCAGCATTCAGTTGTCTCTTTAGACCACTTTATTCAAGTGCTACTGTTGCATTGTATAACTACTGCGATTATAAGATATATTAGTAAGAGGTCCATTAACATATTTCAACGCACCAATTTAAGTGTTGTACTGTGCCGCAATATATAAAGTGCTCAGAAATACGTCATTGTGTTTTTCATCTACCATCCATCACAACTGTTCATTTTGTAGCTCAGGCACAAGCTCTGTGAAAGTTGTGTTGTGCAGCAAAGAGCATTGTGGCATTTTTACAGTTTTCATTTGGGAATAAATGTTGATATTTTTCATCTGGAATACATGTTAACATTGCAGAAACTACTCTACTGGAACTAGGGCAGTTATCGGGGATGGGCAGGTCTTGAGAGGTCCAGCCAACCAAGGATTCACCCCCATATGATGGTCTGATTGAAGTGGTGTTGAGAATGGTGCCATCATAATGACATTGGTGAAAACAAAATGAAGCATTCAACCATGATGTAATAATAATAATAATAATAATAATAATAATAGATTACTTTACGGCATTTCATGTATATATGTAAAAAATGCACCACCATTGATAATGGTAATTTGTTAAGAAGGAAATCCCAAAGCAGGCACATCTAAGGGGTCTTCAGATTGAGCAATCTGCCAGAAATCAGTATTGTTAGAAGGGTGCCGGTGAAAATGTATGTATAATTCTCTATACTGGGAAAGCTTTCTTCCATTAGTTTATGCTGAATTTCTGATAGATTCATAGTCATACAACAGAGAAATGGCCCCTTGAGTCTACTAGGTCCATGCTGACCATCAATCACCCATTTATACAAATCCAATTTTAATATCTCCAAATCCCCATCAACTCTTCGCCACCCCTCCCCCCACCCCCACCCCCACCCCCACACCCCACCCCGTAAAAAGGATCTACCAATCGCCGACAAACAAGGATTGTATTCCAGTGGCCAATTAACCAACCAACCTGCAGGTCATTGGATTGTGGGAGGAAACAGGAGCACCATGAGGACACCCATGTGGTCACAGGGAGAACATATAAACTCCATACAGACAGCACTGCAGGTCAGAATTGAGCCAGGGTTGTTGGAGCTGTGAGGCACCACTGTGCCACCCATAACCTAAATATGAATGCCACACTTAAATGTTGTTGTTAAGGTGACCAACAAGAATCTGCCCTTATGCTTATCCAGTCGTATGTTCTAAACCTGATCCATGATGCCAAAAGCAGGGAGAGGTGAAACCTCAAATGCTTTCTACCTGCCATGGAAAGGAAAATCAATTCAGGTTCACTCATACAAAAGCTGATGGTTTATCAAAGAGAAGTTTCTGGAACCAGTTGACTATTAATTCACCTTTAATAAGCTTGACCCATGAAAGCTTGATGAGAAAAAGGAGGAAGCAGTGTATTTATGAAAAAATAATTTTTAAAAAAATCACTCAATACTCTTTTTATAATGTGGATAGTCACATGGATATACAAGGAATGGAGGGATATGGATCATATGGCGGCAGAGGAAATGAGTTTAACTTGGCATTATGATTGGCGTGTACATTGTGGGCTGAGGGGCCTGTTCCTGTGCTCTACTGTTCTATGTATACTTTTAAGAAAGCTGAAGATAATCAAGCATGGCCAGCATGGTTTTATGAAGGAAGTCATGTTTAGCAAATTCAAATTCTTTGAGGCTGTGACAGGAAGAGTTGAGAGAGGGGAATCGGTAAATGCAGTGTATTTAAATTTCCAAAAGGCAAAAATTAAGAGTAAAAAATATTGGAGAGAGTGCATTAGCATGGATTGAAAACTGCCTGTCATGGAAACCAGAGTTGGAATAAATGGGACGTTTTCAGGTTGGAAGAATACAACTAGTAGACTACCCTTGAGGTCTGTTCTTGATCCATCATTGGAAGAGTAAAGTTTCCAATTTTGCTGATAATGTGAAAATGGAAGGGCAAGTTTTGATGAGAACAGTGTGATTTTGCATGGATATAAATAGATTGAATTACTGGCAATTTCTAAGTTTAATGTGGGAAAATGTGAGGTAATGTGAAAGGAATCAGGAGGAAGATTATTATCTAAGTAAAGAGAGACTGCGAATGAGTGAAGTGCAAAGGGATCATGATGTTCTAATGTATAAATCACAAAGTTAACATGTAGTTAAGGAAGCAAAAGACATGTGGGCCTTCATTGCAAAAAGTTTCTAGTTTTAGAAAAAGAGTTCTTGGTAGAGTTGTACAGGGTGTTGGTGAAACCACACCACAATACGGTGCAGATTTTGTCCCCCCCCCTACCTTAGAAAGGATATAGTAGCATTGGAAGGAGTCATTGGGATCATGGGATTTCACGGGGTCAGAGTATCAAGAGAAGCTAGACAGTTTGGGTCTGTATTCCCAGGAGTTCATATAAAATCCTGAGGGGGTTGAAGGATCAATGTTGAGAGGTTTTTACTCAATAGAAGACTCACACACAACAGTGCATAGTTACAAAATGAGGGGCCAGTCATTTAAAACTGGGTGGAAATTTCTTCATTCAGATGAAGGAATGGATGGATGGAATTCTCTGGCACTGGGTGGTGGAGGTCAGATCATTAGATATGTTTAAGGTCAGGATTGATAAATGTTTGAACGATTAAGGGCTGTGAGGAACTTGCACTGAAGACAAGTTGAGCCCAGCAAGATTAGCCATGATCATACTGAATGGCAGGGCAGGCCCATGTGGCCAGTTCACCTCCTGCTCTTATTTTCTTGTGTTCTTGGATTTTAATTGATAGCACTTCCTTTAGCACTATTCTTGGTTTTAGATTTGTCTGAACTCTGCAGTCTGTCCAATCAGTATTAAACCAGCGCTTAATCCAGTATCATAACATTTCCTCTGATCTTCAAACCATTAGTTTCATTAAAGGCTGACATTTGTACCCTAGAATTACTGTGGTCAGTATCCTTTTAACACCGCTGCTTGGAACCAGTTGACCACTTGCTGACCACATTCCCTCACTCAGGAAGGTTGTAGAGACCAAGTCAGTGGATATTTTTAAGGCAGAGACAGATAAATTCTTGATTTGTACGGGTGTCAGCGGTTATGGGGAGAAGGCAGGAGAATGGTGTTAGGAGGGAGAGATAGATCAGCCGTGATTGAATGGCGGAGTAGACTTGATGGGCAGAAGAGTCTAATTCTACTCCTATTCATTATGTCTTTATGTCCTTTACTTCAGAACAAAGCACACCATTATTTTGAAGTCCCCGACTTGCCGGGTTCACATAAGTTCAAATGTTCCCAGGTGCCTGGGCCAGGTCATTTCTGGGGCTGACATGAGTGGAGGAGTTGACTGGCATCCGTGAGTGTGCTCTCTGAATGGAGGCCGTCAACTGCAGTGCTGGCAGCCCATTGATGGGGAGCTGCAGTGAAGCACTGCGGGCTGACAGCTGAATGACAGCTTCTGACTTGGGACTTGTCATTTGTGAATCCTACTCCCGAAGAATAATCAGGAAGAGAGCTTGGAGGCTACTTTTTCTCTGTTTTTATCTCTCTAGTTTTGTTGATGTTTATTTGGGATTATCATTGAAAATATACTTCAGTGTTCTGAATTATCTACCATTGTTACATGTTGTACAGTTAAACCAAGAACAAGAATTAAGGCATAGAATACTATGTTGTACGTTGATTGCCTGAGTGTACGGATGTCTTATGATGTTGATTATCGACCTATCTAAGCACTGAAAGTCCTGTCAGTATCAGAAATATTTTTAATGCAACACAATCCAGAATTAATCTCTGCAGATTAGTTAATCTGAATAGGTGTAGAAGTACTCAAATGATTTTCATGTGCAATATTTTAAATAAGATCTTAACCCCATCTTTATTTTGTTTGAAACAAAATGATGCTATCAAAGAGTTGGTGAGAATTAGATTAGATTAAATTAGATTCAACTTTACTGTCATTGCACATTTACAGTACAACAAAATGGTTTAACCTTGCAGTCATAACGTAGAATAAAACAACAAAACACACATTCAACACAGTTCAACATCCACCACAGTGAGTCCACCAGGCACCTCCTCACTGTGACCCAAAGTCCCTGTCTCTTCCCTCCTTTCTCTCCCTCTGCGCTGAGGCGAACCAGGCCTCCGATGTTGTGACCCCGCTGGGTGATGGCAAGCAAGTCCCGCGGCTGAATCCGAGCTCCGCGAACAGGCCGGTTCAAACTCCGCGGCCCGGGGCGGTCGAAGCTGCCGCCCTCCAGTCCAGCGGATGAAGCTGCTGTTGCGGGAGCCCCGGAAAAACAGGTCACCAACCTGTGACCTGCGAGCTCCCGACGCTATCGTCCACTGGGCCCGTGGCCGAGCCTACGAGGCTCCGAAGTCGGGTCACCGCCGCCGGAACACCGCCACAGCCCCGAAGTCGGGTCACCAACGCCGCAACACCGCCACAGCCCAGAAGTCGGGCCGCCGCAACGCTGCCACAGCCCCGAAGTCGGGCCGCCGGAACGCCGCCACAGCCCCGATGTCAGCCAGCCTTGCGTTGGTAAGTTCTGGCTCTGCCTCCGGAGCCTCGAGGTCGGTCCCTGTTGGAGGCCTCAGCGCAGACGGAGACGGAGACGGGGGATACGACAGGAAAAGGTCGCATTCCCCCCGAAGGAAGAGACTAAAATCCCCGAAGAAAGAGAATCAACTCAGATAAAAATTATCTTGCTGGTTCTGATTCTGAACACAATGGCCTACAGTCTCACTGTAAAACAATGATGCGGTGTATTGTTGGGAGAATTTTATTTTTCTCCTTTTATTGCTTTGCTTGCATGTTAAGCTCTAATTACTAGAAACGAGACTATCTGAAAAATGTGTTTTATGTGTTCGTCAAAATTGTAATCTAGTGTTGCCATCATTCAGCTGTTCTTTGTAAACATCACTGTTTTAATATAAATTTTCTGGGATCTCACAATCACAGTTTTTTGGTGTGCCATTGTGCTTCTGCAGCGGATTTTAATATTCTAATGAAGTGTGTAAACAATGAATTGTCTCCATTGGTATCAAAGGCTGGGAATATCTATTATTTGCTACGGGAAGGTGTCAACTAGCAGAATGATAACCATCCATTTTTCTAATTCTTCAGCATTCAATAAAATAAACTGCTTTACTTATCAGAGAGTCTGCTTAATTTGTGATGACCTGGTTTGATTTTAGTTCATCAGAATCTCTTCGATTTTCCCTGACGTTTAAAGTAGACATGTTAATTATCAGTATTTAAACACATGAAAGTTAGAAATAAAAAATTGTTTCTTAACGTCAAGATAAATATCATTTTATTGGGTTATATGGTATTCAAGGCTTTAATCTTTAATACATTTTGTCCTGCTTCAGAAGAAAACTGGTAGAAGACAATTGACCCATCCATTCAAGTTTCAAGTTTCAAGTTTACATTTATTGTCACTGTACCAATTGGTACAGTGAAATTTGGGTAACCATAGAGTCATACGAATAAAAAGAACACAACACACAATAGAATTTAACATGAACATCCACACACAGCGGAATCAGCGTTTCCCACTGTGAGGGAAGGCAATAAAGTTCAGTCATCTTCCTTCCTCTTTATTCACCCGTGGTCGTGGCCTTGAGCCTCCGCAGTTGCCGCTACGGCGGCCGATGTTCAGGCCCTCTCGCCGGGATGATCGAAACTCCGACGTCGGAACGGAAGAGCATTCTCAGCGGCTAAGAGTTCTGAATCGGCCGCTTCCTACTGGAGACCGCGGCTCCCGAAGTCTACAGGCTGAGCTGGGTGGAGATTCAACATTGGCGGCCCTCGGCAAAGGGAACCCAGGACTCCGCGATGTTAAAGTCAGCGCCGCCCGTAGCTCCGTAGACCCCAGCTCCACGGCGTTAAAGTTGGCAGTCCCAGCACTCCGGAGCTCCACACGGCGACCCCAGTAAGGCATCGCCCGCTCCGTGCTGAAGCTCTGGCTGGTCTCCGGCAGGAAAGGCCGCGCCAATTCAGATGGTAGGCAGCGAGGAGGGGGCGAAGATGCAGCTCGGAGGAAAGACGCATCCTCGACCAGGTAGTGACTGAGAAAAACAGTTTCCCCCTTCCCCCCCCCACCCCCCCATCCCCCACATAAAAAGACTAAAAGACCTCCAAAACAAAACTTTTTGACAAAAAATTAAATAAAAGGATGAAAGGACGAACAGCTGCAGGCGAGGCTGCCATACTAAACGGCACCCCACACGTTTACTGTGCGCTTACTGTACCTCTGTTTCACTTTTAATGATTTGTTTTTATTACATTTTAAAGATGCTGGATCTCTCTTCAAATTGTTTTTTTACAGGTGCACAGCAAATGAGTATGAAAATCATTCCAAGAGAATATTAAAATGCAATTCAAATAATGAGACAAAGGAGAACTGATTTAAGTGTGGAGTAGCAGCTGTATGGGATTTGGAGAAATAAATAATATTGTAGCGGGTCTATCTCGCTTGCAAAGGTCCATCGTCCATAATATTCATGACTGAACTGGATTCGTCCAGGCCATGGTTGCCCATCATTTCCAATTCTTTTCAAGTACAAAAGTTATCCCACTGTGTTTAGGTATTTCTGGTTGGTATAATTTTCCCTCCTGGTCTGATGTATTCTTCATTGCTGGGGTTTGGACTTAATGGTTTCCTGCACAACAATGCTCAGTTAACAAATAGAAGTGCCTGCTCTTCCCCATTCAGGCTGACATGTCTGAAGCTCTCCTATATCGGCACTGACACTAGCAATTGCCTCTTTTCCATTTGTAAGATAAGGAGAAGAAAAAACCGCTATGTGTCCACACTCATGTTTGCAGAACACAAAATCACTAACGCACCAGTAAATCACCAATGGGGAGGAAAAAAATTGTTCTCGCAATTTCACCCATCAAAATTTCCTTCTGATGTTGTGTTAAAAAGGTATAAAAGGAAAAATCAAAACACCAGATACAATTTTGAAGTTTCCCATCAATTTCAGGCTTGTGGATATATAATTAAAATAAAAGGTTATTTATAACACTTGAACAAAACTTAAATATTTTGGGCTTGTTAAAAGGTAATCTTCATAATATTGGTTTCCAGTTCACAGTGATATCACTTTATCAGGATTTTTTTTCCAGGCCAACGTTACTCTTCCATATTTCATTTATTCCTTCAATTTTCTCAGATGCAAGCCTAGCAAAGCGAAATATAACCAGGAGCACAGGTCACCGGGGCCTGAACAGCATCCTTGCCAGCAACACTGAGTGGGGATTTCAAACAGCTTTCAAATAAACATGGATGCTGTTCGATTGCCTGTCATATCTTTCTGATTAGCACCATTTTCCTAGGAATTCTGACAATTTCCTGCTGATACTTTGATTAGAGAGTGGAAGAATCCCTGTAGAGCCTGGTCATTAACAGGTTTTGTTGCCTGTACTCATCTTGCATTAATTTACCCTGTTAAGGAGGACAGTGGGTCAGGGAAACCACCCAATACAGACACTCAAAATATATAATCTTATTTTTAAAGTGATATTTGTTGAAACAATCTTTTGCACACAATGCCCAGTGAGAGTATTGAGATGAATCTGTAAAAGTAAACTATTTGAGCTAAACCAGCAGAAATGCTGCAGCTGACAGCTGTACTGTAAAGGTGGAAGTAATAATGGCAATGTGATCACCAGTTCTAAACTGCATAAATTCCCCACTCACCTCCAGCAATTCTATGTAATAAAATCATAAGAATACACTGAAGTTGAGAATAATCAAAAATTATTCAGCTCGTTCCCTCCACTGACTCTATATCATTTTCCAGTCATGGTTTTGACCCATGTCTCCTCACTGCCTGCAGAAAAAGCTTCCAACAATTTCTTTGAGTTTCTCTCTGACCTCCAAGGGAATAGCTGCAGAATATTTAACCCGCAGAAGCCATCTGCACAGCCTAAGATCACTTGTGATCCACAGATAACTTAAACATGATCTCAGAGCTGTGTGAACTGATGAGTTCCATACAAGAGCTTGTTCATCTGTTTACCCTCATGACCTTTGTTCTGTCCTCGGGCAGATATTATACAACTCTATTGCAAATGAGTTCATTGACTCTTCCACGCACTCATGACATTAACTTGTATTTTAACTTGACACTTTATAATTGACTTGTTCTCCCTCATGTCAAGGCTTAACCTGGAAGTTTCTCTCCAGGTTTGCATAGCACACAGTGCTTCTTTCTTACTTATTCATTAATCTCGTCTTGTTCACCTTGTGACTAATGCTCAGATTGTGCAGGTTGCAAGGGGCAAGGTAACTGGTCTCAGTGGGGGGATGGGGTGAGGAAACGTGAAGTTATCATTGTATAGGTGTAGAGAGGGGGAAGGTTTTTATCCAAAAACATGCTGAAGCATGGTGAGAAGGGTCTCGACCTGAAACGTCACCCATTGCTTCTCTCCTGAGATGCTGCCTGTCCTGCTGAGTTACTCCAGCATTTTGTGTCTATCTTCGGTTTAAACCAGCATCTGCAGTTCCTTCCCACACATAATACAGATTTAGTCTGATTTGAGACTATTTGTTTATCCACCAAATAAATAAATTGCAAATAAGCTATTGAGGTTCCAAATTAGATGTTTTCACATTCATAGATTAAGCTAGTGTTACATTGTTGCCTCAAGATGGCAGCTAATATCAAAGACTCACATCACCATGGCCACACTCTCATCTTGCTGCTCCCATCGGGAAGTAGGTACAGGAGTCTGAGAACCAGAACCACCATGTTCAAGACCAGCTTCTTCCGATCAAGCATCAGGCTCTTGAACCGTGCTGCAGAACCCTAATCAAAGCCCCATCTCAACACCAAACTGCCATGGATTTAGGATAAGGTTGCACAATGTACTTTGGCTTGCACTATTATAGCCTTGTTACCTGGTATAACTGATAATTTATAGTCTACAACCATGTGAACTGATAATGCATTATGACTACAGCCTGAATTTAGGGAGTTAGGAGGGGAGTTAAAGAGAAGGACAGCAAAGGTAACAATCTCGGGATTACTGCCTGTGCCACGCGACAGTGAGAGTAGGAATGGAGTGAGGTGGAGGATAAATGCGTGGCTGAAGGACTGGTGCAGAAGGCAGGGATTCAAATTTCTGGATCATTGGGACCTCTTTTGTGGAAAGTTCGACCTGTACAAAAAGGATGGGTTGCACTTGAACCTGAGGGGGACCGATATCCTGGCGGGGAGATCTGCAAAGGCTACTGGGGAGACTTTAAACTAGAATGGTTGGGGGGAGGGACTCAAATAGAGAATGCTATTAGACAGTGTGTGAGGCAGGAGGCAGAGAAGGAAAGCACTCAGACCCAACATGTAGGGGGGAAAGAAGAAAACAATAATAAACAGAGAATAAGAGGTGGTGGGGTTCTTAAATGGGTGAGCAGAGAAACAGAGGGGTGTAAAATGCGGGCGGAAGCAATAGGTAGCAAGGTGAAAAGTAAAAGTGGCAGGCAGACAAATCCAGGGCAAAAATCAAAAAGGGACACTTTTCAACATAATTGTATAAGGGGTAAGAGCGTTGTAAAAACAAGCCTGAAGGCTTTGTGTCTCAATGCAAGGAGCATTCGTAATAAGGTGGATGAGTTGAACGTGCAGATAGCAATTAATGATTATGATATAGTTGGGATCACGGAGACATGGCTCCAGGGTGACCAAGGCTGGGAGCTGAATATCCAGGGATATTCAATATTCAGGAGGGATAGAGAGAAAGGAAAAGGAGGTGGGGTAGCATTGCTGGTTAGAGAGGAGATTAACGCAGTGGAAAGGAAGGACATTAGCTTGGAGGATGTGGAATCGGTATGGGTAGAGCTGCGAAACACTAAGTGGCAGAAAACGCTGGTGGGTGTTGTGTACAGGCCACCTAGCAGTAGTAGTGAAGTTGGGGATGGCATCAAACAGGAAATTAGAAATGCGTGCAACAAAGGCAAAACAGTTATAATGGGTGACTTCAATCTACATATAGATTGGGTGAATCAAATTGGCAGGGGTGCTGAGGAAGAGGATTTCTTGGAATGTATGCGGGATAGTTATCTAAACCAACATGTAGAGGAACCAACGAGAGAGCAGGCTATTCTAGACTGGGTATTGAGTAATGAGGAAGGGTTAGTTAGCAGTCTTGTTGTGCGTGCCCCCTTGGGCAAGAGTGACCATAATATGGTTGAGTTCTTCATTAGGATGGAGAGTGACATTGTTAATTCAGAAACAACGGTTCTGAACTTAAAGAAAGGTAACTTTGAGGGTATGAGACGTGAATTGGCCAAGATTGACTGGCAATTAGTTCTAAAAGGGTTGACGGTGGATATGCAATGGAAGGCATTTAAAGACTGCATGGATGAACTACAAAAATTGATCATCCCAGTTTGGCCAAAGAATAAATCAGGGAAGGTAGTGCATCCGTGGATAACAAGGGAAATCAGGGATAGTATCAAAGCAAAAGATGATGCGTACAAATTAGCCAGAAAAAGCAGCATACCAGAGGACTGGGAGAAATTCAGAGACCAGCAGAGGAGGACAAAGGGCTTAATTAGGAAAGGGAAAATAGATTATGAAAGGAAACTGGCAGGGAACATAAAAACTGACTGCAAAAGTTTTTATAGATATGTGAAGAGAAAGAGATTAGTTAAAACAAATGTAGGTCCCTTGCAGTCAGAAACGGGTGAATTGATCATGGGGAACAAGGATATGGCGGACCAATTGAATAACTACTTTGGTTCCGTCTTCACTAAGGAAGACATAAATAATCTGCCGGAAATAGCAGGGGGCCGCGGGTCAAAGGAGATGGAGGAACTGAGTGAAATCCAGGTTAGTCGGGAAGTGGTGTTGGGTAAATTGAATGGATTAAAGGCCGATAAATCACCAGGGCCAGATAGGCTGCATCCCAGAGTACTTAAGGAAGTAGCTCCAGAAATAGTAGATGCATTAGTGATAATTTTTCAAAACTCTTTAGATTCTGGAGTAGTTCCTGAGGATTGGAGGGTAGCAAACGTAACCCCACTTTTTAAGAAGGGAGGGAGAGAGAAAACGGGGAATTACAGACCAGTTAGTCTAACATCGGTAGTGGGGAAACTGCTAGAGTCACTTATTAAAGATGGGATAGCAGCACATTTGGAAAGTGGTGAAATCATTGGACAAAGTCAGCATGGATTTACGAAAGGTAAATCATGTCTGATGAATCTTATAGAATTTTTCGAGGATGTAACTAGTAGAGTGGATAGGGGAGAACCAGTGGATGTGTTGTATCTGGACTTTCAGAAGGCTTTTGACAAGGTACCACATAACAGATTAGTATACAAACTTAAAGCACACAGTATTGGGGGTTCAGTATTGATGTGGATAGAGAACTGGCTGGCAAACAGGAAGCAAAGAGTAGGAGTAAACGGGTCCTTTTCAGAATGGCAGGCAGTGACTAGTGGGGTACCGCAAGGCACAGTGCTGGGACCCCAGCTATTTACAATTTATATTAATGAACTGGATGAGGGAATTGAAGGCAACATCTCCAAGTTTGCGGATGACACTAAGCTGGGGGGCAGTGTTAGCTGTGAGGAGGATGCTAGGAGACTGCAAGGTGACTTGGATAGGCTGGGTGAGTGGGCAAATGTTTGGCAGATGCAGTATAATGTGGATAAATGTGAGGTTATCCACTTTGGTGGCAAAAACAGGAAAGCAGACTATTATCTAAATGGTGGCCGATTAGGAAATGGGGAGATGCAGCGAGACCTGGGTCTCATGGTACACCAGTCATTGAAAGTAGGCATGCAGGTGCAGCAGGCAGTGAAGAAAGCGAATGGTATGTTAGCTTTCATAGCAAAAGGATTTGAGTATAGGAGCAGGGAGGTTCTGCTGCAGTTGTACAGGGTCTTGGTGAGACCACACCTGGAGTATTGCGTACAGTTTTGGTCTCCAAATCTGAGGAAGGACATTATAGCCATAGAGGGAGTGCAGAGAAGGTTCACCAGACTGATTCCTGGGATGTCAGGACTTTCATTTGAAGAAAGACTGGATAGACTTGGCTTATACTCGCTAGAATTTAGGAGATTGAGAGGGGATCTTATAGAAACGTACAAAATTCTTATGGGGTTGGACAGGCTAGATGCAGGAAGATTGTTCCCGATGTTGGGGAAGACCAGGACAAGTGGTCACAGCTTAAGGATAAGGGGGAAATCCTTTAAGACCGAGATGAGGAAAAGCTTTTTCACACAGAGAGTGGTGAATCTCTGGAACTCTCTGCCACAGAGGGTAGTTGAGGCCAGTTCATTGGCTATATTTAAGAGGGAGTTAGATGTGGCGCTTGTGGCTAAGGGGATCAGGGGGTATGGAGAGAAGGCAGGTACGGGATACTGAGTTGGATGATCAGCCATGATCATATTGAATGGCGGTGCAGGCTCGAAGGGCCGAATGGCCTACTCCTGCACCTATTTTCTATGTATTCTATGTATTCTATGAATGCAGCAGCTTAATGGCTTCCACAACTAGTGTCTGACCTACAGCCAGTAACAACTCCCTCTAATGTGTGCAGCTCACAATGCTGTCTCCCAGTTTGAAAGTTTGGGATTGTAAATATGTAGCAAACTGCATTTTCTGCATCAAGCAGACTGAAAAGTATTTACACCCTTTGCTGACTGAGTACAATGCCAGGCTGAATGATTACCTGTCAGCGCTGGTACTTAAAACTAATGTCATCGTACTTTTGAAGCTTCTGCATTTAAATGTTTGCATTTCTCCTTTAGTTGAAATTTGCTAGCTGTTTCAGTTTTGAAAAGGTTTAAAAAAATTATATGGATGACACTAATAGCAATTTGATCTTACAGAATCAAAAATTAGTATTTTACTTTAGTACAGTGAAGCTACAACTTACCCTTCATCCTGTAATTGAACATAGAATAGTACAGCACAGGAACAGGCCCTTCGGCCCACAATATCTGTGCCGTGATGATGAAACACAAGATGAAGGAATTTACTCATGATGAATCAAACTTCAAGCCTGAATTTTGTATCATTAGCTGATCGATGCAGAACTTTGCAGATATTTTGTTTGGGATTGACATTAACTTCTGGCACAAAGAAAAAAAAGCAGAGCACAGTACACGTTAAGAGGCTGTTGATTTCTGTTTAAAAAAAATAGAAATGTGTTGAAGTTGTTAAAAATGTGACATACTCATTAAAATATATCCTGGAGCTTACCTTCCACCCAGTGTAGTCCTTTATGCAGATATTCAAATTTTCCAGAGGGGTCAATTTTAATAACACATCATTTTGTGCAATCATGTTGCTGACCTTGGCACCTTGCCCCAGGTTCCTGCCAATCACAGAGCTCGACCTTGCGAGCAGAGAGCACAGATCACCAATGTAAATGCTTTAAGTCAGGCATTTTCCTGTTACGTTCTGTGGTGAAAGGTTGGTCTTGAACATTTTATTTTTGACAGGCAGGTTTCTTTAGACTGAATCCTGCTTTACACTTAAGCTGGGTTGTATTATTATTGTCCAATATTTATCCAATGTTTTGCAGCAACATTAACAATTCAGAACATTTATCATGTTCATGCATCAACATTGTTATATCTCCTAAAAAACAACAAATTCTAAAACACATAACAATAGTGTTGAAAAAGAGGGTTGAGTGTTGAGGGCTCCCTTTCTTTATACATAAAAAAACAACGTTAGAAAGGCCCGCCAGTAAAATATTATAAATACTCCTTTTCTGCAGTGCAGCTGATCCTACCAGTGTCTTCTATTCAGACTCCCAGTACCAGTGCAATTATGGTCTTTCATTCCTGTTTCTTTTCATTAGGGCAGCTTACAGCACAGTGGTATGAATATTGATTTATCTCACTTCAGGTAGTCCTGGCATTCCCTCTCTCTCGATCCCTACCCCATCCCAAGTCGCACTAGCTTCTCATTTTCACCCTACAAACAGCTTAACCTGTTTCCTTTATCATCGTTACTTGTTTGCTCATCTTTCATTCATTGTTCTTTATCTATATCACCATCACCATCTATATCTCTTGTTTCCCTTATTCCTAACCAGTCTGAAGAAGGGTCTTGACCCGAAACGTCACCCATTCCTTCTCTCCAGAGATGCTGCCTGAGCCGCGGAGTTACTCCAGCTTTTTGTGTCTACCTTCTTTTCATTCGGTCCTTCTTTCTTGGTTGAGTCCCATGCAGTTTCTTGGTTATGTACATGGGACCAGTTTTGCATTGCATGCTGATCGATGGATGGTGTTGCTGTGTGTACAGCAATGTTGAGGCATAAATTTGTCACATGCAGGGAAGCATGTAGTTCAAAGTCACTTTAGTTCACGAGTGTGCGTCTATCTCATTTCACAATTGATTCAATTCACTTGTGCAGGACATAAGCAACATGGGCTGTGCACAATTTTTTCTAAGCTTTTTGAGCCTGGATTTGACAAAAATATGATTGTGAGTTTTGAAACATTTAAGTGAGCAAGCTTGTGAAGATGGGAAATATTGTCTTTATATAGAAAAGGATCTGTTTTCAAGTTTGATTTGCAGTTAACAAGCAAGTCCAATTCCTCCTTGGAAGAGGTTTGCATTTGATGTCCGTATGGTGCATTGGCCACAGAAAATGAGGCAGCAGTGCAGGCAGAATCATTTGGCATCAGAGTGGATGAAGAGTGGAGCAGAAAGAGCCCTCTCAGTAGCTGAAGTCTGAAGAATGGCCCTGACCCGAAACAACACCTATCAATTTCTCCAGAGATGTTGCCTTACCGCATTACTCCAGCATTTTTTGTCTATCTTTGGTATAAACCAGCATCTGCAGTTCCTTTTTATTCCCCCTCAGAAGGTGATCAGCAGCAGGTCTGCTCCAGGGTAGAGATCAGTTCTGGCAGACATGTGTGGAAAAGCAAAGGTTAGTGCAAAGTCCAGAAACCAGAGAAATTGGATTCAGTCCAGGGAAACGTGCCCAGAACACAGATTAGAAATAGAGTAGATTTATTCATCTACAAAGAGCACCAGTTGTAATTACTGAGAACTGTACTGTGTTAATTAAATGCAACCTTTGTAACTCATTAATGAGACAATTAATATCCAAATGTATTTAAGCGTTACTAAATAATAACGATTAACCACTTGTGGAAATGTCCGTTTTGCTTTTGATAAAGCTCTCAGCTTTTATGTATTTTGCTGATGTTGTCAACAGCTCAATAAAAGTGAATATTTCGATAGCACAGTGCGCAATGGTAGTTTTTGCCTTACAGTGCCAGAGACCTGAGTTTGATCCTGACTACGGGTACATAGTTAGTACGTTCTCCCTGTGGCCACTTCTCCAGATGCTCTGGTTTCCTCCTACATTCCAAAGACATGAGGGTATATGAGTTAATTGGCTTCTGTAAATTGTAAATTGTCCCTCATGAGTAGAATAGTGTACGGGGTGATCACAGACTCACTGGGCATTAGTGCCTGTTCCAAGCTGTATCTCTAAAGACTAAAGTGAAAAACCAGGAAGTGTGCAGTCAATGTGAATATTTAGTTCTCAAAAGTACATTTGTGGATATTGCCAATAAAATGAAACCTCTGATCCTTCAGAAAATATCCAGGAATGTATGAGAACATTTTAACATAGGCACTGACAATTGGGAAGCAGCTGCTGAGGACTGGGGGAGTTGGAGAAAGGACCTCCAGGTAGGTCTGAAGTGCCGCAGCAACATGTGGTACAAGACCCTGGAGGCCAGGAGCCAATGCTGCAAAATAGTCAATGGCTACAGCAACACGTTCCCCAATCCAATGGCCAGTGACAACTTCACCTGTGGAAGCTGTGGGAGGATCTGCCTGACAAGGATAGGCTTAGTCAGCCACAGCAGGAAATACAGCGACAGATGAAACATTCCCCCCTCCAAGCAGGACAATGTTAAAGCTCACAGATGGACGAATGCAAACACTATGAGAAATTTGAAATCATGTACTCCTCGGACATTTATTGTGCAGCTATGTATTAAGGACATTGGATTTAGGAGCAGCAATAGGTCACCTTGGTCTTTGAGCTTGCTCTGCCATTCCTTCAAGATCATGGCAAATCTCCTTCAGCAGCATTTCCTAGCATTTTTCTCATCTTCCTTGGTTCACTTAATGCCTAGAAATCTATTCATATCTGTTTTAGATCAACACAAATACTGAGCCTCCGCAGCCCTCGGATGTAGATGATTCCAAAGGTTCACCGTCCTCCGAGTGAAGAAATTACTCCCTACCTCTGCTTAGTCTGAAACTCTGTCCCCTGATGTAGATTCCTCAGTCAGGGGAATCTAGCCTCCCAAGGTTTTAATTAATGTTTAAAGTTTCAATGAGATTATCTCTCATTCGTTGAAACTCTAGTGATTAAAGGCCATCTGTGCAATATCTCCTTAAATCATAGGGGTCCATCAGCTTTCAAGCTTACCAAGTTCTCTCGTCCTACTTTTTGACTAATACCTAGTTTCTCAAGTTTTCATTTTTGCTTACTCCTGGTTCTCTAACATATCCGTCAGGTTACTTTTATAACTTTTTCCAGGAAGAAGATATAAAATTAGGGGTGTTGGTGCCTGATACAATAGTGGCATTTAAGAAACTTCTAGATGGGCATATGGATATGCTGGAAATGGAGGGATATGGATCACGTGCAGCCAGATGAGATTAGGTTGGCTTCATGTTCAGCGCAGACATAGTGGGCTAAAGAGCCTGTTCAGGTGCTGTACTGTTCTACCTTCTATGAAGACAGATACAGAGAAATTGTTTAATATCTCTGAACATTTCCTTATGCCCAATTATAAATTCTCCTGCCTCTGCCTGTAAGGAGCTCACATTTGCTAATCTTTTTTTATATACCCATTAAAGTCTTCTATGGAAACTCATCTAAAATCCCAGGATCAAGCTAGGTTGAGGGCGAAATGGATAGGTCAAATATATCATTCTTCATATACTTCGAAATCTAGAGGTACGTCAATCATTATTAGAAAAGGTATACCATTCAAAGCAAAGAATACCATAACAGACATTGAAGGGAGATATTTGATAGTTACCAGAGAAATTCACGATACCCCAATTACCTTGGTAAATATATACGCGCCTAACTTTGACAATACTCATTTTTTCAATAAAATTTTGAACATAATCGCAGAGTTTAATTATCAAAATGTTATAATAGGAGGAGACTTTAACTGTGTTTTAGATCCGTATTTAGACAAATCAAGTCAAAAGCAGAGAGGGAATACGAAATCTAAAACTAGTGAACTTTTAAATACTTATATAAATAATACCAATATAACAGATGTTTGGAGAATTGCTAATCCGACTGGCAGGGAATACTCGTTTTATTCAATGGTACACAAAACATACTCACGTATAGATTATTTCCTGGTGGATACAAAATTAATCCCTCACACTGTGAACCCAGCATACCATACAAATTCGATTTCAGACCATTCACCACTAACTTTCTTTTTAAAACTGGAAGGAATGTCTAAGAATAAATCGTTTTGGAGATTCAATTCTCAAATCCTAAAAGATCCGCAAGCGAGTATATATTTAAAAGAACAAATGGACGTCTTTTTTGAAATAAATGACACTCCAGATATATCGCCTACTTTACTATGGGAATCTTTTAAAGCATTTATTAGAGGTGATATAATCTCATACCAAGCTTTTCAAAATAAAAATAATAAGAATGAACAAAGACAGTTAGAAGAACATTAGACAAATGGATATAGATAATGCTAAAGATCCATCAATAGATAAACATAATAAAATAATAATTTTGAAATTTAAATTAAATAAACTATTATCAGCCAAACTTATAAGACTTTTCCAAATTACAAAACAGGAACACTTTGAATTTGGGAATAAACCGCATAAACGTTTGGCTCGTCAGCTAAAAAAACGAGAAAAAGAACATAGATCCAAAAGATTAAATCAGATAGAGGGGAATTACTAACCATACCGAAGGATATTAATAAAAGATTTGCGCAATTTTATGAGAATTTGTACACATCTAAAACGACAACGGACTCCAATAAAATTACAGAGTTCTTGGATAATTGTAATCTTCCATAGTTAGAGTTGAAGGAACAAGAGGAATTGGGTGCACAAATTTCAATCAAGGAATTAGAAGACACAATAAATTCATTAAAGAATGGAAAAACTCCAGATCCTGATGGATTTACTAATGAATTTTACAAAAGCTTTTATGACAAAATTATACCACGGTTACAAAAAATGTATCAATATGCTTTTAAAAAACAAATATTACCTGATACATTAGCTGAATCAACGATCACACTAATACTTAAAAAAGACAAAGATATAGAAGAACCGGGTTCATATAGAGTGATAGCATTGTTATATACAGATCAAAAAATATTAGCGAAAACATTAGCTAGAAGATTAAGTAAATATATTAGTAAATTAATAAACCCAGATCAGACGGGGTTTATCCCTAAGAGATATTCATCTAATAATATGACGTCTACTCAATATAATGCACTCACACAAAATTGAAGAACAAGAATTATCAATTATTTCGCTGGATGCTGAAAAAGCATTTGACCAAGTAGAATGGAATTATATGGATAAAGTATTACAAAAATTCCAACTGGGAGATAATTTTATTTTATGGATTAAATTATTATATAATAAATCTACAGCTAGAATACTAACTAATAACATATCCTCGAAATTTCAACTATCAAGGGGAAACAGACAAGGATGCTCATTATCACCACGTTTGCTCTCATAATTGAACCTTTAGCAGAAAAAATTAGAATACATCCAGATAGCCATGGGTATAATACTAAATACTCAAATAATAAAATATCTTTATATGCGGATGATATATTATTGTACATTACAAAACCTCAAATTACTATACCAAACATACTAAATCTAATTGAGGACTTTGGATCCTTTTCTGGATACAGAATAAATTGGAATAAAAGTGAAATTATGTGAATAAAACCGAAAGACTCAACACATCTTTTAAAATTCCCTTTTAAAATAGCTACAGAAAAATTTAAATACTTGGGTATTGAAATCACCAGAACATATCAAGGCATGTTCAAAGCAAATTATGATCCTCTACTTAATAAATTAAATACATTAATTAAATTTTGGAAAACGCTTCCGATGTCTTTAATAGGCCGAATGAATGCAATAAAAATGATCTTCTTACCACAAATTTTATACCTATTTCAATCGATTCCTATATACCTGCCAAAGAAGTTTTTTTTTAAATTGGACTCAGACATTATTAATTTTATATGGGATTATAAATCCCATAGAATACAAAGAACACACTTGAACAAAGCTAAAGTATTAGGGGGCTTAGCACTCCCTAACTTCATGTATTATTATTGGTCAGTAAATATTAAAAATATGATCCAACTGATGAACAACTCTGCCCAGCAAGTGGACTGGATTGTAATGGAGAGAGAGGACTGCTCCTCTGGTAATATTGGAGCGATCTTCCTCTCACCAATGAAACTGAATAACATAAATTATAACAAAAACCCAATTATACATAGTACAATCAGAACTTGGAAACAAATAAAACAAAATTTAAAATTAAGAAATCTATTGCTTTTATCTCCAATAGTTAATAACCCTTCGTTTAATCCCTCTATTACAGACAAATCTTTTACACAATGGGATAGACTAGGAATTAAAATGTTCGGTGACTTGTATGAAACTGGAAAATTACTATCATTCCAACAATTACAAATAAAATATAAACTGGGAAATAATCAATATTTTAAATATTTTCAAATATGTGACTATTTGAAAAAATATACAAAAGATCATTATAATATCCCAGCAGATGTATTGGATGAAGCAATGCAGATAAAAGTTGAATCAGCAAACTTAATATCATATTTGTATAATATTATCTTAAATGTAGAAATACCATCTACGGAAGGTATTAGAAGAGACTGGGAACAAGAATTAGCTATTAAAATCTCAAAGGAAAGGTGGAATGAACATTTATTAAACGTGCATACATGTTCGATTAATGTAAGACACACTTTAATACAATTAAAAATTTTACATAGATTATATTATTCAAAAAATAAAATTAATAAAAATGTCCCCAATGTATCATCCATTTGTGATAAATGTCAATCTCAAGAGGCTACTATAGCGCACTCATTTGTTTTTTGTACAAAAATTCAAAAATTTTGTATTGAAATTTTTGAAAATTTACAAAATTATTTAAAATAAAACTGATACCAAAAGCAGAATGGATTATCTTCGGAACAACGGAAGATAGTCCTGAACTAAATGTGTTTCAAAAGAAATTAATAGATTACGGGTTAATAACTGGAAAAAAGTTAATCCTAAAATTCTGGAAAAACGCTCCAATACCAACTATAAACATGTGGATTTCAAATATGTTTGGAACATTACACCGAGAAGAGATAAGTACTCCTGGCAGGTAAACCAGATCACTTCCACCTGACGTGGTCTGCATTTATAGAATTATTACAAGTATAGTGTGCAAAAGTACTTTAAAAAAAACCCTGAGGTCAGGTAAAGGGGGATGAAAGCTGGAGAGTTGGTATATCCCATTTGCGTGATGCTTATAACAAAGTATTTGTTTTTCTCTTTTTTCTTCTTTCTCTTTTTTTTCTTCTTTAGAGTCTATCTCTTAATCCTTTCTTTTTAATCTCTTTTCTACAGGGTCTCTGTTCTTTCTTGTTGTCACGTTTTTACACCTTCACTATTTTCCTTCACTTTCTCTTTTTTCTTAATCTCAACCTTTCCTTTTTATCAGTGTAAAAAATGATGGAGTACATTAATTGTAATAAGATATACGTGATGAGTACTAATGTAATTGGTTGTAATGTAATGTACTAATAAATAAAAATTAAAACAAAAAAAAAAGTCTTCTATGGTTTATTTCATTGTTTCTCACCGGTCCTTTCTCATATTCCACCTGTCCTTTCTTCATCAATTCCTTGGTCCTCCTTTTGTCTAAGATGCTCCCAAACTTCAGGCCTACTCTTATTTCTGGCAACTTTATAAGTCTCTTCCTTAGACTTAACAATTTATTTCCCTTGTCAGTCGCAGATGAATAGTTTTTTCTGTAAAGGGCCTGTCCCATTTAAGCAATTTTTCCGGCGACTGCAGGCGACTAGGCTGTCTCCACATGGTCACGGGGTGATGCCTGTATGGTCGTGAGTTGACTCCTCAAGTCGCCTAAAGAGTCGTAACTTTTTTCTTGTCGCCGCTGGATTTTGAAATGTTCAAAACCTTTCGGCGACTGTGGGCTTGACCTAGCTTGTCTTCTGTCGTAGGTCCTGCCGTAGGTTGTTACCAGGATGACGCAGGTTGTCGCCAGGTGACGTAGTTTGTCTCCGGGTGATGACTTTGGTGAATTCCATTGGCGACTACCTACGTCAACCGGCGACAGGTACTGAATTGTCTTCAGTTGTCGCCGACAGGGTCGTAACTTGTTGTAGCTTGTGGATGTAGGTTGACTTTGGTTGTCGTAGGTTGCCGCCTGTGTGGTCGTAGGTTGTTGTAGGTGTGGTCGTAAGTGGACGTCCTAATGGGTCGCCGGTTGTCGGTAGCTTGCTGTAGCTTGACGTCGATTAGGTGGTAGGTTGTCGTAGACATTGTCGTGGGGGGGGGTTCAGTCACCGGTATTTCGGTGACCTGCTACCGCCAGCAGTCGGCAAAAAAATTGCCTAAGTGCTACAGGCCCTGTAGGCTTCTAAGGTTTTTTTTTGCTGTTGATTCTTTCTTTCTTTCTTTAAACAGTTGCCTTTGCCTGTCCACTGCCATACCTTTCAATGTATTCTCCCCGTCAACTTTGCTCGTTTCACTCCTTCATAATGACCTTTGTTTAGATCTGAAACCCTAATTTCCTTTGGACGACATTGCTTTTAAATTCATTCATTATTGCCACAATGCTCAAGATAGACACAAAATGCTAGAGTAATTCAGCGGGTCAGGCAGCATCTCACAATTGTTGCAATGCCCATTGGGCCTTTTCTTTCAAGAAAATGTATTATTAGGATGTTCGTTGTTCCAAAGATGTGCAGGTTAATTGGCTTCTGTAAAATTGTCCCATGTGTGTAGGATAGAACTAGTGTCAACTCGGTGGGCCGAAGGGCCATTTTCCAAACTATCTCTAAACTAAACTAAATAGCTTTGGTATATTTTAACTGTTTGCCAAATGTGTAAGAGAGCAGATGGCGCACCCTGCCATCATTGTGAAGATAAACGTTTTGTGAAGATTACTTGCTCATGATTTTCCCCGCAGAGTTAATCATCCCTTGCTGGAGGCAGTGCTTCCAGACGGAGACAGTGTATCTCAGCCTTTGAAACTTAATCAAGTCCGAAGCTTGCTAAGTTGCCTGTGACATTGCCTTGCACTGTCCTCCATTAGTGGAGTCCCCATGAAGCTGAGCAGCAGAACCCCATCTTGCTGCCATTCCCCACTGTAATGCTGTTGCTGCACCTGACCTTTCATCCTTTCAATGGGGATGTTGTGCCTGCAGCTCAGTAGGTAAATGCTAGCAATTTTCGTCATGCTTTTACTTGGTAAATTATTTATGTTATATTAACTTTCTATTTGGAAATAAATACTTTCTGCTTGTTTAAAAAAAATCCTTTATATCATTTTTAATGTCTGGATGTCATTTGGCCAGAGACATTTAGAAACTATTGAAGCCTTTGATATATTTGACAGGATGCCACGTTTCATCCGCGGATTTTCTTGTAGTTCTGGGGCAAGGCCTCTACGCCCACCTGACTCCAGGGCACCAGGACTCAGCAAGAATGGGCCTTCCCTCGCAGATGAGACCAATGTGGGCAAGGACCGCAGCTGGCATCTCTGGCCACTGGATTAGATCGAATACTTTCTCTTTCTCCGAGCCTTTCTTGTGCATCTGTCAGCATTCCAATAATGAATCTGGGTGATGGAAAATCAAGTCAGTCCACAGCACTGGATCACTTGACCACCTCGGGTAGAAAATGGATTAGTGATGATCTGTTTTCACCCACATTGCTAGAGGATCACTGGAATCTGCAGTCCAAGACTGTCAAGATGTTCTGCAGCTGATCCTGTCTCTTTATGTCACCGGCATTTGTTTTGGACGTGCATTTGTCAAATTACAGAGCTCATTTTGTGAGCTGATTTTATATCATTGAAAAATAGCTCTGTATTATTTGTTTTATTTTTTCTAATTGGGTGCAATTGTGCATCGAAGTGGAAAAATAGATTAAAAATCAAAAATATTGACAACCACTATTCCAATCTTTTTTTCTGACTTACTTTACTTGAAAGATAATTAGGTTGGTCTGTTTTCACAACAAAACACTATTTTGGACTCACTTGTCTCACTCATAGCTCACCCTAATCAAGACTCTATGATGTTCACCCCTTCATTTCTGGTTGAAAACAGTTTGGACATTGTGGTCCCTGACGGGAGATTATTCTGTCAGGTTACAGGTTTTAACGTCTGGAATATTCCATGAGGCAGAGGGTGCCAATTCTATAAAATTAAATCAGTTACTGTCTTGGACTATCTTGTTTTTATGTTAAATACATATTTATATGTGGAGCGATACAAATAATGCTATTATTGTGATACAATAATTTTACTTGCATAGCAATTAAATTTCAAGAAAATCCGTCCAGATCAATGTGCTGAATCAAGCACTGAATTTTTGTTGAGAAATATTTTTTGTCTAAATCAGATATTAGGCCAACTAATTTCAATTGGTAATGTATAGTAAGATGCACATTTATCATTATTGCATTTGAAAATAACTAAGTGCATTTATGCAGTTCCTTTTACAATCTCCAAACCTCCTAAATTCTTTTAAAATCAGTGTGGTGTTTTGCAAAGCAGGAAACAGCGGGGGAAAAGCAGTTTTGCCACCAATAAGAAATTCAGGACAACATGCTTGATTGAAAATGTTTTTTAGAATTCTGAACCCGCTGTTATGGGGGAATGGTGTGTAAATAGTGCTAATGTTTTTAAGGATAAGCTGGGTAGGGTGACAGATAGAGGTTTTGTTATTTGGGATGAAATAAGTTGCATAGCCAGCATCATAGAACCATTGGACCAAATGGCTGCAAGTTTCCTTATCCTGTTAAATTCACCTATCCCTGCATTGCCATCCTTTTTATTGCCTCTGCAATATTCCATGAGGCCTAAACTAATGCACATTGTGGCCCTGACAAAACTAACACTCACACAATCTTGGACTATGTTGTTTTTATGCTCGATACATATTTATATGTGGAAGTATTTCCATCTGCTGCAAGTTGTAAACACAAACTCCTATAAGGACCAGCATGACCTAGAGAGGAGCGTGGCTTGCCTTGGCTCTCTGCAGATATTGAAAAACGAGTGGGCCTCAGCACATCAACTGGCTGCTTGAAACACTGCTTGTTGCCATGTATTGGGGATGTGGAAGCATAGTTAGGAATTCAGCAAACGTGCGGAAATGAGTCATAGGCAATCAATTATTTTCAAACCAAAGGGATGTAAATCGTGATATGTTCTTCTGGGAGCTTTTACTGTATGTACAATAATATGGACTTGGGAGTAGAGAATGCCATATCAAGCTTCACACATGACAGAAATTAGCGAGTCTGATTAACTGTGAATAATACAAATAGATTTTGGGAGGTTGTAAACAGTTTAGTGTCGATGGGCGAGACAAGTATCAAATGATATGTAATGTAGACCTGAATTGATACATGTGAGAAAATGTGCACTAAACAATAAAATTTTAAATGGAGTGGAAGAGCACTCATGCTTGATTATCCCACGTCCTAATCTCGTGGCCAGGGTGTACATATGTCTACAATGTAAAAAGAGACAGGCCACTTGCAATAAAGGTAATGGCAATTCAGGCGGTGATAAATTGCTTGAGATTTGACAGGCAATTTATGATTCAATTCTTTTTAAATTGTCCATTGCTCTCTGTTTATTGGAATAAAGTGCACCAGCTCAGTCATTGAGAAATGTTGCTTCTCCCTGGTGAATCTCTGTGAGCTGAAGTTTTCAGGGCAGTCTTTGAATGGACAGGAATTCTGATTACTCATAGCTTGTCCTCTTAAGCAGGTAGCTTACAATAATTTGCCTCAACTACCTCCTCTGGTAACTCATTCCATATACTCCCCGGAAAACGTTGCCCCTCAGGTTCCTCTTAAATCCTGCCTCTCCCACCTCTGGTTTTTGATTCCCATACCCTGGATTCACTGTGCATTCACCCTATCTATTCCCCTCGTGATTTTATATACCTCTATGAGATCACCCTCAACCTCTTTTGTTCCAGGAAATAAAGCCTTAGCCCGCCCAATCTCTCCCTATAGCTCAGGTCCACAAGTCCTCCTAGTAAATCTTCTCTGTACTCTTTCTGGCTTAACAACATCCTTCCTATTGCAGGGTGACCAAAACTGAACACAATACTCCAAATGTGGCCTCACCAATGTCTTGTACAACTGTCGCATAATGTCCAAACTTTAATAATAATAATAGATTTTATTTATATAGCGCTTTTCAGGACTCAAAGTCGCTTTACAATTGAGAGTCAGGAATAAACAAAACAAAATAGAGCAGTAAGACAGAGGGGAGGGGAACATGGGACTAAGGGTATGCAGAGGTGAAGAGATGGGTCTTGAGGCGGGACTGGAAGATGGTGAGGGACTCAGAATTTCGGACCGGTTGTGGGAGGGAATTCCAGAGCCTGGGAGCTGCCCTGGAGAAGGCTCTGCCTCCAAAAGTGCAGAGGTTTGATTTCGGAGTGGAGAGGAGACCAGCTGATGTGGATCTGAGGGACCGTGAGGGTTGGTAGGGGGAGAGGAGGTCAATGAGATAAGGGGGGGCCAGGTTTTTGAGGGCTTTGTAGTTGAGGACCAGGATTTTGTAGGTGATCCGGTGGGAAATGGGAAGCCAGTGAAGTTCTTTGAGAACTGGGGTGATGTGGTGCCAGGATTTGGTGTGGGTAATGAGTCGAGCGGCTGCATTTTGGACCAGTTGGAGTCGTTTGATGCTGCTGGAATTGATTCCGAAAAGAAGAGAGTTACAGTAGTCCAGTCGGGAGGAGATGAAGGCATGGATGAGTCTTTCAGCAGCGGGGGTGTGAGAGACGATCTGATTTTTGCAATGTTGCGGAGGTGAAAAAATGATGTTTTGACAACATGGCGGATGTGAGGCTCAAGGGAGAGGGTTGAGTCAAGGATCACGCCAAGGTTGCGTGCCTGAGGAGATGGGGAGACAGTGGTGCCGTCGATAGTGAGAGTGGGGTTGTTAATTTTAGTGAGTGTTGATTTGGAGCCAATGAGGAGAAATTCTGTTTTGCTACTGTTTAATTTAAGGAAGTTGAGTTGCTTCCAAGATTTGATGGCTGATAGGCAGGAGTTGATATGGGAGAGAGGGGGGTGGTGGGGGGACTTGGTGCTGAGATAGATCTGGGTGTCATCAGCATAGCAGAGGAAGTCCAGGTTGAAGTGACGGAGTATATGACCAAGGGGGAGGATGTAGATGATGAAGAGGAGGGGACCAAGAACGGAGCCTTGGGGAACGCCTTGAGTGACAGTGGCTGTGGCAGAGGTGTGGTTATGGAGAGAGATGAAGTGGGATCGGTTGGAAAGGTAAGAACGGAACCAGCTGAGTGCAGAACCTTCAATGCCAAGGTCCCTAAGTCTGGTGAGCAGGATGTTGTGGTTGATGGTATCGAAGGCTGCACTCAGGTCGAGGAGGATGAGGATATTGAGGGAGCCAGAGTCAGCAGAGGTAAGGAGGTCATTGAGGACTTTGAGGAGAGCAGTTTCTGTGCTATGGAGGGGGCGAAAGCCAGATTGGAGGGGTTCAAATAGGTTATACGCGAGGAGGTGGGAATGAAGTTGTGACGTGACGATGCGCTCCAGGGTTTTTGAAAGAAAGGGGAGGTTTGAGATGGGGCGGTAGTTAATGAGAGAGGAGGGATCAAGACCAGGTTTCTTTAAGATTGGTGTGACAGCAGCAGTTTTGAAAGGAGAGGGGACAATTCCTTGGGACAATGAGGAGTTGAAAAGATTAGTGAGGTTTGGCCTTCATCAGTCAAGATATTGAGTATCAATGTATCAAAAGGCTTCTTAGCCACCCTATCTACCGGTGTTGCCACTTTCAGGGAACTATGTACCAGTACTCCTAGATCCCTTTGCTCTACAACATTCCCCAGGACCCTACCATCCACTATGAAGATCCTGACCTGGTTTAACCCCAAAATGCAACATCTCGCACTTATCGTATTAAACTCCATTAGCTATTTCTCAGCCGAATTGTCCAGCTGATCAAGATCCTGTTGTGATTTTTGATAACCATCTTCACTACCTACGATGCCATCCATTTTAGTGTCATCTGCAAAATTGCTAATCATGCCGTCTGCATTCTCATAAACCACAACCAGCATTGGGCCCAGCACTGAACCCTGAGGCACAGACCTCTAGTTCAAAAAACACCCTTCTACCACCACCCTCTGCTTCCTTCCATGAAGCCAATTGTCTATCCATCTATCCCTTTATGTTGAATGTCTCCCAAGTATCCATTCTTGACCCTCTCATTGGTCTCATACACTGCACATGCTGACCTTTTGCACCGTCTTCTGAAAAATTGGCATAAGTTTCTATATTTATATTGATAATGCCCACCTGCCATCTCTCATGACCACTCCACTGTCAGTAAATTGTCAGAGTTTATGTCCGGTATCCAGAACTGTTCGTGGTCGCAGACAGCACCCGAGCAGCTGCCTCTATCTGAACTGGACTGTTTGCATCCTTGGTAATATTTTAAAGCCCAAATAGGCAAGGATCACACACCTGTGATTACCAATTTCCACCGCTGTGTTATAGTACATCATGTCCATGCTTTTATTACTTCTCTGTGGTTTTCACATTGGCTTACAGTTACGAAATGCCATGATATTGATATTCTCTGCCATTTCCATCTCTGTATCCTCTTTCAAATTCACAAGCCTGAGATATATACATCCCTCTAAATCTGTAGATGATCCTCCAGTTTAATCACACCATCATTTTTGGCCCTTCCTTTAGCTCTCAAGGCACTTGGCACTGACATCGTGCCTCCACCTCTTTTGACTCCTTCCTCACAGTGAGCCTCAGGCACTATCTTTTTGGCCAGGTTTTTGCCATCTGCCGTAAATTCTCTCATGTGCCTCTGTGTCGGATTTGTTTATGATTTCCCCATGTAAAACCTTGTGGATATTTTTGCTGTTAGATGCACAATCTAAATACGTTGCTGCTGTTGAAAGAATGATAGAAACATCATGTTGATGAGGATTCAGGCAGCGGGGCATCAGAACAGGATCTTCCCATTGTACCAGCACTCGGCTGAAATACAGTCCATACCCATGGTCCAATGTTTTGGGGAATGGATTTGCCCTGGGGCTGAGAGGCTGCAGGCATCTTCCGCCAAGTGGCAATTTGCTTTGTGACCGCATTTCTGACTTGCTAGCTGTTCGGATTACAAACAGTTCTCAGGAAGGGAACCCTGCCGTAACATGGGGATGACTTGTATGAATGAATCTACTGCCATCCCCTCCCTTGCTCCATTACACTGCCCCTTCCCAAGCAGTTTTGTTTAAATCTTAATAAACCCTCAGGTTTTGAAAGTGAACATGACTACGTTCAGATGAGTGAAGATTTGTTTTCACTGAGCTGCCACATGCTGCAGGGAGACAATTCTTTTCAATTGGGTATCCAGTCATCATGAATCCAATTAAAGTGTAAGCATTCTTCTCTGTGCCGGCTTTGTGACTGGCTTCGACAAGCTGCAGCCCTCTCAGGAATAATTTGCCTAACGGGGTAGTGAGTGTGGGGGTGCGTTGCTCATTTATTTCTGAGTCTGCCGGTTAAAATTAGATTTGTTGCACTGCCCTATTTTTAATTTGCTTCCACTGTAGGGGTAAGTGTTGGGAGGGGAGTGGCTGGATTTCTTTCACAGCACTGCTCATATGTGCTTATCATGTGAATAATACTTTCTTGCACCAGTAACTCACATTTCCCATTTTAATTGGTGACTCAGATCTCCAGCAGCTTTGGAAGAATTAAAAGCGTGAGCAGCGTCTAATTTTGCTTTCTTCCAGCAAGCGCGTACAACTCCGAAAAATAATTGGCACAATACTACCATCAATTATTAATATATTTGGCATTGCCTGCTGTCCCACTTTATTGAAGAAGATGTGTGATGAAATAGAGCAATGAGGCATTATTGTTATTATCCACTAATATTTTCCTTATGGCACTGAATACGCGATCAGCAAAAATTACTTTGGAAGTCGCCTCTGTTTTCAGCACACAATTAAAGAAACAGCTGGGTTTCAAGCGGGCTGGCAAGACAACGAGTCCTCTGGAAAGGCTCCACAGATTTATAATGTAATTTTAAATTGGTCTTAGTTAAGTAGCCTTTTACTTCATGTATGGAATTGTAAATGTATGTATAAATGATAATCTCTTACTGGTTAAATTAAGTTTTCATAAATATGTTGCTTTCACCAAATGCTGGGTTATTTTAAGGCAATTTTTTACAGGTTTGCTGTTAACATTGGATTTCTTAACCACTACATTTAGCCTATTAATAATGTCCGAATGAAATTGCAAAATTCACCCCTGATATGAGTCACATGCAGACCTTGAGATTAAAAAGTTTTCATTAACTATATTTCTCCTTCTGTATGATCAACTTTTCATATTATTCATACATTGTGAAGAATGGGGAATGATTTAGGATTATCAGAATGTTGCTTCCTCATGCCATGCTAAACTCCCAATGTTATTAGTGTGTGGCTTGGAAGTTAACAATTCCAAATAAACTGCTGGTTACTTCTTGACAGCATGTTTATTCCACATTCATCTGAAGCTGCATGGCATTTTTTCATAAAATTGTAGTTTGCACATTGTTTTCTCATTCGCTTTAGTAATTCAGAAATTGCTGACTAATTATTCATTTATTCTTGTGTTTATAGTTAACATAAATTGGAATATGAGAGGATACATAGGGATTCAGGAAAAGAGAAGAAGGAAAAGCCTGCTTGGCCAGCCTCAATATCACATAAACCTTTCAGTTATTCTCCCTGAGAGAAAATACTACAAATCAAAGCTCTCCTGGAAATGGAGACGGGAAATAATTAGCATTCATAGTGTTCATTCAGATGGTAAATTTATTTTTAATAATTTAAATTTAAATTTGCCACTTTCATTCTGTTCAGTTTGAATCATGGATGTTGGAATTATTAGCCAAGGAGTTGTTACTGTTTTAGCTGGTACGGTCATCAGCCATCTTTACTCTTTCTGTTATCATTTACACTTTGGGAGGAGGTTAGAGAAGTACATGGATGATTTCTTCCTCCAGCAGAAACCATAAATGAGTAGGAAGGAATTGCAGATGCTGGTTCAAACCAAAGTGATTGATAGACTATTATTTGCGGTTATTTTTGAATCATTTTAAGCTCCTAATAGATTCAGTACATTGTTTAATTCTCAGAAGTGAAAAGAACACTCATTTCTAGAAAGCACTACGCTCGAAATTCCTCTGTGGCTTTTTATTATTGCTACAAGGAGGATACAACAATGTAAGATGAATGATGTCAGATAACTGCACACGTTTGTTTTCTTGTACCCATGTGTGCCTGATGGAGGAAACTGCCTCCATAATAATGAGAGTCCCGACCCTATACGTCATCTATTCATGTTCTCTAGAGATGCTGCCTGACCCACTGAGTTTCACCAGCATTTTGTGTTTTTTTCTGCATCCATTGTCTGTACCCATTTATTGTCTGTACCCATTTCAATTTCGTTTTTCAGAGTCATTAGTCAGCCATCACAAAAGTGAAGAGATACGAAGTTCTTCCACAAACTCAAACAGAATGTTCTTTAATTTAATATTACTTCATGCAATGAAATTCAGTTTGCTTAATGCTTAAGGGTTGCTTAAACATGACAGGTGCAGGTAGTATCTGTAGGGATGTTGATTGATCAGGACTTGGACATGGATGGCATGTCGTGAATGGCATCACATTTACTTAAGGCAGGCGGCCACATAATGATGGCATAGATGAGGAAGTTAGTAATAGAAGTGTATGGGTAAAAGAGCCTATTGTGTTGGGCAGTGTTCTGGAAGAGAAACGAAGCAGTTTTGTCGATGGTATAGACATCTGTTCTGAAAATCATCCTGGGCTTGCTAATATAACACTAAAGCTGCAAACAGTCCAATGCAACTTTAAATGTTGCCAGGGAGAGGAATGAAGTACTGGGAATTCTAGCAACGTTGGTACAGCCAGAAAATCACTAGGCAAGCTCAGAAAATAAGTGCAGGGTGTAGGCTCTTGTGCAGCAGTCCCAAATTTATTGCACTCCCCAGCGGTAGACCAAACTAGCATGATCTGAGCCATTACTTCATATAGCTGACAGTTTCTTTGCATTTATTCTTTACTTCGGATGCTTTCAGTTGTTTTTTAAAGTTTGACTCATTTATAATGCATATGTATATTTCAAACAGTTTTTTTTGCTGGAACCAGCATATCAATTTCTTTTGCTAGCAATTTTTCCCCACAAAACAGCTCCTCTGGAGAGGTGCAGAAAATCTTCTAATCTCTGGTCCTACTTGAGTCTTGCTAATTTTGCATTCATATGAGTTTCTAATTTATTGCAAACCAAGTTAAACGACCATCTTAAATTTGGATCTACAGTATTCCTCTTATGCGCAAGCGTGTGTCAATTCAGCAGCTTATTTTTAGAACGGATTTGTGAATGTAAAATTTTGGGGTCAGAAATTGCTTATCATCTTGGAGGCAGTTTGTAGTCTAGGTTACTGTCTTTTGACCTGTACTCTGTCCTCCATGTTTCCCAAGCAATCCTTGCCTGAGTTTGGCTATGGGAGTGTGGAGGTATTCAGTGTGCTCTGGGAAACTGCAGGATTACTTCAGGAGTGCTAATTGCTTAGGAATTACGCACGTTTGGTATTTATTTTGGTGTGAAATGTTTTGCTGTTTACAACTTGTTCACTCATTATATAGATTAGTTTGGTAAAATTTGTTGGCTGAGAGATTTTAATGTACATTTCTGTTGAAATTACGTGATTGCAAAAGAATGCTTTCCTAAGCAAGTTTGCATTTAATTCTGAAATTGAATGGGAAGCTCACAAGAACATACGCCGTCCCAACCAATTTTTCATGAGGTTAAAACTATTTATTTATTTGCAGTATATTTTTACTCAAGCTTTAAATATTGTTTGGAAGTGCAGTTACGTATGCTTGCCTTGTTGCCATTGATTTTTTTCCCTGAGGTACTTGTCAGGCTCTGGCGTTCTTGGTTTCCAGGAATATTGCAATTCAGGGAGAATGATGTTCATCAATAAAACTACAAAGTTTTGTGCATTTCTGGTGAAATTACATAATTGCAAGGGAATGCTTTCTTCAGCAAGTTTACGTTTAGTCATTTTACCTTCAAAGTTTTATCCTGAGTAATAAGGTGCTGCTTGTAGAAGAGTAAAGTCTGGTTACCTCGTTAGGGAGAAAACGGATCTAGTTATAACTATTTAAAGATGCTCGCCTGTCTGTTGCCCTCCCAATTTATATTTAAGTATCAGTTGCTTTTCAATGAAGTGATCTCCTCTGCTTTTCAAATATTTGATTGTTAGTAAATCCCAACGGTATTTTCAACCTATTAAACCAAATCAATGCTACATAATTAAATCACAATCAATCTTATTATTTACTGCTTTTAGGCTTGCTCCCAAATACAATAAATCAATAGCACATCTTAAGCTACAGTTTCTGCTTCGATCATTTTGTCGAAGTCCATTTTGCCCGTTGTCTCTGCATAAAATAAAATAAAAAATAAAAAAAAGTGTTCGGCACGGACTTGAAGGACCGAGATGGCCTGTTTCCGTGCTGTAATGGTTATATGGTTATATGGTGTTTGTTTAATCTTTTTAAATGGCCCTGGTAAATATTGGTAAATATTGAGAAGTTATATTCAATGGCCCTGGCCCTGGTAAATATTGAGAAGTTATGACCTAATGTGAATTCTCAAGATACTATCTTTTACACCATAAAGTGCAAGTTGTAATTACATTACATATATTCCACTTTGTGTTAATTCTATCTATACTCAAATAAATGAATATATTCAACGGCCCATTCCACACAAGCAGGCCATCCTACATGTATTGTCAGAACCAATGTTTTTCCATGCAGCTGTTTACAAACTATTTCTGCATTTTGTCTTCAAGTGAAGGCAGAACCTCTTCCACTGGAAGCAATCAGCTTTCCATTTGCATGTTAAGCTTAGTCATAATACTTTTAATATTTGTGATCCCAAAGTTGTTTTTTTCCCCAAAGACTTGAACATTTGTCCTATAAAATGCAGCATACGCCCACTGAGTTTTTCCTCTTCTTCTGAAAGAGAATAGTAGTCCATCCAGCAGAGCCTGTTGACTCTCCATGGCTGTATTGCTGAGTTTAGTCAAGGGTGTTTTATTGTCATATGTACCGAATCAGAACAATGAAATTCTTACTTGGAACAGCACAACAGATATGTAAACGTATGACTGTAAAAACAATGATAATCAACAAAAAGGTTCAGTATATAAAAAACAAACAATAATAGTACAAAGACTAAGGCAACGCCCCCAAGTCTTAGTTCGGAGCTTAGTTGGAAGTTGCAGTGCTTTAATGGACTGATGATTGTTTGGAAGAAGCTACCCCTGAACCTGGATGTTGCAGTTTTCAGGCTCCATCCTTCTTCGCAATGGTAGAGTGAAATGAGAGTGTGGCCATGGTGGGTGTTCGAGTGGGCGTTCGAGTTGCCGAAGCAGCCCATGATGCACCCAGTCAATATGCTCTCTACTGTACACCTGTAGAAGTTCAAGAGAGTATTTTTCGATGACATATCGAATCTCTTCAATCTTGTAAGGACGTAGAGTCATTGATGTGCTTTCTTTAGGATTGCATCAACGTGCACGATCCAGGACAGATCTTCAGTAAAATGCACACCCAGGAATTTGAAGTTTTTGACTCTCCACCACCAACATGTCGAGGAAGATTTGTGGATCTTTGGCCTTCCTCTTCTAAAGTCAACCATCAGTTCCTTGCTTTTACTGACGTTGAGAGCAGGGTTGTTGTTCTGGCATCATTCAGTCCGTTGATCGATTTTGTTCATATACTCTGCCGTTATCATCCCTAATTCATCCGACAACGGTGGTGTTGCCAAATTTGTGGAGTTGGAACTGTGTCTGGCTACACAGTCATGAGTGTAGAGCAAGTAGAGCAGGGGCCTTGAGGTGCTCCTGTGCTGATCGAGGAGGAATTGTTGCTGCCGATTAGTACTGATTGTGTTCTGTTGATGAGGAAGTCAAGGATCTCGTTGCAGAGGCAGAGAGCCAGTTCCCTGAGCTTGATTACCAGTTTGGTGGATGATTGTGTTGAAAGTAGTCAATGAATGCCAGCATGACATGTTTCCTAATTGTCCACATGGTCCAGTGCCAGAGTTGAGAGCCAGCGAGATCATATCCTCTGTTGACTTGTTGTGGTGGTTCACCCCCCTGAACGATCTTCTCAACACACAGGAATTTCACTGCAAATCAATATATTTGATTTCTGATGTGCTCCACAAAGAAACAAAAAAATGCTTCTTTGTCAAAGATTATGTGGATGTAACTGCTGTTATCATGCACAGAATTCAATCTATCAGATGACACTCTTGGACTGTGGCCGAATAATAATGTTTCTCAATATTTGAATGAGTGCAAGGAACGGAAATGATGGAAATCTGGAATACAATGAAGGAACTCTACCTAAACTGTTAACATATAAAACTGTTAATATACTTAAGGTGTTAACCTTGTTGAATCATAAACTAAAATGAGCTATTAACCTACTTGAGGTGTTAATCAACTAAACCATATGAATTTTTTAATATTTCTGCCCATGTGAATTGATCGGCCTGACATTTATTGCCTTCATTTTCTTTTTAATGTGGGTTAATTGCAGTATTTGATGACATCTGAGATTTTGTGTTGAGAATATGGCACCATTTCAGCCTCATATATGACCAGATACCCTGTTGTTACTCCTTTGTTACTTATTTCTTACTCCTTCTTTCCATTCTGAGCTCTTGTGAAGTGGGAAGTCTCGTTACTTTCCTGTTGATCCTCTCGCAATCGTGTGCATTGGGAGATAGACGCAGTCTGATCTGAATTACATCCCATGCCGTATATGGCAGATCCCATATTGTGGGGACGACAACTATTCATCTGAATTGGCAGGAGAGTTGGGGGGGGGGCGTCTGAATGGTGAGGTTTTGTGCAGCAATGTGCAGCTGACCATGTCTCTTGTAGTGTACGTTACTGAGGTCATCAACCCGATGCTTTGTGCAAAAGAGTACGATGAATGTGCTTTGCTGATTAATGATATATTAGATGATGAAACACATCTACTTGAAAGAATCATCAACGAGTTACCAGCACCACCATTAGGGCAGGGTTTTGTTTTCAATGCTTGTAGATCTTAAAATGGTAGCGAATTAGTAGAGCAAGTAAGAGTTTGCTTTCTTTGTGTCGCATGCAGGTCATGAATATAGTCGGCTTTGGAAAAAAAATCTTATCCAGTCAGATGGTGTCTGATTATAGTTTGGTCCTGAGACATGGAAGGACAAGTAGTTTGCTCTCAAGTATTGAAAAGTCTGATTTATCTCTTTCACTGCAGATCTGCTCTTGTTCTTTCCCAGTTGAAAAGCTTACCCATTACTTTGGGGACATACACAATGTGTTTCCTTGCACTTAAAATCTTGGCATCCACTGGTGATATCTCATATTGATCACCTTCAACCCCTTATAAAACTATGCTTGTCACCATAGACAAGAACTGTTTTCTAAGCAAGAACATCACTCTCTTTAGAGTACGTTTATATTTTTCTATCAAGGGCAAAGGCTGTGCATGGCGAGCACTGAAATGTTTCCGAGTCAATATTTATGTGCTGCAGCAACATAGTAGTCAGCAGTATTTCTGAAGCAAAGGATGATATTTTCAGACCACCATGAATTCAGACCACCCAGAATTTAGATTGTATTGATCTAAAAAGAAATGAACTGGTCTTAAAGTCTGACCATGCTCTCTAATGGCGAGTTGGCTGTGAATGAATGGGAGTAATTATTTTGACTCGAGTGAGAATGCAAAATGAGCCGTAGAGATCTGGCTGGCTTTCTACATCTCTCAATCTCTGTTCATGGCAACGGTGATGTATAAGGAGTGTAGCATTGCGATGGCCTTTTACATTGTTACACTGTATGACTTGTTACAGCACTTTGTATCTGTCAGGTTAGCAGTGCACAGCCCAGAAAGACCAAAGGAATCCAGTGACTCCTGGCTGGAAGTACACTTGTGTGCACTACTGTTATAAAGCTTATCGTAAGTCAATAGACAATAGGTGCAGGAGTAGGCCATTCGGCCCTTCGAACCAGCACTGCCATTTAATGTGATCATGGCTGATCATCCCCAATCAGCACCCCGTTCCTGCCTTCTCCCCATATCCCCTGACTCCGCTATTTTTAAGAGCCCTATCTAGCTCTCTCTTGAAAGCATCCAGAGTACCTGCCTCCACCGCCCTCTGAGGCAGAGAATTCCACAGGTCATCGCTGAACATCACAAATGAAGCAAGAGCAAATGTTAGAAATGTTCCTCAGATGGCGCTTAGTTGAACTAACATCACAATGGGGCAAGATTGAATTTGGTTGAACACTGTATTTTATTTTAATTGAAAATACTTTTAATTTTGTTTTTGTTTGTTTTTGATGCTGGTTAACTTTTGTCTCACTTATCTCAATTTGTAATTGTGCTTTTTATATATCCGGCATGCGGCTTTCTCGAAAGTGCAAGCTCTGCCTTCAACCTTAATGTTATTTGTATTATTATTGGCTTTTCCCCGAAGCCAATCTACCTGCATGTTCCAACTTAATAAGCAAACTTGGATGCTTGGTCCCCGATCTCCAGCAAGAATTCTACATTCTAAGAATTCTAAGCATTGAGGTGGTATCACACAAACCTTGCAGCCAAGAAGCACATCACAGTCACTGATTGACTTCTGTTTAGGGAGAAATTAATATAACCATCACACATTTTTTAGAGGACATTGTTGGAAATGAGGAAGATTTAATTTAAATAGCTACATTTCTTATCCCTTTGTGTGATGCAACAAATGAATTGCTGTTTAACCTGTAGCAGCAATGATTTTGTGGGAAAAGTACAAATTGTGTCTTCCTAAGAGCCGATTTGTAGATTATATGAAAATAGGTGGTGGGGCAGGTAGTGCAGAGAAAGCAGGGACTCTGTAAACGGACTTGGGACGGGTTGGGAGAGTGGACAGAGAAGTGGAGGATGGAATATAGTGTAGCAAAGTGTGGAGTCATGCATTTTGGTAGTAGGAATAAAGGTGTAGACTATTTTCTAAATGGGGTGAGAATCCAGAAATCGGAGGTGCACTGGGACTTGGGAGTGCTGGTGCAGGATTCCCAAAAAGTTAATCTAAAAGTCGAATCGGTAGTAAAGAAGGCAAACGCAATGCTAGCATTTATTTCAAGAGGGCTAGAATACAAAAACAGGGATGTATTGCTGAGGCTCTCTAAGGCACTGGCCCAGCCACATTTGGAGTATTGTGAGCAAATTTGGGCATCATATCTGACGAAGGATGACGAAGGTTTACAAGAGTGACCCCAGGAATGAGTGGGTTAACATATGATGAGCGTTTGACGACACTGGGCTTGTAAAGTTTTGAGGGGCATTGGTAAATTAAATAGTCAGAATCTTTTTTTCCTAGGACAGGGGAGTCTGAAACTAGAGGGCACACGTTTAAGGTGCGATGGTAGGGGTGTAAAGGAGCTCTGGTTGGTTGGGTTGGTGGTTGGGGGGGGGGGGGTTGCTGGTGAATATCTGGAGTCATCTGCCAGGTGAGGTGGTGATACAGATACACTTACAATATTCAAATGCTGTTTAGACGTGCACTTGAATAGGGAAGACATTGAGGCATGTTGGCCGAATGTGGGCAAACTGGATCAGCATAGATAGGCATCGCTGGCTGTCAGCATGGGGAGGTGGGTCAAAAGGACCCATTTCTGTGCTGTAAATTCCAATGATTCTATGATTTTTTCTTTTTATATTGAGTCACAATTAAAATATGAAATGTAACTTCTCAAAAATCTACTCATCCTGCATTTGAAGCTAATTAAGCATTCAGATTGTGCCTGCATTATCACTGAGGCTTTTAATATGCTATCCTCATTACTCCATTGACAGGTGGTAGTCACTTTATTACTTCCTTGTTTGTCTGAGGCTGATGTTGCATTTATTCTTGATTTGAATTTGATATTGTTGGGGATTTGATATTATTTCAGGTAGTCATCTTCGACATCACACAAGGTACTCGGGTGCAAAGGTGAGATTTGTGGGTGATCTACCTTTAAGAGGCATATTGTCCGACAGGGGATAAGGGCCACTTAGATAACCATGTCTAAGTACATCAGCCAATCCATTTACACTCCATTAACCCCACCTTCTTTCCCCATCTCCCCTGTGCCCACATGGACTTGCACCTATTTCTCCCCTCTCCCTCCACCCACGTTCCTTCTCTGGCTTCACAATTCGCAACTCTTCAATCTTTTTGTCTCACATCTTCTGTTTTAATCTCCGGCCTTTGCTCCAACCATCTGTCTATCAAAAACCCTCCTCATCTGTGTTCACCTTTTACCTGCCACGCTTTGTCCTGCCTTTAATCAGAGGATGGTGAATCTGTGGAATTCATTGCCACAGAAGGCTGTGAAGGCCATGAATGGATATTTTTAAGGCGGAAATTGACAGATTCTTGATTTGCAAGGGTTTCAGGGGTTATGGGCAGAAAGCAGGAGAATGGCGTTATGAGGGAAAGATAGATCAACCATGATTAAAAGACAGAGGAGATTTGAAGGGCTAAATAACTTCATTCTGCTCCTTGACTTATGACTTTATGAACATGAACTCTCCTCTCTCCCAACTCCCCCCTCCCCCCCCCCCCCCCCCCCCCAACAATCAGTCTGAAGAAGGGTCCCAACCCAAAATATCACATATACAAGGTATTAAAAATGCTGGAGAAACTCAGCGGGTGCAGCAGCATCTATGGAGCGAAGGAAATAGGCAACGTTTCGGGCCGAAACCCTTCTTCAGTGATTGTTCAAACCCCCTATCAGTCTGAAGAAGGGTTTCGGCCCGAAACGTTGCCTATTTCCTTCGCTCCATAGATGCTGCTGCACCTGCTGAGTTTCTCCAGCATTTTTGTGTACCTTCGATTTTCCAGCATCTGCAGTTCCTTCTTTATCACATATCCATGTTCCCCAGATTTGCTGCCTGACAAGCTGAGTTGCTCCAGCACTGTGAATCTTTATTTCTCTTCACACTAAAGCTCTGTGAAAATTGTGTAGATTTGTTGTAAGGAATGATCAGTAGGCAAGAAGCTGCTGTCAGCTTGGAGTTTTGCTGTGATTGAAGATATGAGAGCAAAATAAAAATGCATAAGAACTAAGTCACATCAGGACCATATCCTGTTGTCTTCAATGTCTGAAAACTTCCATTTCATATGGCCAAGATAAAAGGCCTTTGTTTACGACAGCACATAAAGTCCATAAATATATGGGAATTCTTTAGTTAACAAAATTAGTTTTATGAACTTACAGCGCAGTTGTTTCACAAGTTACTTTAAACAGATTTGAGGAACCCCATATCCCCGAGTACATTTACTCGGTTATTAATCTGGTGATTAATACATTTCTGAAAGTAAATATTTACCCCCCAAAAATTCCATTCTCTGCTCGAGTTAGTGCCAGCTGTATTTGATACGGGCACTACCACTCTACCCCATAACTTCTGTTGTTTAAAGTGCATTGTTGTTGATTGTGATCTCCATTATTAAGAAAGGAGTGCCATGCTAATGAGAAACAAGGCATAACAACAAATTCAAAATGTAGCATTAATGTTGTGGAAAATTAGAACACTGCAGGAAACGGGTTTAGGCCAATTTAAAGTTTTAATTGCAAACTTCAACATCATTTGCATTTCATATGAGATCAATACCGTGCAAAGTAATTTATTAAGTGATCCACATGTTCAGTGTCACTGTGGAATGTTTTAACATGTATTCTTGTGTCTAGGGAAGTTCACGTTTGGCAAAACAATAACAAGTTCTGTAAGAATTTTAATGCATCTTATTTTTAAGAATGAGGCTCTTGTGTTTTCTCCTTTCACTTTAGTATCTTGAAAAATTCCCTATGCAGTCTAGAAGGTGGTCAGGTACACTTTACTCATGATTGCATCATTGTGGCTCTGAAACTTCAGAGTTTTGCTCCTGATGAGCTCTTCCTGATTCTTCTAATCCATCAAATTTGCACACCTTGCATCTGTCATTCCTTGCATGAAGGATGTATAACCTTCTACCATCTTTGAGGCATATTTTTAGGGAAATCTGCATGATAAAATACAATTAAATAAATGATCTATTAAATAATAATAGATATTAAAACATTATATTTTCCTCATTCTTGTGTCCCTTATTTGCACTCTTGTTTTTGTGATGCAGTGTATTCTGCTACATTAAATGTTCCAGTTAGCATAGGTCACTTGCAGAAATCTATAGACCAAACATTATTGGCTATGTGTAGTCCAGATTATGTTTGTTGTCACCATGAAAGAACATTGGTTATTTTTAAAGCAGAGATTGATAGGTTCTTGATTAGTAAGGGTGTCAAAGGTTATGGGGCGAAGGCAAGAGTTTGAGAGGGAAACATAGATCAGCCATGATCGAATGGTGGAGCAGACTCGATGGGCTGTATGTCTTATGATCTTATGAATATGTTTTATTGATAGATGGAAGAGCATTGCATGTCATGCTGTGGCATAGCTTCGAGTCCATGTTAAGGAAGTATTTGAGAACCCTACCATGTGTTAATTAATTAATGAAATGCAAGGTCAGTCATACGGTCATAAGAAATAGGAGTAGAATTAGGCCATTCGTCCATCAAGTCTACTCCGCCATTCAATCATGGCTGATCTATATCAGCTCCTAACCCCATTCTCCTGCCTTTTCCCCATAACCTCTGACACCTGTACTAATCAAGAAACTATCTATCTCTGCCTTAAAAATATCCACTGACTTGGCCTCCACAGCCTTCTGTGGCAAAGAATTCCACAGATTCATCACCCTCTGACTAAAGAAACCTCTGACAATCTTTGAAATGTGGATGTTCCTTGTACAGATATGCTGTGGGGAGCGTCATGTGATCAATTCTTCCAAACACTAATTTCAATGTCCTTTTTACTGTGCAATCGAAAGCATAGGACCACTGCCTATTTCTCAAGAATTAGTCCTTAAGACTACAGCCACCGCGTAAGAGAAAGGTACCAAATGATTATGATATTGTGGTGTAATCAATTTGTCTGTGCACAAATATGCATGGAAGGAATATTTTTAATTTTTTATGTATTTTGGCTTAAGAATTGTGCACGTACAGTAAAAACAAATATTAAGAAACATTCAAAAGTGAATCTGTACAAAAGAGAAACAGTGATAGTACAAATCAATAACCAGAAGACCTGGTAGAGCTGCTACCTAGTGCCAGAGACCCGGGTTCAATCCGGTGCTTGGGTGCCATCTGTGTGGAGTTTGCATGTTCTCCCTGAGATCGAGTGGGTTTCCTCTCGGTGCTCCAACTTCCTCCCATATCCGAAAGACGTCGGGTTTGCAGGTTAATTGGCCTCTGTAAATTCTACTTGATGTGTAGGGAATGGATGTGAAAGTGGGATAACATAGAACCAGTGTGAACGAGTGATTGATGGTTGGCGTAGATCTCGTTGGCTGAAGAGCCTGTTTCCACGCTGTATCACTCAAAATAAAATGAAGGACCTTCATTGAAGGTTCTCACCATTGGCATTTCTAAGTGAGGCAGCAAACACCAGGTCAAACACCAGAAACAACTGTGGTGATGTGCAGAGCTTTTGATGTTTTCTACATTCTTTTGGTTTCCAGTGGAGCAAGGTTTAACCTGTGCAAAGACAGCAGTCCTGAAAAGCAAAAATAGATAATTGCAGTAACAAAAGAATGACAAGGAGAAAGCTTCAGCGACAAAGAATGAGAAAGCAAAGCACAAACCGCGTGATTTTTCCATGCACTCATTTAAGATCTGGAAGTGCTTTTGGCAAGGAGGGGAAAATAAAATGCTGATCAGAGGCCAGGCCCTATCAGTAGAGGGTAGACTGGAAGTCAGTAATGTAGCAGGGTGGGCAATCAAATGGAATTGGGTGCTGGCTTAGTGGAGTTTGTATGTTCTTCCTGTGTCTGTTTGAGTTACTTCTGGATGCCCCTGGATCACATCCCTGGATAGCACGTAATAAAAGCTCTTCACTGTACACATGACAATAAACTACACTAAACTAAACATCCCACATTCGTGTTGACTTGATGGGCTGAAGGACCTGTTTGCATGGTATATGGCTCTATGACTATTCTTCTGATTTTATGATTTCCACTTACGGCTACTGCAAGACCAACATATTTTTCCATCTTGCTGGTGGTGGTGGTGGGGGGGGGGGGGGGGGGGGGGTTGGGATGTTCTCTGCACTGAGAGCAGCTTCAGAAACAAATTTACACAACAGAAGATGTAATGAGTTTTAACTTTTCAGCCCCTTCTACTGAATCAGAATGAATCTTAAATGACAGAAATATATACACGAGAATGAAATAAATCAGTAATGAGTTTTATAATTGCAATGGGTGTTTTTCAATGAAAAAAAAGCTGATAGCTGGGGCTCTGAAATATCAGATTTTTCATCTATTCATGGAGTTGAATTCCCTTTGGTTTAATTAAAACGCAATTTACCTATCCAGAATTAATAAATATTTTAGAAAAACAGAAGAATGTCTCTGGGTAATTAATTATTTTCCAGACATCTCCCCCGTGCTGATCCTTTTATTCAAAATTTCTGTTTTGCTCCCAGCTTATGGTAAAACATTGATGGTATATTTGCTGTTTCCATCTGCAGTGCAGCATTCAGCCTTTTTTTAAAAGAGAACTTGCTTTACTTTGAATGCATTAACAGTTAATTCCTGGTGCCATTTGTGTTTGGTCAACAAAAGAACGTAGTAAAAATGAGTAATGCACAAAGTACTGGCTGTATTCTGTGGAGGCAAATGGACAGATAACAGATTCCTTGTTCAATCTGTTTGTTTCCCTCCACAGATGCTGCCTGACCTGCTGAGTTCCTTCACCAGTTTGTTTTTTTTTGCTCCAGGTACCAACGTCTTGTTTCTCCATTTGGTAAACCAATGAATCTCTTCTGTTTGCTGGTAATATCAACAGTTGAGCTGAATGGAATACAATTGTTGTGAATTTTGCAACCTATAGATTCTAAACCCAACCTGGTTTTAAAGAAACAGCGGGGAATTCTACCAGCTAACACAGTGCCTACGTGTTTTCATGCTTCCCTGTTCTTCCAGTCCATACAGCCAGGGGAATGCACAGTGATATACTTTACAGATCAGACATCACTGAAGAAGGGTCTCGACCCGAAACGTCACATATTCCTTCGCTCCATAGATGCTGCCTCACCCGCTGAGTTTCTCCAGCATTTTTGTCTACCTTCTATATAGCAGCTATTAGCTTGGGTTGCAAGCTGTTCCATTGCAAGCTCCCCATGCTGGCACCTCCCCATGACTGCAGCGGTGGAGGTTGGGGTAGTCAGGGGACAGGGTGCAGCCGCTCAGTGCTGATATGGGGGGGGGGCATGGTGGTTCTGGCCCATTGCTGAGCACAGGCAGCTCCATGTACTGACTGACCAACCATCTCCTTGGGTCCTTCTCACCACTTGGAGGGGATGGAAGTTATTGTCTGTTCCCCACTCCGCTCACCACAGCTCCCCTTCAGTCCAGAGATTTATTTGTGGTGACAAGCTCAGCAGTGATCGCTGGCTATTGAGCGTGTTATGGCAGAGAAATTCCCACCCAGGATGGGGAGGGGTTGTCCAGCCAAACACGGACAGGAAGGACATGGCACCTTCCATCACAAGCAACAGCGAATGAGTGCGGAGACGATCGTCACATGGAACAGGTGCTGCCAGTCACCAGCAGTGGCCCACCTATCCCATGCATGCCAGAGGCATCTCAGAGCCCCACACATAGAAACACAGAAAATAGATGCAGGGGTAGACCATTCGAGCCATTCAATATGATCATGGCTGATCATCCAAACTCAGTACCCCATTGCTGCTTTCTCCCCATAATCCTGTGAATTGGCCTCCACTGCCTTCTGTGGCAGAGAATTCCACATATTCACAACTCTCTGCTGAGCAGCTGCCCAGCACCAGTTCCCCAGGCAGCCATTGAACCAATGGCAGATTCATGACTGGCGGAGTACCAGGCTCCTAATGTGGGAGTCATGGAGTCATACTGCACCGAAACAGGCCCTTCGGCCCAACTTGTCCATGCTGACTAAATGCCCCATCTACACCAGTACCACCTGCTCATGTTTGCCCATATTCCTCTAAACCTTTCCTATCCATGTACCTGTCCAAATGTCTTTTAAATGTTGTTACAGTACCTGTCTCAATAATTTCCTCTGGCAGCTCGTTCCAGATACCCACCACCCTCTGTGTGTGAAAATGTTGCTCCACAGATTCCTATTAAATCTTTCCCTTCTCACCTTGATCTTATGTCCCCTGGTTCTCTTTTTCTGTGGTAAAAGGGCTGTCTCACTGTGCAAGTTGACCCACGAGTGACCCCGAGTTTAAAACAAATTTAACTCGTGGTAATCACGTACAATTAACGTAGCGGGAACGTCGGAACTCGTGGACGCAACTTAGCAACTCTTGGTGCTAACGGGAGGCACACGTGAAACTTGTTAACTCTTGCAAAAGTTCAAACATGTTTGAACTTTTCCACGAGTAAAATGTACTCTTGAGGTTAAAATTTGAAACATTTTAAACTCGTTGTAAGAACGTAGTGGCCCGTGCGTTTAACTTTGTGACTCGTGATTCTACCGTGGGAACTCTTTTTAGAAACAATAATCAGGGACAGAAATATGTTACTTAGACTTTTTAAAGACAAATTCTGCTTAACAAAGTTAAGCAAGTTATTGATAAGGTGACAGAGTGGGTTGAAAAGAAAAAATTGCTTGAAGTTTATATATAAATTTGTGTTGTGTTGTGTTGTGTTGAAAAGCTTTTTGCTGATCCGTTTGATTCTCACTGTTTACTTCATTGCACAATAAAAGAGAGTTCTTTGCTATCAAGATCAAATTGATGTCTGGAAGTCTTCATTTTAATATTGCTACAAAGTCTCATGACTTGAATGTAATATTCCTTTCATCATAAAACACAAAATAGAGGAAGGCAAAATATATTCACATCTTGATTCTCACAAAAAGCTGCCTCATATGCTGTGCTTTTTAAATGTTTAAAATTGTCCCCTCTCAGTAGATCAGAAAATAAGACAAACAGCACGGTGAATGTGAAACAAAGACTTTATTCATCTTGTTCAATATAACAAATGCTTTTTTTCACATATTGAGAAAAGGAGCACCCCAGCAAACAACACAGTGGTCTGAAAAAGGGCTTCTCATACATGAAAATCAACAAATGAAGCACAAATAAAAGTATTTCCACTATATACTAATTTAGCTGAGAAATGCACAAGTCTAAATTCAGGCAATAAAAGATACAATGCAATGCGCTAAATGACAAGTTTTGAGATCTACAATCCGATAAACAGATGCATGATAACCACGTTTTAAAGGAAAGACAGATGCAATGAAATTACCTTTACACCACAATAAAAAATAAAATCCACACTTAAATTTAAACAAAGAAAAGTCAGCAGGATTTAAACTAAACATGAAATTAACTGGATTTTTCTGCATGTGGGCTCTCCTCATGCAGTGATGTACCTGTGGTCGGCAGCCGCTCAAAATAAGCTGTCCTGCCACGGCACACTGCCCAATTCTGAATTATAGTAGGAGCAGAGATGGTCTCTCTGCTCTTTTGCACTGTTGGTCCCCGTGTTACCTCGAAAACACTGCAGTGGCACCAAAGTCTCGTCGTTTGTACCACTCCTCCACGCACCTAGTGTTATTCTCCCTGTTTGACTGTCCACTAAGTCGCCGTCCTGCATGGCTGTTGCTGATCCTGAAGCTGCACCTCTGATACGGATCAGGTTGTGCAGAACACATGCAGCAAACACAATAGTCTACGTTCTTTGGCTGGCATGACATCATTTTTTTAACATGTGATGATTTTTCAACACTTCGATATACATTGTTGCCTCAAGATTAACGGGAGAGGAACTTGGTACACTCGGGAGACGAACTTGGAAGATCGCAGAAATGAGAAGTAAACGGCAAACTTAGACATACCCGTGGGAACTCGGTTAAACTCTGGATCATAAACTTGTAGTATCGTACGCAACCACGAGTCTTTCACTCGGGGTCACTCCTGGGTCAACTCGCACAGTGAGACAGACCTTTAAAAGTCTCTGTGCATTTACCTCAAAGATTTCCCTCATGGTCTCATACACCTCAAAAAGATCACCCCTCATCCTCCTGCACTCCAAGGAATAAAGTCCTAGCCTGCGCCGCCTCTCCCTACAGCTCATCTCTCTACAATATCTACAATAACATCAGTTATTGTACTACAACACCTCCTCTTCATACCTACTACCCCATTAACGCTCTTGTTCCCGGGAGTGCTTGGGAGTTATTAATGTATTGAATTTCTTCGGAACATTGATTGTAAAAAAATGTTCTGGAGCTTAATATAGGGTTAGTGAAACCCCTCCTCCCCCCTCCCAATTTTGCTCCTGGCCTCTGTGTGTGTGTGTTTCTGAGATGTCTGGTCATGTAGAATGGTTTTCCATGCACAATGTATGTCTAGATGTGTTAACTTCCATTGTGCCCGTGTGGCCTGCGAGTACTCACACAGGAGCAATGAAGGCATTCGCCGGGTTTACTTAAAGGGGACCTGACTGACCAGATCTGAACTTGTGCTTAGAACACACTTGCAGGAAGAACCCATTTAATGTGAGTGTTTAATCTTTTGCTTTTCATTCTGACTCTCCTTTGAGGCTCCCGCTGCTCTGGTCTGGCCCAGTCACCACCCTCCCCAATTGGCACCACATCTTGACTTGGTTCCCTAGCCCCACAAAAAAACACGGTGACACTTCGGCAACTACTACCCCCTGTACGCTAACCCATCTTCACCCTATTGTTGATGCAAGAAACTGTGGATAGAAACATAGAAACATAGAAACATAGAAAATAGGTGCAGGAGTAGGCCATTCGGCCCTTCGAGCCTTCACCGCCATTCAATATGATCATGGTTGATCATCCAACTCAGTATCCTGTACCTACCTTCTCTCCATACCCCCTGATCCCTTTAGCCACAAGGGCCACATCTAACTCCCTCTTAAATATAGCCAATGAAATGGCCTAAACTACCTTCTGTGGCAGAGAGTTCCAGAGATTCACCACTCTCTGTGTGAAAAATGTTTTTCTCATCTCGGTCCTAAAGGATTTCCCTTTTATCCTTAAACTGTGACCCCTTGTCCTGGACTTCCCCAACATCGGGAACAATCTTCCTGCATCTAGCCTGTCCAACCCCTTAAGAATTTTGTAAGTTTCTATAAGATCCCCCCTCAATCTTCTAAATTCTAGCGAGTACAAGCCGAGTCTATCCAGTCTTTCTTCATATGAAAGTCCTGACATCCCAGGAATCAGTCTGGTGAACCTTCTCTGTACTCCCTCTATGGCAAGAATGTCTTTCCTCAGATTTGGAGACCAAAACTGTACGCAATACTCCAGGTGTGGTCTCACCAAGACCGTGTACAACTGCAGTAGAACCTCCCTGCTCCTATACTCAAATCCTTTTGCTGAGAATGCTAACATACCATTTGCTTTCTTCACTGCCTGCTGCACCTGCATGCCTACTTTCAATGACTGGTGTACCATGACACCCAGGTCTCGTTGCATCTCCCCTTTTCCTAATCGGCCACCATTTAGATAATAGTCTACTTTCCTGTTTTTGCCACCAAAGTGGATAATCTCACATTTATCCACATTATACTGCATCTGCCATGCATTTGCCCACTCACCCAGCCGATCTTATAGAAACGTACAAAATTCTTATGGGGTTGGACAGGCTAGATGCAGGAAGATTGTTCCCGATGTTGGGGAAGTCCAGGACAAGGGGTCACAGCTTAAGGATAAGGGGGAAATCCTTTAAGACCGAGATGAGGAAAAACTTTTTTACACAGAGAGTGGTGAATCTCTGGAACTCTCTGCCACAGAGGGTAGTTGAGGCCAGTTCATTGACTATATTTAAGAGGGAATTAGATGTGGCCCTTGTGGCTAAAGGGATCAGGGGGTATGGAGAGAAGGCAGGTACGGGATACTGAGTTGGATGATCAGCCATGATCGTATTGAATGGCGGTGCAGGCTCGAAGGGCCGAATGGCCTACTCCTGCACCTATTTTCTATGTATCTATGTATCTATGTATCCAAGTCACCTTGCAGCCTCCTAGCATCCTCCTCACAGCTAACACTGCCCCCCAGCTTCGTGTCATCCGCAAACCTGGAGATGTTGCATTCAATTCCCTCGTCTAAATCATTAATATATATTGTAAATAGCTGGGGTCCCAGCACTGAGCTTTGCGGTACCCCACTAGTCACTGCCTGCTATTCTGAAAAAGACCCGTTTACTCCTACACTTTGCTTCCTGTCTGCCAGCCAGTTCTCTATCCACATCAATACTGAACCCCCAATACCGTGTGCTTTAAGTTTGTATACTAATCTCTTATGTAAATAATCAATCTTGAGCAAAAAAGCTGGGAAATACTCATCTGAAACATCGCCTGTCCATTTCCTCGACAGATGCTGCCTGATCTCCTGAGTTTCTCCAGCACTTATTGGTGCTCATACCCCCTCACTGATAGGTCAACATTTAGTTAATGTCCTCCTTTCCCTGGGCCTCTCCCATTACCAGACCATTTAATCTCTTCCAATCCTCCTGATCCCACATTATGCCTCGTTAAATATGAACAAGGGCTATTCAGTTGTTCACAACACCTGAGTCTTTGAATGCTGTGTAACAGTGAACCGTCGCACAAAATGTGCATTAACCCACAGCAAACCAGTGATTTATTCTTCTCTCCGCAGTGTGGGCAAGTTTCCAAACTCAACTTATTTTCAAATTCCAGCCTATCTCATGAAACTAAAATATTAAACGCTTTCCACTCGAAATCTCCTTCCTTCTGCGAGTATTCAGTTTTCTCAAGATATTCCAATTGATTTAATAATGCATACTCTCCTTCAGACTTCCTGCAGTGTTAGCTCTGTTTCCCCTTCCATCACTGACACTAGTTTCCAGACGGTAGGGCAACAAGTCCTCGGGAATGCCATCTCAGGAGTGGTTGAAAACACGACAAGCTTTTTTGTGCATGAAGGGTAGATCAGTTGCTTTTGAGGATTACCCTCAAACTTTCAATCCGAGAGGCTATGTTAAAATTTGAAAACCAAAAACTGATGTGGTCGGTTTTTCCAAGCTTTGGCATTTTTGGTCTGACATTCCTAAGAGCATCAGTTACATTAAGTTTGTCACTAAAATATTCGGTTCAAAGAAAATAGACTCAAAAAGCTGGAGTAATTCAGCAGGACAGGCAGCATCTCTGGAGAGAAGGAATGGGTGACGTTTTGGGTTGAGACCCTTCTTCAGACCCGGTTCAAAGAATGCTGATTATTTGGTGCCCTATAATATATTAACATTGACAGCAATGCAGTTCTGACTGTATTTTGCCTTAAATCTGTGTTCCAGATTCCTGCTCTAATGTTTATAGTATAGGCAAGAATAGGGATGAGCTGGCAGTGAGAGCTAAGAAATGCTAAAGTAGTTCAACTAAAAATGTTTTTCCTTCTGCAAGTTCAGTTCAAGTTATTCTAACTGATTTAATAATGCATACTTTTCTGCAGACATGGTGGAGTATCCCGAGGAGGTTAATTATCTTCCGTGAAACATCCAGCTATCCAGGTTTTATTGTTCTTGTTACAGGATGGTGTGCTTCACGCTGAGTAGTTTTTCAGCTGTACGAACTTGAAGGTTGGTCAAAGCCTCACAAGTTATACAATATGCCGTGTTGTGCTATATGAGAAGACATTTTAGAATTCTCAGTGTAAGCCCGAATGCATCTTGACTACTTTGATGAATGACTGACATTGCCAAGCATTTTTGTATATTCATGCACAAAGCAAGCTGTATTATTAATGTATCTGTATTTTATGTTAATTGGTTCACCTACATCATAACAGCTGCAAAAGTGCTGAATCTATGTATAATATTAGTTTGTCGAGCAAATAACGACAATTTACTTTGGTGTTGCAGAGACGTTTCCCAATTGGCATCAAAGGATGATAGCCTACATTCAAATGTTCAGTATGCTCAATCTACTTGGGAGTAGAGGCAGATCAGCGCTCGTACAAGTGATTCTCAGTATGGAATAAGAGAGATGGCCGAGTTTTGACCAGATTCCAGTTTGGACCATGACAGTTTATAGAATATGTTGGGAAGTCCCAAGAAGGGCATTGAAGAACTGTGGTCCAATGATTGAAGTTTTTCCACCATTCCGTAGCCATCTTTGTATTTGGCCTGATTGAAATGGAAGATTTTGTGCGAAATATAAAGCATGCATCCACTAAACATGGTGTGGGATTTCCGAGATTTATTTTACATTCAACCCTTACACTTAATTGTTCAAGCTTGCCTGTGTTTGAACTAAGACCCAAATGACAGGATTTCTCTTAGGATGCTTCTCAGTCTGTTATTAATGTCTTTGGATGGAAGTTTAGCAGAAACAAACCCTAACCTCGTTGATTGATTATCTGTGCTACTTCTAATTATGGAATCTAAATCAAAGAAGAAGCAATTTGGCTCATGGAGTCCCTCAGCACAGAACTGGCCTTTCTATCCACCACGTCCATGCGGATCTTCATGCCCATCTGCAATGGAATCCCAGCTCTAGGCATTATCCTTCTATGCACTTTGTAGATCAGTGCTGAATCTTTGAGAGTGTTGTCCAATCTGGTCATCTTTCTGTAAATTGATATTCTTCAATTTGTTGTCACCTTGTTTTGAGGAAGTTCATCTTGAATCCTGCAATGTATAGATTCCTTGCAGGTCAATGTTTATCAAGAAATAATATGCAGAGTAATGAAGTGGAATGCTGAAAGCTCCACTGAGTTGTTGGAGGTTCTCATGTGTACACATGCACATCATGATGCACACAATCAAACACGCTGTGTAATAACAGAGAAGGAACTGCAGATGCTGGTCTGAAGAAGGGTCCTGACCCAAAATGTCACCTATCCATGTTCTCCTGAGCTGTCTGAAGAAGGGTCCTGACCTGAAACATCACACAGGTTCTCCAGAGATGCTGCGTGACCTGCTGAGTTACTCCATCACTTTGTGTAATGGCATTGCATTTTATTACTTACAGGTATACTGCCTTTCACCCTTTAAAAAAGAGGCAAACAAGGCAGACTAGATAACAACATTTATACATTTAGGAGTTTAACTGATTAACTGTTTTTAAGTTCTCGGCAATCTTCATAACTGTACATTAACGCTGGTTGTATTGATCCTGGATTTGGAAGGTATCATCAATATAGTCACAACTTCTGAACTCGGTGAAGATATCACTTTTTGATTGGACATTTTTTTGCTGGTGTTCCTTCATGAATTCGTCAACAGCAAACGTAGTGTTATTCGTCCCACTGCAATGTCCAGAATAAACCTGCGTTAAGAATGCATTCTATTGCGGAAAGATCAGATATTCTATCCTTAACAATGTCCCCAGCATACTCCTTAAGTCATTCCAGACGGTTTGCATCCACCCTAAGGACCAAATATACCATTTAGAGTCATAGAGTGATACAGTGTGGAAACAGGCCCTTTGGCCCAACCCGCCCACACCAGCCAACAATGTCCCAGCTACACTAGTCCCACTTGCCTGCGCTTGGTCCATATCCCACCAAACCTGTCCTATCCATGTAGCTGTCTAACTGTTTCTTAAACAATGGGATAGTCCCAGCCTCAACTACCTCCTCTGGCAGCTTGTTCCATACACCCACCACCATTTGTGTGAAAAAGGTACCCTTCGGATTCCTATTAAATCTTTTCCCCTTCACCTTGAACCTATGTCCTCTGGTCCTCGATTCCCCTGCTCTGGGCAAAAGACTATGCATCTACCCAATCTATTCCTCTCATGATCTTATACACCTCTATAAGATCACCCCTCATCCTCCTGTGCTCCATGGAATAGAGTCCCAGCCTAATCAGCCTCTCCCGATAGCTCACCCCCTCTAGTCCTGGTAACATCCTCGTATATCTTTTCTGAACCCTTTCAAGCTTGACAATATCTTTCCTATACAGTAACATGGTGCTGAGAACTGAACACAATACTCTAAATGCTGTCTCACCAACATCTTATACAACTGCAACATGACCTCCCAACTTCTATACTCAATACTCTGACTGATGAAGGCCAAAGTACAAAAAGCCTTTTTGACCACCTTATCTACTTGCGACTCGATCTTCAAGGAACCATGCACCTGTACTCCTAGATCCCTCTGCTCTACCATTTACTGTGTTGGTCGTGCCCTTGTTAGACGTCCCAAAATACAACACCTCACACTTCCCTGTATTAAATTCTATCAACCATTCCTCCGCCCACCTGGCCAATCGATCCAGATCCTGCTGCAATTTTTCACAACCATCTTCACTATCTGCAAAACCACTAACTTTTGTATCATCAGCAAACTTGCTAATCTTGCCCTGTATGATCTCATCCAAATCATTGATGTAAATGACAAACAGTAACGCGCCCAGCATCGAACCCTGAGGCACACCACGAGTCACAGGCATCCAGTCTGAGAAGCAACCTTCCACCATTACCCTCTGCTTCCTTCCATGGAGCCAATTTGCTATCCATTCAGCTATCTCTCTTTGGATATCTTCAATATAGAGAAGATCAATTCCTTGCCTTGAACTTAACATAATGCCTATGAAGCCTTCTTTATAACAATTGCCAGACAGTTTGGGTTTTCTTTTAACTGTTTGTCTTAGTTAACCTGAAATATTTTGTGATGACTTCATACCTTAAGGAAACTGGGTATATGAATGAAGCTCCTTGTTAGATAGTGTTTTTTTTTGTTATCTACATTTAATTTAGTGTATGAGTGTGATCCTCTCTATTTCATAAAGACCTAAACCCTTGCCAGTTCACCTTACAGATCCCGGAAATGGTTATTGTTCTTTCTCAGCAGTCCAGTTAAGGATTACCTTGCAGTCCTTGTAAAGCGGACTGCTTTGTCTGCTTTACCATCACAAGTACAGCCAGCCTCTGCTCCTGCGGCTCACATACCTGTACTTCTTGTACTAAAGCCTTTAGCATGGTTCCAGTCCATTCCCATTATGTTTGGCATAATGCAGGTATGTTTTGTGTCCCGTAAACCAGCATTAAAAAAATCCTTTGATTATCTCTGCCTGTTGCTCTTGAAGCTTAACTTGGTTGTAAAGTAGTCACGCCAAATACATTCCTCCAATCCACTTTAAATTCTTTGAAGTAAATGTTTTTGATTAAACTTAGCCTGTTTGTTTTGCCAGTTACTATGGTTGTTTTACTATTTAGCCATTATCAGAGTTTACCCATTGCTCTGACCTGGGGCGTTGGTCTAGGTCAGAGATGATGGGTAATCTCTCATAATGAGAGATGTCTCGTTAGAATATGTCTTTACGTTCGGTTTTGTTAATGCATTTTATTGATCTATTTAATGTACATACCTTCGCCCATAATGAAACAGTCTACAGCAGCGCTATGTTCATATCAGTATACCAATCATTGGTTTTCAGAGGAATTTTAAAATTGTTGTATTTTCCATTATTGCCATCTCAATGTTGTACAGTGCTATCTTTTGTGGACTTTTGTTATTAATGTTGCTCTTGCACTGAGAAAGTACTGGCATTTTTCTTTACTGATTTTGGGAGTCATATTTGATAATGTGGTAATTTTACATGCATGTTCACCAAGGCAAATTCCTTGTATGTGAATACTTGGCCAATAAACTTACTTACTTACTTACTTACTTACTTACTTACTTACTTACTTTGGATATGAAAGTTGGTACATTTATCAATTTGGATTAAACTTTCTTTTCTGGCAAATTGCACACAAATTTGTCCTACAGCACTTTAAGAAAGGCCACAGAATTACACTGCCAGGAATGATTCCAAAAGACCACAATTTAATCACTAATAGCCTTGACAAAGCTGGAGTTTGAGCCTGAATTTGTAACTTCATCAAATTGCTTCATCATAAATGCCAAAGCTCCAGACAAAGCTACCTTGCATCGTTCCCCTTTCAACATTTGTATGGCTTGTACAGGTTGATTAGTGCGCACGGCTCTTTATTTCTCTCATGTTTGGGTCTGAACATAATTCCCTCGCCTGCATCTACACTGAACCTGAGTTTTTAGACACCCTCCCAACATGAATTTGAGGTTACCAAATGCATCCAATTGCTTTGTCACTTTATGTACTTTCAGTGATTTTCCACCCTGTCCCGATTGCCATATGTATTCCCTGTGTGTTCGAGCTTATGGTGGTGTACACGGATCATAAAAGTACAGCATAAGATCAATCCCATCGGCCCACAATATCTGTGCTGTATGATGCCAAGATAAACTAATATCACCTGCCTGCACATGATCCATATACCTTCATTCCCTGCATATCCATGTGCCTATCTAAAAGACTCTTAAACACCCACTATAATTCCTGTCTCCACCACCACCCCTGGCAGCACAGTGTGTACCCACCACTGTCTGTGCAAAACAATAAAGGGCCTGTCCCACTGTACGACGTAATTCAAGAGTTCTCCCGAGTTTCCCCTGATTCAAACTCGGAGAATTACGGTAATAGCCGTTCGTAGGTACTCGGGGCTCTCGTGGACACTTTTCACATTGCTGAAAAACTTCACGAGTACCGCGTTTCCCGAGTACCTGCCGTTAGCATTATGAGCCGCTACGAGACATGCACGAGCTCTGACGTAGCCGCTACGTACATTCTACGTACTTACCACGAGTTTGATTTTTTTTAAACTCGGGAGAGCTCTTGAATTACCTCGTACAGTGGGACAGGCCCTTAACCTTGTCCTGCACATCTTTGGTTTGCCTCTCTCACCTTAAAGCTATGCCTTCTAGTGTTTGACATTTCAAAGGTTCTGATTGTTTACCCTGTCTATACCTCTCAAAATTTTATATAATCCCATCATGTCTCCCCTCAATGTTCAGTGTTCCATAGAAAGTTTGAGAAAACAGTCTAATATGCATGCTGAGTGTGCAGAGTGAACAAGGGTAACATGGAGACAAGGGTAACATGGTAACAAGGATTCTAAACAATGTGGCTGGTGTTTTTGCAGGCTGCACAGATGCACAGAATGATACACACACTATGACGTACGTCACAAACTAACTTCTCGCCTGTTTACATCTGCTGCGGATTTGGTTCCCTTGGTCCTTCCAGTAAGGTGTTTCAGATTCTATCAAAGCTCTGAGTGAAATAATTTCTCATTTGCTCTGTGAACTATTATTTTAACCCCTGATGATCATCATTTGCCAGTGGAGACAGTTTCTTCCCACTAGGTTTCCAGATACCTCAATTTTGTTTTAGAAAACCTGTCCATAATCCTCTTTTTTTGGGGTTTGCAATTCTTGTGTCACCAAACCCTCCACCTAACTGGTCCTTCATTTCCCCCACCTCCCCTCCTCCACTTAGTTTTCACCTATATCCGTTCCTCGGGCTTTACGTTTCATTCCTCTTCTCTCCTTATCTGACAGAGGTTTGTCTCCTGTTCATCTCTCGCCTTTGCCATCCATCTGCCTATCAAACTCCTCCTCACCTATGTTCATAAGTTCTAGGAGCAGAATTAGGCCATTTGGCCCATCCAGTCTACTTTGCCATTCAATCATGACTAATCAATCTCTCCCTCCTAACCCCATTCTCCTGTCATCGCACCATAACCCCTGATACCCTTACTAATCAAGAAACATAAGGGTGGTTGTGGTGGCGCAGCGGTAGAGTTGCTGCCTTACAGTGAATGCAGTGCCGGAGACAATCCCGACTACGGGTGCTGTCTGCACTGAGTTTGTACGTTCTCCCCGTGACCTGCGTGGGTTTTCTCCGATATCTTCGGTTTCCTCCCACACTCCAAAGACGTACAGGTATGTAGGTAAAATGGCTTAGTAAATGTAAAAATTGTGTAGGAGAGTGTTAATATGCGGGGATCGCTGGTCGGTGCGGACCCGATGGGCCGAAGGGCCTGTTTCTGCACTGTATCTCTAAATAAATTTTAAAAAATTAAAAAGCATACAACACTAATCATATCACTTGTCAGGCTCTGCCATCCTCTGAGGATGTTTCCTTCAAAAGTATAAATTAACACATAATGTTGTGGCTTGCACACTGGAATGGTATAAAGCACATTTGAATCTGTGATTCAAAATGTGTGAACTCTGATGATCAGTATTTTAAGATTGTTTCCCAGGGCGAGGTGAGGGTGATGCAGTGGCAGCTTGTGAAACTTTTGCAACTCCTGTTTGCTATTTGTATAATTGTTCGGCATGAAAAGAATGTACTTACATCGCCCATTCCTTCTCTCCAGAGATGCTGCCTGTTACTCCAGCATTTTGTGTCTATCTTTGATTTAAACCAGCATCTGCAGTTCCTTCCTACACGTACTTGCCTTATTGTTGTTTGACTGGGTCACTTATATTGAATAAAAACCCCCACCATTTCTCTGACCGTACAAAAATGTTAGCATTGTTAGCGTTAAAAGTGTTGCCCTGAAAGAGGCAACATAAGTAGATACAGTGATAAAGAAGGCAAATGTTATGTTTGTCTTCATTTGTCGAGGCATTGAGTATAAGAATCAGGAAGTCATTTTGCAGCTTTATAAGATTTTGGTTAAGCTGCATTTGAAATATTGTATGCGTTTCTGGTCACTCTGTTACAGGAAAGATTTGGAGGCTTTGGAGAGGGTGCAAAAGAAGTTTACCAGAATACTGCCTGCAGTGGAGGGTATTGCCTAAAAGGAGACTTAAGAAGAGTCTTGAGCCGAAACGTCACTCATTCTACCTGCCCCACTGAGTTACTCCAGCATTTTATGTCTACCTCTACCTTGGACAAACTTAGATTGTTTTATCTTGAGGGTTGGAGGCCTAGGGGAGACCTGATAAAAGTATATTAAATAATGAGTAGGATAGATAAAGTAGACAGTCAGAACCTTTCGCAGGATAGAAATGTCAAAGACTAGAAGGCATAGCTTTAAGGTGAGAGTGGCTAAGTTTAAAGGAGATGTGCAAGGCAAGTGATGGGTGCCTGGAATGAGCTGCCAGGGGTGGTGGTGGAGGCAGATATGATAGTGGCATTTAAGAGGTCTTTGGATAGGTACATGAATATGCAGGAATGGAGGATATGGATTACGCACAGGCAGAGGAGATTACTCTAGCGGCATCATGTTCAGCATGGCCAAAGGGCCTGTTCCTATGCTGTACTGTTCTATATTCAGAAGATCTAGGTGACCACAGCAGATAGGTGGTCAACAAAAGTCCATCAACCGACACTGAAGCCGAACGGACTGCTTTTGTGCTGCACTGTTCTAGTCTGATCTTGCCTCTATGATGTGGAGGAGCCCATATCGAGAGCACCAATTGCAATAGGCAAGGTTGGAGGAATTGTATGTGAGTCTCTGTCACACCTGGAAGGGCTGTTTATGTCCCTGAATGGAAGTGAGAGAGGAGGTGCAGCGGCCGTATTACACCTCTTATGGTTGCAGGCATGGGTGGAAATCCTGGGTTTAAGAGGTGGGGGACAACCCCCCCCCCCTCCATGTTTTGTAATCCAGACTTTATCAGACGCTTTCTAAGGGCTGAATCGGCCCGTTCGCGGGGCTTTTCAGTGCCCGGCGTGGCTTAAAATCAAACTGCTGCATCGAGGCGACCAAGGCTCCTGATGTTGAAGCCCCCGCCGGCCGATGAAAGCCCCCGCGAATGGGCCGATTCAAGCCCCACGATTCGGGGCAGATGAAGCTGCTGTTGCTGGAGTTCGGAGTCGGTCACCAACCAGGTCAGCTCCCGATGTTACTGTCCACAGTGCCCATGGCCGAAGCCTCGCGTGTGTGCGCATGCGGCCGCCAAGAAATTGTGTCCCCCCCATGTTTTGATAGCGATTTCCGTGCCTGGTTGCAGGGGAAAGTACTTTGGGTGGGGGAGAGATGGGTGTGGAAGGATGAATGAGCAGGGAGTGACGGAGCGAGCCGTTCCTGTGGAAGGCAGAAAAGGGTGAGGAGTGGAAAATGTGACTAGTGGTTAGATCGTGTTGCAGCTTGTTGATATATTGAAGTGTTGGATGCGAAGGCTGGTAGGCGGAAAGATAACTACCAAGGGAACATGGGTGTCATTTTCAGACATCAATTATCCCAGCCTCAGGATATCACTACAGGAGTTCCTCAACACAGTGTCATTGGCCCAACTATTTTCAACTGCTTCATCAGGGCCTTCCTTCCATCCTAATGTCAGAAGTGGGGACGTTTACCAGTGAGTGCACAAAATGTATTTCCATTCATCAAGCAGGGAGGGTTGATAAGTGGCAAGTAACATCTACACCACATGAACATCAGCCAATGACCATCACAATAAATGAGAGTCTAACTACCTACCCTTGATATACATTGGCATTACCATGGCTGAGTCCTCCACTATCAATATCCTGGGAGTCACAAATGATCCAAAAACCAAAGCAGATCAACCAACACCATGGCTACTAGAACAGGCCAGGGGCTAGATATCCCAGGGGGAGCTGATCATTTCTTGCTACTTCAAAGTCTTTCTACTGACTATAGGCATCTCCTGTCTGAGTATCGCCATTCACTGTCGCTCATCAGGATTGAGACAAAATACCATATACTTGCTAAGATGTGTGCAGCTTCAAAACCCCAGAAATAATAAATTAAATAGTCATATAGCATGATATAGGCCCTTCTTCAGCCCAACTTGCCCACACCGACTAGCAGGCCTCATCTACACTAGTACCAACAGCCTGCATTTGGGCCATATCCCTCTAAACCTGTTTTATCCATGTACCTGTCTAAATGTTTCTTAAACATTGCAATACTACCTGCCTCAACTACCTCCTCAGGCTGCTTGTTCCATACACCCACCACCCTTTGCGTTAAAAAATGACGGCTATTATATCTCCCCCCCCCCCCCCCCCACCTCACCCTAAACTTATATTCTCTGATTCTCAATTCCACATCTCTGAGCAAGAGACTGTGCGTTTACCCGATCTATTCCTCTCATGATTTCGTGCACCTCCATAAGATCACCCCTTTTCCTCTTGCACGTCAAAGAATAAAGTTCTACCTGCTCAACCTCTTCCTTTAAATCAGGCCCTGAGTCTGAACCTCAGGCTCAGAGTCCTGGCAACATTCTCATAAATCTCTGCAGCCTCTCCAGCCAATACAAACCCATTAGTTTAGTTTCTACGGTGGACAAACCATGCTGAATTTGAAATTTATTGTCATTCCTCCACTGTAAAGAACATGTAGAGGCATGAGCAATGGACAGTGTTGAAAGACCTTTGGACAGTTATCAAGGATATGAGGTAAAGAAGGCAAGTGAGACTAGCTGAGATAGACGTCTTGGTTGGCATGGATCCGTTTGGCTGAAGGGCCTGCTTCCGTTCAGTATAACTATATTAACTAATTCAGTTAACAAATGGTTCAAACCATATATACTCGAGGATAAATATAATGTTCATGTCTCTGTCGGTGCAGGTAGTCACATCGCTCGGAGGTCTCAGTGAATTAATAGTGTGTGTTAGGCATGCATGGTTTTCCAGGAATAGCATATTTGGCACAATGCTTTTTACTTATCTCAAACCAAAGCCTCATTACCCACCAATGTTAGCGTAATCCACGCAACACCTCTCTTGTGGTACTGAAGTTGTCAGCAAAGTAAACCCATTTTCATTTATGGAGAAAGGTGCCATCTATGACGCTTCTTTCCTTTTTCCCTATTTTCCTTTGTTAATGTGATGACATTGGGGAAGTGAAAATGCATTTTTTGGGCACTGCAGTTGCTTATTTTTGTTGTCATGCATTGTAAACAGTTTATTTTCTTTGCCAAGCTAAGCATTCCACTTCATTTAATGTCTTCAGAGGGCACTGAGGCATTGTCAGGCATTTCAGCAGGTACAAAAGGTGAGCGTGCAAGGGATCGTTCCAAATACAACACCCACACACTGTTGTTGAGCTGGTGCACTACTGTCGATCCAGACAATGAAAAGTCTATTTGAAGAGCTGGGTTGTTTTGTAAGCTCGCTATATGCATTATTTCATTATTGTAGGGAAACAGGACGAATGGAGGCATTCCGGATAAATTAGCCGATGTCTGACATATGTTGGATGCACATATCATTTTCCCAGCAACAATCTCTGCAGGGTGCTGCACATCCAAGTGACAAAAACAGGTGGCAAGTCTCTCCATATGCCTGGGGCATGTGGGAGATATGTGCAAAATTGTCTTGCCTGCAACCAGCAGTAAACCAGCTAACATGGCTCTTATATTTTACAAGTACCAAGCTCAGTTCCTCCCTCACGAAAGAGGAACAGGGATTCCTTTTTCATTTTTCCACATTATCTCCTTTGGCCTGGCATCAGTTGTTGCCTGATTACTTTCAGGTTCATTGTGCCATTTTACCATATTAAAGACGCACGGTTTTCACAGCCGATTCATGCAATGCTGTTTTTGAGAGCGCACTCCTACGTTCCTTGCTTTCCCCTCATTGTCTGCATTGTTAGAAATATGTTGCGCTCTTTGTATTGGTTTCATCACTACCACATCCACTCACTCAGCAGGATGCTGCAATTTGTGAGGAATGCGATGCCAATTTAAGAACATAAAAGGAACAGAAGGCAGCTTTTTGTACTGTGAAGCCATCTCCATCATGCAATGACTATGGCTGGTCGTTTACCTCAACTCCACTTTGCAGTCTTGTATCTCTTGACTCCTCTAGTAATCAAAAACCTGCTCTAGTTGAGGGGAGACTTAATAGAAGTATAGAAAATTATACGAGGTATAGATAGGGTTGACAGTCAGACTCTTTTTCCCCAGGGTGGAAATGTCCAACACTAGAGAGCATAACTATAAGGTGAGAGGGGGAGAGTTTAATGGAGATGTACGGAGCAAGTTTTTTTTACACAGAGAGTGGTGGGAGCCTGGAACACATTGCTAGGGGTGGTGGTGGTAGCGGCAGATAAGATTTAGGAGGCTTTTAGATAGGGACATGAAAGTGCAGGGAATAGAGGGATATGGATCATGTACAGGCAGATGAAATCAGTTTAACTTGGCATCATGTTCGGCATAAACATCGTGGGATGAAGGGCCATTTTCTGTGCAGTACTGTTCTATGTTCTATGTCCATTGGCAGTATTGACAACACCATATGTAGTCCTAGAAAAAGGTCATAAAACACACAAAATGATAGAAGGATATATTCCTTGCCCACATTCAAACAGACTTAATGTGACAAGATACTTTGTGATGCCTGGAGTATGTCAGGATCTGTGCTGAGCTCAATGGGATCCTCCAGCACTCCAGTCTTTTCACAACATTATGTACATATATGTCCCAGATGCCTCAATGTAAAGTCTTGTTATAACTAAGCATTTCTCCACAGTAATAAATTTGATCTCATGATTATTTTGTCATTCATAAAGGAAGGAAAGTTGCCGTGGAAGGTTTAAAGTGGTATGGGTAGGGAAGAATGTTTTGGGGTATCAATAAATGATCAGCAATGTGGAGTTTGATTGGTGTTGCAATGATTTGATCAGTGAAGCTCTCACACAACTTCCAAACATGGAAAGATGACACACCTCCATGCTATGGCCCGGCATAGGACAAGGTTGTAAGATTGTGCAATTATTCAGCAAAATTACTTTGCAAGAAAAGTACTTTACCAATTGTGTTGCTGTTTGCATGCACTTTAGTTGATTTTAGAACATACAAGCTTCAGCCTAGCGGTAGGGGAAGGCCAATAATATCATGTGTTCTTTTAAAGAACCTTCTTAATCTCACAGTTCCTGACATAAGGTGCTTTATGTTTTGGATTGATGACCTTTCATCAGAACACAACAGATGCTGCCTGACCTGCTGATCTTTTCCAATGTTTTCTGTTTTCCTGCAATTTCAATATTTTGCTTTGTGGCAAGGTACTGATTGCTGTTGAGGAGACACAATAGAATGTAGATGCTGGAATCCAGAGCAAAAAAGTGCATCAGGCAACATTTGTGGAGGGAATGGACGGACAACGTTTTGGGACAGGACCATTCCTCAGGCTGATCAGTCTGAAGAAGTGCCTTGACCTGTCCATTTCATCCACAGATGCTGTCTGACCCGTTGATTTCCTCCAGCATATTTTTGTTTTTAACTGATTGCTCTTCTCGGCGGAATTAGCGTTACTAAGGCTAGAACATCAGACAAGGTTCCTGCTGCATTCTTATGGTCCCTGCTGGGAAATGGAGATCAGGAAAAGGGCATGGTTTAGCCAAGATGCTTTCCGACTCCTGCGCCAATTTGCCCACTGATGTTCATTGTTGAGCCCCAGGTGAAATGTAGCCATTTAGTTTAAGGTCAAGAGATTATAGTTACCTGCGAGAAGGTTCCGTAGTGGATTGGCACTGACAGGAAGGAAAATTGAGGGTGAGCAACTAGGAGTGCCTAGATACATTCAGATACATACCTTGAGGCACCACTCGTTACACTTTATTGTTGTTTTGTGGATTCAGATCCTTGAAAGGAAACTGTGTTTGATCGTATTACTTACAGCTGTGTAATCTCTGTACAAATAGTTGGCATATTTAATTGTGTGATAAATTGCTACTAATATCTAAAGGGGACATCAACAGAAACCAAAAAGAAATCCTGTAAAGTATTGGTTGCCATTTAGATGTAAAGATGATAATTTGATTGAATTATTTGTAAAATTCAACCCTTTTGTTTCTGTTATGTTGTGTATGATTCGTGAAGAGGTGAAAGTCACTTAAAAATACCATCATAGTACCACGTCTCTTCAGAGTTTTAACATTCTCTAAGCTTCAAAGTCAAGGCATATCCTATTGGTTACTATAGTGACATTTTTATTTCTAGGCACTTACTGTACTCAATGACAGCACAATGACAGTTTGCAATACACAAACCCATAATCTATTATTATCAAGCTTGATGAATACTACTTGATGGTTATTTTCTGGGCTTAATGTTGTACATAAACCTGGTTTTGATTATCCTGTCTGCTTTATTTTTCTTACACTAACTAACTAAAACATACTGAAACATAAATTATACCTGAAATATCTGGTATGCTAATTCCAACCATCCCTGTGTTAAATCAGTTCAAAGATTTATTTAAAATTGCATGTGCAAAATGTAGAAGTACATTACCAATTTTGTTTCATGGCATATATGAATGTATAGATTTTACAACATAAATGTGTTTGCATTGGAACAGGGCAGTTGTAGTTCAGAACTGCTTAAAAAATGACCAATGATCAAACACCATTCATTTACATTGCCATGAGTGGGATTAAGAGAATACAAAAATTAGTTATTCCCTTTCATTGCAAAACAATGCTAATGAGGCAAACTGAGAAAATCAGCCCTTAAAAAATATGATTGGTAAATCACAGATTACTTAGCTCTTTCTATTTTTTTTAAATGTGTACCAACTATACATTTGGTTTGAAGTCAAGCTCATTATGAATACATTATCATTTTTTTCTCCTTTCTTAAGGTGTTAAGTCACTTCTCATTAAATACAGGCACAAGCTCTGGTTTCCTCAAATTGATATAATTTATGCATGTTCTTGGGAAAGGTTGGTCACTGGCTGTGAAGAGAATGACATCCAGACTGTGCCTCCACTCTCTCTTGCTCTCTCTCCCCTCTCTTCCACCCCATCTCCCCTTCTCCCCCTCCCCTCTCTCCCTCTCTCCCTCTCTCTCTCTCCAAATTGATTTTTCCAACTCTGGCAAGAAAGCTGTAGCCTTTTGGAATTGCCTTATTGATGTTAGACCTGAGGTGAACTTCTTCCTCACCAACACATTGCGCAGATTTTACAATTTATTTTATTGGAGTTATTTTGTCTAATTATTTTGACAAGTGAATTTGTAGTTCAGTATTTAATTACACTCAGTGCTACTGTTCATCAATGAAGTGGTGATGACACCACTTGGCAGATGCTCTATGTTTTTGCTTCCACCAATGTAATTGTTCCAGCGTTCTCCTGGCCAACCTTCCACCATTAAAAAGTGAGCTCATCTTAATTTGCTCAAAGTTCTTATCACCCATCTCTTGTGCTGAATGATTATGTACTCAGTGGCGTCTGCAAAGCCTCTGGGATCTCTGCACACTACTAATTCTGGCTGTTGGCTTCCCCAACATTAATCGCAACACAGCAGGGACTGTGCTGTCAGCTGTCCGGATCTCCACTTTGATATTCTCCCTCTCAGGCTTGCTAATTATTTCTCCACTTTCAAAGACTTCCAAAACCATCTCTTTTAACTCTCCCCTTGGTTTCACCCCAGGTTTTGTGTGATGACGTTCCCATAAAACACATTAGACCCTTTTTGCTGCATCAAATACTACACATAAATGCACGTTGTTATACAGGCTGCAGAATAACTTTGAGTGTAGGTTTCGTTAATCTGTACTCAATGCAGGTATATCTTCTATGAGCATTTGTTGTATACTTTACAATATTTTAAAAGATATCACCAGTGGGACATCATTATTAATCAGTGCAAAATCATTAAGGCAGGAGTGTCTGAACTGGCCCCTGCTCATCCTCTGAGGACCAGAGAACCGGAGAGGAGGATGGAGGGAGCCGGCGACGGCGGATGCAATTGTAGGGCCGGCAAGCGTGTAAACCAGGGTATTACTTTCCGCGCCCTCAAGGCCGACTGCGGGTGGCGCCCCCGGGGTACAAAGGCTGATAGGGGTCAGGCGAGGTAAAGTACGACAGTTCGCTGGACGACCCTGACGGAGGTGATGGCTGGAGGCCCTGCACCAGCCTGGGATTCGCCTGGATTGGGCGCTGCTCCACAAGACCACCGGGCTGGCCTTTGAAAATGGCGCCAAAACCTGGCGACTAGAATGCGGTCTCAGTGGATTATGCAACTTGTACCAATTGCGGATTGGACTTATTAGGTATGGCAATACTTTACTGAACTGTATGCAAAACAAGTATTTCACTATATGTAGGTTTTATTTAATTACAATTACTTCTGTGGACTTTCTTTTCAGTATAGATTCATGTTGTATGACCTGTGCTTCCTCCTGGGCTAACACTGGTGTTTTTATGTTGTCAACTAACTGAAGCTCAGCAGACTGACTTGGAGCCCTGTACCTTTCCGAACAATATAAAGGTTGCTAATAGTGAAGAATGGACAAAACAATGTAGATAATGAGAAATGCAACTAAAGCTTGTGAATTACAAGAATGTAAGCATTTAATGAAACTCTGCCCAAAATCCCACCTCATCAAAGACATCGTGAGTTGATTATTCTTCATCTGTTAACCAGAGACCACACTGATAAATCAGCCGTTCACGACGTTAAAATCCATTTCCTACACTTTTTATCTTCCATTTGCCCAGAGGGAAGGAAACATTTTAATAGTGTGAAACTCTGTAAAAGATAGTCTTTATCATCTGACATATCTTTCACTGTATCTTATGTAAGCCTTTGGGCCAATATTTAAAGGTTTAATCTGCTGTCAACCTATAGGGATTATTACTTTTACCTCAAAATTTAGAACTCTATCATTGATAAGTGTCATTGGCTTAATTTTATGGCTGCTATTTGGCAACATAGTTTATCTTCTGTACATTCTATAATATCTGAAACACTTGTCAATGATAGGTTCTAAATTTTCTGGTGAAAATAATAACCCCTCCAGTTTGCTTAGTGATTTATGGCTTCATCATTGATGGCTTCATCATTCACTTCCACGACCTGACCCCTGTCTACAGTTAAAAAGAAAACATCATCATCTTAAGCACTGTCACAGTCATAGAGTCATAGAGTGATACAGTGTGGAAACAGGCCCTTCAGCCCAATTTGCCCACACCGGCCAACAATGTCCCAGCATCACCAGTCCCACTGGCCTGCGCTTGGTCCATATTACTCCAAATCTGTCCTATCCATGTACCTGTCTAACTTTCTTAAACAATGGGATAGCCCCAGCCTCAACTACCTCCTCTGGCAGCTTGTTCCTTGCACCCACCACCCTTTGTGTGAAAATGTTATCCCTCGGATTCCTATTAAATCTTTTTCCCTTCACCTTGAACCTATGTCCTCTGGTTCTCGATCCCCCTACTCTGGGCAAAAGACTCTGTACATCTACCCGATCTATTCCTTTCATGATTTTGTATACCTCTTTAAGATCTCCTCTCATCCTCCTGCTCTCCATGGAATAGAGACCCAGCCTACTCAACCTCTCCTGATAGCTCACACCCTCTAGTCCTGGCAATATCCTTGTAAATCTTTTCTGAACCCTTTCAAGCTTGACAATATCTTTCCAGTAACATGGTGCCCAGAACTGAACACACATAATAATTGGGAAAAAATTAATATTACAATTTTGGAAAAATCCTGCAACCCCCACAATTAAGATGTGGATGATGGAGATGTCGGAGACCTTATATTTGGAAAAAATTAGATATGTCTTAATTGACAAACCAGAATTATTTACTAAAATATGGTCTCCATTTATAGATTATCTGAAGGGGTAGACTGGGCCGGCGCGGAGGCCTGACTGAAACCTGAACCCAGGACTGGATGAATAGTTACGTTTTCTGACCTATGGACCGTTCTCCTAAGTTGTATTATTGATAGTTTATCTTACTTTTTTAATTTCTTCTTTTTATTTCTTTATTTCTTTATTTTCTTTATTTTTTATTATTTATAAATATAAATAAATAATTAGAGGCAACGTTAATATGTAACCGATAAAGGAGGACCCCAGCTGCTTTGGTAACTGGGTACCCGGAACCCTGGATACTTAATATGTAATCGTTATACAAAGTTTGTAATGGGTTGGACTATGATATGCAGATACCTCTAATAAAAAATTTAAATTTAAAAAAAGAACTGAACACAATGTTCTAAATGCGGTCACACCAATGTCTTATACAACTGCAACATGACCTCCCAACTTCTATACTCAATACTCTGACTGATAAAGGCCAAAGTGCAAAAAGCCTTTTTGACCACCTTATCTACCTGCGACTCGACCTTCAAGGAACCATGTACCTGTACTCCTTGATCCCTCCGCTCTACAGCACTACCCAGAGGCCAACCATTTACTGTGTATGTCCTGCCCTTGTTAGACGTCCCAAAATGCAACACCTCACACTTCTCTGCATTAAATTCCATCAACCATTCCTTTGCCCACCTGGCAAATTGGTCCAGATCCTGCTGCAATCTTACACAACCATCTTCACTATCTGCAAAACCACTAACATTTGTATCATCAGCAAACTTGCTAATCTTGCCCTGTATGTTCTCTTCCAAATCATTGATGTAGATAACAAACAGTAACAGGCCCAGCACCGAACCTTGAGACACACCACTAGTCACAAGCATCCAGTCCGAGAAGCAACCTTCCACCATCACCCTCTGCTTTTTTTCATGGAGCCAATTTGCTATCCATTCAGCTATCTCTCCTTGGATCCCATGCGAACTAACCTTCCAGAGCAGCCTACCATGCGGAACCTTGTTGAATGCCTTACTGAAATCCATGTACACAACATCTACAGCTCTGCCCTCATCAACCTTTTAGGAAACATCTTCAAAAAAATTAATCACGACCTCCCACGTACAAAACCATGCTGACTATCCCTAATCAGCCTTTGCCCATCCAAATGCCTGTATAACCTATCCCTCAGAATACTCTCCAGTAACTTTCAAACTACAGATGTTAAGTTCACCGGCCTATAGTTCCCAGCCTTTTTCCTGCAGCCCTTATTGAAAAGAGGCACAACATTTGCCACCCTCCAGTCTTCCAGCACTAGTCCTGTATTCAAGGACGACTCGTAAATTTCATCCAGGGCTCCCGCAATTTCCTCTCTAGTTTCCCACGTCCTCAGATATATCTGATCAGGCCTTGGAGATTTATCTACCTTCAAACATGACAGTACCGTCAATACTTCTTCGACAGTAACCCTGACTGCTCTCAAGACACGTCCAGTGACTGCTCCAATTTCCTCTGTCCTACTGTCTTTCTCCTCGGTAAATACAGAGAAATACTCATTTAGGACCTTGCCCATCTGTGGCTCCACGCAGAGGTGACCGCTTTGATTCCTGAGAGGTCCCACTCTCTCTCTAGTTACCCTTTTCCCCCTTTTAAACTCTTTTGGGATTGTCCTTAATGCTGCCCGTCAGAGTTATCTCCTGGCCCCTTTTTGCCCTTCTGATTTCCTTTTTTAGTTTACTCCTCAGTTCCCGAAACTCGTCCAATGATGCACTTGTTCCCAGCTGCCTATATCTGGCCCATGCATCCTTCTTGTTTTTGATTAAACACTGAATTTCCCTCGTCAGCCAAGCTTCCTTACGTTTGCCTGCTTTGCCCTTCACTCTAATGGGGACATACACATCCTGAGCTTTCTTCAGTACACTTTTAAAAACATCCCACTTGGCCGATGTTCCTTTCCCCTCAAATAACCTGCTCCAGTCAACTTGAGAGAAACCTTCTCTCATACCCTCAAAGTTGGCCTTATCCTAGTTGAGCATTTTAACACGTGGACTCTCTCTGTCCCTATCCATAATTATCTTAAACCTAATCGAACTGTGGTCACTGGTCCCAAAAGGCTCCTCCACACACACTTCATTAACTTGATAAATTCAAAGAATTGATTTCAAAATATTACTGTTGGTTTAAAAAGCACTGAATGGTCTAGGGCCAAATACATTTCTGATCTTCTGCTACATTATGAACCATCCAGACCTCGGAGGTCGTCTGGGACAGGTCTGCTTTCTGTCCCCAGAATCATGGAGAAGCAGCGTTTAGTTTTTATGCATCACATATATGGAACAAACTTCCAGAAAAATGCAGGTCGTCTTTACTCCCGTTCTTTTAAATCGGGGCTGAAGACTTTTCTGTTTGACGCTGCCTTTAATTAAATTAAATAATTATTCATTTTTTGCACTGCACTGTAACTTGTATTCTTGTATTATACTTGTCTTATTCTATTTTAGCATGTTTTTATTTTCTATTCTATTTAATGACTGTTTTAATTGCTTTTGATTGCTCTTTAATACTTTGTGTAAAGCGCTTTGAATTGCCTTGTTGCTGAAATGTCCAATATAAATATACTTGCTTGCCCTTCCCAATTTCCCAATACTAGATCCAGCGTTGCCCTCTCACGTGCGGGGGGGCCTCCACATGCTGCTTAAGAAAACTCTCCTGAACACTTTTGAGGAATTGCACCCCATCTATACCCTTCACACTATGATTTTCCCAGTCTATATTGGGAAAGTTAAAATCCCCTACAACAACAACCTTATTTGACCGGCAGCTGTCTGCAATCTCCCGGCACATTTGTTCTTCTAATTCCCGTTGACTACTCGGGGGTCTGTAGTACACCTCCCGGCACATTTGTTCTTCTAATTCCCATTGACTACTCGGGGGTCTGTAGTACACCCCCAACAAGGTGATCATCCCTTTCTTGTTCCTCAGCTCCACCCATATAGCCTCACTAACCATCCGTGACATCCACCTTAACCAACAATGCAACCCCCCCCTCCTCTCTTTCCCTCACCCCTGTCTCTCCTGAAGCTCCTGAACCACGGAACATTGAGCTGCCAGTCCTGCCCGTCCCTTAACCACGTTTCAGTTATGGTTACAACGTCCCAGTCGCTCGTACCTATCCATGCCCAAAGCCCATCTGACATACCGATCAGGCCCCTTGCATTAAAATAGTGCAGTTTAAACCAACCCTCCTTCCTCACTCTCTGCCTTTCACCTGCCTATTCTGTCCAATAACCTTTCCCACACCATGCTCCATACCAACTTCAAGCTTCTCAAGTGCCCCTGTTCTGCACGAGATCCCACTCCCCTGCCAATCTAGTTTAAACCCTTCCGTGTAGCATTAGCAAACCTTCCTGCTAGGATGTTAGTCCCTCTCCAGTTTAAGTGCAACCCGATCCTTTAATACTGGTAACCCCTGCCCCGGAAGAGATCCCAATGACCCAGAAATCTGAATCCCTGTCCAGTCTTTTTAGTAAGTGCACAGAGTGAAAATTTCACATGTTGGAGAAACAGCCTTCCTTTTCTGAGATTGACATGGAGTAAGGACTGCACTGTACCATGTATTCACCAGCAATTGAACTGTTCAGCTCATTTTAAGATTATAAAGATAGAAGGATGAGCATTACTACAGGAACAGTTCCCATTGAATTGGTCATGATTCTATGACAAATTCGCAGGTCAACTGACGAGGTCGTGTGGTTTTACTGAGTTAAAAGGTGCAATTTATGATGTCTTGCTCCCCAGTCCCAGCACCTGCACACCTGTGACCAGTAACGCACCCTCCCTGATATCCAAGACCTGAGCCATCTATCTCCATGCTGGGGCAAGATTGAATGCTGGAGCACCCCATGAGCCGGCCTCCTCTTCCTGAGGTAGTGGTGTGTCCCTCGACCTGCAACAGCTGAAATAGAAGTTTTGTCTGGGATGTTTGTGGGGTGTACTGGGATCATGGTTCATGCTGTGAAGAATGAATGGGAGAGGGAGCTGACGGCAGCTGCAGCTTATTGTACCAGGTATGCAGGTAAAAAGAGAGATTCAGTGTGCATAATTCTTGCTTTATGTCTCCAATTCTGTTATTTGACATGCACTTGAACTGTATAAAATTGTAGAAATTTACAACACTGATGGACATCATGTGGTCCATCCTGCCCGCATCTACCGAAGGGATTCTTGGCTTGTGGTCCTTACCCTGCAGATCACATCACTTTGTGCATATGACCATTGTGACAATATCCATGTAATTGATGCATATGAGCTGTACTCATTCTCGCACATGCTCAGTAAATCAGTCAGTGACCTTTGACTTGGAAATAAATCATTCCTGCTTTTGATCCCAACACGAGAGTGTGTGGAGCCATCTTTCTCCGTCTAATATGTGCTAGTTTTATCTATATCGTAAGCAGACACATAGCAAAACAACCTTTTGGTTTTTAATTGCGATAGTTTTTCTGCTGGGGCAAGATTGAAGTTGTAGGATTCTGAGCCCAACCACCATTAATGGAAAAAATGCCTTTTCATCTTTTGCTTAATCTTTTTACCAATTACTAAGTATCTTTGCTGCCTCATTATTGCCCTGTCTGACAGGAGAGTTGTATATTTCCTTGGTGCTTTATTGAGGCCCCTCATATACTTAAATTAAATTTCCCCTAACGTTTGTTCCACGGAAAATAACTCTAGTATATCCAACCTCTTCACATAACTAGAGCACTTCAATCTTGCCTCTATTCTCGTAAACATATTCTTCTGTACGCTCACTGGAGGAATCATATCTTCCTGTCAATATGAATACAATATTCAGATGTAGCATAATATCTTTGCTCTTATATTATTCGTCAGCCAATAAACGCTGTATGCTCCTGAATCATGTTAGCCATTTGTTATCCTCACTTCCTGCATATCTCCCAGTATTGTGCATTTCCGTCTTGAGTGCCCAGTGCAACAATGGATGGAAGTGCATTTGTTGCCTTTCCCTGTATCTTATTAGTTCTTACCTATCTTCTTGCAACGCAGCTTTTTTTTAATCACATGTACCAAATACCTCCAAAGCTAGTGTGATGTTGCATTTGTACCATGTAAATAATAACCAGGCTCCAAGTCACCATTAAACCTGTAGCTGAAAAGGACAAAGATAGACACAAAATGCTGAACTCAGCGGGATAGGCAGCATCTCTGGAGAGAAGGAATGGGTGATGTTTTGAGTCAAAACCCTTTTACAGACTGACGTCAGGGGGGAGGGAGGGAGATAGATAGATAAGGAAGTGTGAAGGTGTGAAAAAAGGGCAAAGGGAATGGAGATTAAGGAAAATGTAGAATAGATCATTGTTAGCTGGGAGAAGGTAACAACAAAGCAAACATAAATAAAATGTAGTCTGAGACAGTAAGACTGGTCGGAGAACCGGGAAGGGGGAGGGATGGAGAGAGAGGGAAAGTAAGAGTTACTTGAAGTTAGAGAAGTCAATATTCATACCGCTGGGATGTAAGCTGCCCAAGCGAAATATAAGGTGGTGTTCCTCCAATTTGCGCTGGGCCTCACTCTGACAATGGAGGAGGCTCAGGACAGAAAGGTCAGTGTGGGATTGGGAGGGGGAGTTAAAGTGTCCAGTAACCGGTACCTAATAAAGGGTGGTGCAGATAGACACACAAAGCTGGAGTAGCTCAGCGGGTCAGGCAGCATTGCTGGAGAAAAGGAATAGGTGACGTTTCGGGTCTAGACCCTTCTTCAGACTGAGAGTCAGGGGAGAGGGAAACAAGAAATATAGACGGGTGATGTAGAGAGGTATAGAACAAATGAATGAAAGATATGCAAAAAAGTAAAGATGATAAAGGAAACTGGCCATTGTTAGATGAAAAATGAGCTAGGTGAAAACGAGTTACTGACAATGAGACACAAGAAGACAACTTTGAAGCTGGTACGATTTGGGTGGGGGAGGGGATGGAGAGAGAGGAGGCTGTTGTGACAATCCCTCCATTGCTTCCCCCATTTCAGCAAAGCATTTCAACTTAGAAATCTTGTGGAATGGTGGAAGTGTAAGCAGTGATTTGCTCCTCCATTCCAATGCATTGGACCAAGGAAAGAATTCATGAAGTGATCTCTTCAACTTACAGGACTATAGGGTCCTGTTCCTGAGAAATATGTGTGACCTGACCTATTCGTGTCGGAAATGACAATAATAGTGTGTAGGAGGGGATCACACAAACAGATGTGAGGAGAACGAGCAGGCAGGGTGAGGGTGGTCACCAGCTGACTCCATGAGTGAGTCTGCTTAGCCCTCCCAGCTCTGCTCGGCTCCACCAATGTGTTTCTCGATCATTACATCAGTGTGAAGGGACCAGGTTAGGTTGAGTAGTATGCCTAGGAATTTGAAGTTGTCAACCATCTCTACAGCAACTATGTTGATGAGGATAGGCTTGGGTTCACCCCTTTACCTCCTAATGTCAATAAACAACTCTTTTGACTTGGTAACGTTAAGGGCATTGTTATTGGTTTCCCATTGATGGTAATGGCATCATTTTGTGGGTGACCAGCAGCAGCATTTCCGCTGATGTTGGGCCTGATTAACAATTACTTATTCTATAACTGTAACGGTATTTTGTCAAACTTTTTCATGTAGCGTGCTGGGATGCTTCAGTGAATCCTGCAGAGTTACAGGCTCTTTCATTATGATTTCAGAGGCTATAATTTTCAGGAAATTTAACATCAATTAGAGGCCGCTTAAGGAGTTGGCATCTGAATGCATCAATTAATTACACCATTTTCTTTCTGACTACATAGGAAATGTACACTGCTAACAGGTGAACATTTTACACTTTATAAATTTTAATATGTTGGCACTGAAGTAGGCCATCTGAGATAATAAGCACTGGAATGTAAATTGCCACAGAAAATGAAACGAATTCCAGAAATCTGGAGTGGGCAAAGTCTGCATGTGTTCTCCCGGCGCTGTAACTGGGAGATTTGAGTTTTGCTTTCATTCCTCTTAACCATGTTCCAGTTCCAGGCCAAGAGTTTTGGTTCAAAACCCTACACAATGCCTCTTGCCTATCGGTTGGTCTTGCAGCACTCCCATTTTTAGCGTGTGACATGTGAAAACCCGCCTTTTTCTGGAGCACAGTGCAGGTTTCCCACAGTTAAGCTTCAACTGGATGTTCCCTGCCGATCCCATAGAAAACTGCTTTCTCCGTTGGATGCGGATGTCATGCTGTTCCTAGCACAATGTTTGTTTAGAGCTTTGTTGGAAGAAAGTAATGTTGATCCAAATTGTGTCAAGGGGTAACATTAGGGGGAACTTCTTTACTCAGAGAGTGGTAGCTGTGTGGAATGAGCTTCCAGTGGAAGTGGTGGAGGCAGGTTCGATTTTATCCTTTAAAAATAGATTGGATGGGTATATGGACGGGAAAGGAATGGAGGGTTATGGTCTGAGTGCAGGTAGATGGGACTAGGGGGAAGAAAGAAGAGAGAAGGGAGAAAAAAAAAAGCACAGACTTGAAGGGCCGAGATGGCCTGTTTCTGTGCTGTAATGGTTATATGGTTATATGGTGTCCATCTGTGACCAACCACAATGCAAGTAGGCCTTCATTTTTCTGCAGTGGTGCCATTTACAGAGCGCTTTCCTGTGTTCTGAGAATTTCACTCTGGTGGGATGCAGGGTTTACTTGTTAGTTCTCCTGTGCCTCTGCAACACCAGCTAACCTCACCGTCCACTGCCTCCTTTTACCTCAAGGCCAAACTCCCTACCTTTGCCTGACTCCTGCACCGCACCAATCAGTTCTCCAGTCCTACCCAATTCATGGAGTCTCTCCACAAATCTCTTCAACCACTCAAGCATCCTTCCTTCACATGAAAGATAATCACAGTAATTGCCATTCACACGCAGCTGATCCTTGCCCCAACTTCTCTTCTGATATGACTGCCTCTTCCACAATCCTTGACTCTCACTGTCTCTCCTGCGACATTCTGCAGCTGGCTGGGGCCCCATCTCTTGTCCAGTGCATAGAGGAAAAGTCATCTTTTGTGTCAAGCGGTTTCAGTGGCACAGTTAACCCCCCCTTTCCCTCTCCCCTCTCCACCTTAAAAACCCAGCATCTGCAGCTCCTTGTTTCTACAGGTCATTTTCTCCATTAGATTCAGATGTAATGCCAATGTTTCGGACTCAGTCACAATGACTCAGTCACGATGAATTTACAATTGAACAATTGACACTCCTTTACAAGTGCCAAGGAAATTCTAAGCATTTGAATTTAATTGAGTATGTTAGGGTTGATAGTTGACTGGAGATTGCTAGTTTCAAGTAGCCCTTTTGCCTGAGTGTATCTTCCGAATTATGGTGCAAACATTGTTGTTGATGCAATGTTTGACAGATGATGGATTTAACTTGCCTCTTCACTGCAAAAGCTTTCTTTTTTTTCATTCTGATAAACAGAGCTTGAACAGCTTTTTCTAATTATCAGCGGTCAGACTGTGCAAACGCACAATTCTGAAATTTTATTTCTCTCCTTTGACATCACTGTGATCCAAAATAACTACAAAGACAACACAAATTGTATAGATATTATGCTTTGTAAGGATGTTATCGGGGCTGGAGAGTTTGAGATAAGAAAATGCCTTGCTATATGTTTTGACTCCAATTCAACTTTAATCACCATGACTGGCTTATTTTAGCACCAGTGCATACATTAGACTTGAATTTGCTTTAACTCTGAACCAGGGAGTTGACCTATCAGTGGCTTTCACCTCTGATATAGTGCACAAACACCAGCAAATTGTGGCATAAATATAACATGGCATTGCACATGCCCCTCCATAATATGATGGTACTTCTGTACGACTAACCATAAAATATTGACTGCAATCATATCTCCCTCATTGTCAATGGTGACATTTCATTGCATGAATTATTATCACGGTGAACAAAATGGTGAAGAGTAAATTATTCATTGCCCAGGAATGCTTTGACACTGAGCGCATGAAGTTCAGATGTACTGGAGGACAGAGGATCTAAGGGGGTAGAGGAACTGAAAGAAATAGTATTGGGTAGGCTAATGGGACTGAAGGATGATAAATCCCCTGGACCTGATGGTCTGCATCCCAGGGTCCTCAGGGAGGTGGCTCTAGAAATAGTGGACGCATTGGTGATCATTTTCCAATGTTCAATAGATTCAGGATCAGTTCCTGTGGATTGGAGGATAGCTAATGTTATCCCACTTTTCAAGAAAGGAGTGAGAGAGAAAACGGGGAATTACAGACCAGTTAGCCTGACTTCGGTGGTGGGAAAGATGCTGGTCAATTATTAAAGAGGTAATAATGGGGCATTTGGATAGCAGTAAAAGGATTAATCCAAGTCAACATGGATTTATGAAAGGGAAATCATGCTTGACTAATCTTCTGGAATTTTTTGAGGATGTGACAAGTAAAATGGATGAAGGGGTGCCAGTGGATGTAGTGTATCTAGACTTTCAGAAAGCCTTTGATAAGGTCCCGCACGGGAGACTGGTGACTAAAATTAGAGCACATGGTATTGGGGGTAGGGTGTTGACACGGATAGAAAATTGGTTGGCAGACCAAATTGGTTGGCAGACAAAGAGTAGGAGTGAACGGGTCCTTTTCAGAATGGCAGGCAGTGGCGAGTGGAGTGCCGCAAGGCTCGGTGTTGGACCCGCAACCGTTTACCATATATATTAATGATTTGGAAGAGGGAATTAGGAGCAACACTAGCAAGTTTGCGGATGACACAAAGCTGGGTGGCAGTGTGAGCTGTGAAGTGGATGTTAGGAGGTTGCAGGGTGACCTGGACAGGTTGAGTGAGTGGGCAGATGCGTGGCAGATGCAGTATAATATAGATAAATGTGAGGGTATCCACTTTGGCCGCAAAAACAAGGGGGCAGATTATTATCTCAATGGGGTTAGGTTAGGTAAGGGGGAGGTGCAGCAAGACCTGGGCGTCCTTGTACACAGGTCACTGAAAGTTGGCGTTCAGGTACAGCAGGCAGTGAAGAAAGCTAATGGAATGTTGGCCTTCATAACAGGAGGATTTCAGTATAGGAGTAAAGAGGTTCTTCGGCAGTTGTATAGGGCTCTGGTGAGACCACATCTGGAGTGTTGTGTACAGTTTTGGTCTCCTAATTTGAGGAAGGACATCCTTGTGATTGAGGCAGTGCAGCGTAGGTTCACGAGATTGATCCCTGGGATGGCAGGACTGTCATATGAGGAAAGATTGAAAAGACTAGGTTTGTATTCATTGGAGTTTAGAAGGATGAGGGGATATCTTATAGAAACATATAAAATTATAAAAGGGCTGGGCAAGCTAGATGCAGGAAAAATGTTCCCAATGTTGGGTGAGTCCAGAACCAGGGGCCACAGTCTTAGGATAAAGGGGAGGTCATTTAAGACTGTGGTGAGAAAAAGAAAATTTCACCCAGAGAGTTGTGAATTTATGGAATTCCCTGCCACAGAGGGCAGTGGAGGCCAAGTCACTGGATGGATTTACGAGAGAGTTAGATAGAGCTCTAGGGGCTAGTGGAGTCAAGGGATATGGGGAGAAGGCAGGCACGGGTTATTGATAGGGGACGATCAGCCATGATCACAATGAATGGCGGTGCTGGCTCGAAGGGCCGAATGGCCTCCTCCTGCACCTATTTTCTATGTTTCTATGTTTCTAAGTTCTCTGGATTTGAACTAGTGAAAGAGAGTTGTATACGTAAATACAGATATATTTGAGTTACCTTATTATGTGCGTTGTACTGATTTGTTTGGTAACTCTACAACTAGATACCATGATTAAACTTTGCTAAATCTGCCTTCCTTTAATAGGGTGGATCTTTTATGGGGTGGATCCAGCTATTTACAATATATATTAATGATTTGGACGAGGGAATTGAATGCAACATCTCCAAGTTTGAGGATGACACGAAGCTGGGGGGCAGTGTTAGCTGTGAGGAGGATGCTAGGAGGCTGCAAGGTGACGGATAGGCTGGGTGAGTGGGCAAATGCATGGCAGATGCAGTATAATGTGGATAAATGTGAGGTTATCCACTTTGGTGGCAAAAACGGGAATGTAGACTATTATCTAAATGGTGGCTGATTAGGAAAAGGGGAGATGCAACGAGACCTGTGTGTCATGGCACACCAGTCATTGAAAGTAGGCATGCAGGTGCAGCAGGCAGTGAAGAAAGCGAATGGTATGTTAGCATTCACAGCAAAAGGATTTGAGTATAGGAGCAGGGAGGTTCTACGGCAGTTGTACAGGGTCTTGGTGAGACCACACCTGGAGTATTGCGTACAGTTTTGGTCTCCAAATCTGAGGAAAGACATTCTTGCCATAGAGGGAGTACAGAGAAGGTTCACCAGATTGATTCCTGGGATGTCAGGACTTTCATATGAAGAAAGACTGGATAGACTCGGCTCGTACTCGCTAGAATTTAGAAGATTGAGGGGGGATCTTATAGAAACGTACAAAATTCTTAAGGGATTGGACAGGCTAGATGCAGGAAGATTGTTCCCGATGTTGGGGAAGTTCAGGACAAGGGGTCACAGTTTAAGGATTAACGGGAAATCCTTTAGGACCGAGATGAGAAAAACATTTTTCACACAGAGAGTGGTGAATCTCTGGAACTCTCTGCCACAGAAGGTAGTTGAGGCCAGTTCATTGGCTATATTTAAGAGGGAGTTAGGTGGCCCTTGTGGCTAAAGGGATCAGGGGGTATGGAGAGAAGGCAGGTACAGGATACTGAGTTGGATGATCAGCCATGATCATATTGAATGGCGGTGCAGGCTCGAAGGGCCGAATGGCCTACTCCTGCACCTATTTTCTATGTTTCTATGTTTCTACTGCCCCATCTAAGGACCACACTGTTAATTCTGGAGGTGGCATGAGATGTTTTGCTGAGAGCCCTTGTGTTCCAGCTCATTGGCAGGACCAGCACTGTGCAGGGGCCTCTCCGTGAAATAAGCGAGTTCGGTATTCTGACTGCGCATGCCCAGGTCATAGGACACTAGCTATAAACAGCCTCTGCAACGGTGGTGCTGCATTGTGTGCAGGCTTGCGTTTCGTCCGTGGTCAGGGTCGGGCCTGGCTCTCTGTCGCTATGGGTGCTGTTGAGTTGCTGCTGGGGTGTCCCCATCCCCTCCCCGATGTCGCGTCCCTGGCTCCAGCTCGGCTCTGCCTGTCCTGCCGGGTTGGCCGGCAGCCCTCCACCTCCCTCCCCTCAGTCCGACACCGAGATCCTGCTGAAGATGGGCAGCCGCCGGCCCTGTTCGTAGACCGGCGATGGAGCCGCTGCTGCTGGAGTCGTCCCGGTCGGAGAGAGAGTCAGCGGACGGGCTCATGCCAGCCATGGGCAGACCGGGCGCTCGCTGCTGGTGATGGTGGTGCTGGCGGCAGCAGCAATCTACTCCTCCTCCCTTGCCCAGCCCCAAGGCCAGAGTCCAGGCCAGCTCCAACTCCAAGTCGGGGCTGAAGGCCGCCCGCAGCGTGGCCCAGTCGAGCGCCAGGCCGGAGGAGGCCGAGCCCAGGCTGGCGCTCTGGTGCAGGCAAGGCCGGAGCCCTCGCTCCTCCTCGGGGTTGTGCATGAAGTGGCAGCAGGTATCGTAGGGGCAGAAGCCGGTGGTGTGCAAGGTACGGCACGGCTCCATCTTGTACTTTGGGTGGCGGCTGAGGGAGCGAGTAGCGGCTCATCAGGGAGCGGGTTCCTCTGGAGTTGAGGTGGGGTTGGGCTGGAGTTGGCACTTCTTCTCCGCGCTGGCTGTGGGCCTGGAGCCACTGGTGTCATTGGTCCGGGCTGTTGGTTGGCCCAGCGGGAGAGGCGGAGGTGAGCTGGGGTTGGTACTTCTCTGCACTGGCTGTGTGCCTGGGGGCCGGTGTGTCGCCGGTCCAGACGTCTCCGGCCGCCCCTCGGGCGGGGATGGGACACTCGAGCGGGGGGACGGGGACGGGGACGGTCCAGTGGCGGTTCAGCGGCGCTTGTGGCGCCAGGGATTCGGGTTTCAATCCTGGCTGCAGATGAGGCGCGGGTCTGTGTGCGTGCAGCTGCCGAGAATGTCTCCACTGGTCCAGTCTCTCCCCCCCCCCGCGGTCTCCCACTCGCATCAGCCCCTCAGTCTGCCCCCTGACAAATACAAACTTGAAAAAAGACAAAAAACTATACTCACTGTATCTACAGCGCTTCGTTCGATTTTTATTTATAGCAGTTGACCTTTGACAAATCCCATGATTCCTTGCATTTTTCAGAATACCGAACTCGCTTATTGGTTGCCTTTGACAGGAGGTGAGACCACACCCCTGAACTAACCTGGAACAAGCTGTCATCAGCTGCCAAACTTCAAGAGTCAAGGGTGTTTAATTGTCACTAGCCTAAGTGGGACACGTTGGGTTCCAGTCACATGGGAGGCCTGGTCCGCCAACGCAACCCATTCCCCAACGCAATATTCCACCACTCACCCATAGCGCCTAACTACGCAGGCGCAGCTCGTTTCCCCTCATCCCCGAGCACTTCCTCCCCCTCCTCTTCATGGGTGTGTGTGGACGTGTGTGTGTGTGTGTGTGGACGGGGGGGGGGTGTCTGTGTGGACGAGGGGGTGTCTGTGTGGACAGGGAGTGTGGGCTTGTGGGGTGGAGGGGTTTGTGGGCGGGGGAGTTGTTGGAGGAGAGTGGTGTGTGTGCGAGGGGCGGAGTGAGCTCATAGAAAAGATGGGGGAAAAGCCATGGGGGAGAGGGGGGCATCACAGGGGAGGGGGAGAGGAGGGGGAGAGGAGCCAGCGAGGGGGACCAGAGGGGTAGTGGCTGGAATTGGTGGTGCAAAGGGGGCTCATAGCGGATGCTGGTCGCTGGTCGTTCTCCTCTGCCGGAATCAGAGTCTCCGCTTTCCGTTTGGCGACATCTCTGACTCCGGGCTGGGCTGGGTCTCCGACTCTGGGCGGGGCTGGGTCTCCGACTCTGGGCTGAGCTGGGTCTCTGGCTCTGGGCTGGGTCGGATCTCCCACGCTGGGCTGGGCTGGGTTGGGTCTCTGACACTGGGCTGCAGCTTGGGGCGGGGCTGCTGCTTGGGGCTGGGCTGGGCTGCTTCGGGTCCCTCCGAACGTCAGTTGGAAACCTCCGCCGGCCATCCTCAGCTCCAGTAAAGACGCGATGGCGCGGGAAGGGGCCGACCGTCCTGGGGAGTGACGGGAAGAGACTAATCCGCGCAGCGTTGACTGGCAGGACAAGAGATCGATCTGCTCACGCGCTTTTAAGATTTTTAAACCTCGTTACTTTTACGACATTCAACCGATCGGAACAAAACTTGGCGCACCGGCAGCACAGGAGAACGGTGAGTGAACTGATGGAAAATCATAGCGCTATCGCAAACCGTTTTTGCGCAAATAGAAAGACCGCCAAACCGAAAGATAACAAGATCAGAGATTTATAGATAGGATAGATAGATAGATAGATAGATAGATAGATAGATAGATAGATAGATAGATAGATAGATAGATAGATAGATACTGACAACAGAACGATAGATAGATACTGACAACAGAACGATAGATAGATACTGACAACGGAACAATAGATAGATACTGACAACAGAACGATAGATAGATACTGACAACAGAACAATGCAATTCTTACTTGCAACAGCTTAACAGGCCTGTAAACACAATGGATAATATATAAGAAACAAAAATTCGATAAACTAATAACCCCAATACCAATGCATAAAAAGCTCCCACATTTACTGGGGTTCAATATCACTCTGAATCCAGTGAAAGTTAAGAAAGCAGCAGAAAAATTAGAACCATTAAGTAAACAAATGGCCAAGTTAAAACCCAATTTAAAACATTTTAACTAACTTAATTGTATCAGATACAATACCTTCTCCCAGCAACCATGTTACCCTGTGTTTAAGAAGAAGCTGCGGATGCTGGAAAATTGAAGGTAGAGAATTGAAGGTAAAATGCTGGAGAAACTCAGCGGGAGAAACTCAGGCAGCATTTATGGAGCGAAGGAAATATGCAATGGGCGGGAAGAAGAAAGGAAGAGGAGGAGCCAATAGGCTGAGGGAGAGCTGAGAAGGGGAGGAGAAAGTAAGGACTACCTGAAACTAGAGAAGTCAATGTTCATACTGCTGGGGTGCAAACTGCCCAAGCGAAATATGAGGTGCTGCTCCTCCAATTTACGGTGGTCCTCACTCTGGCCATGGAGGAGGCCGAGGACAGAAAGGTCGGATTCGGAATGGGAGGGGGAGTTGAAGTGCTGAGCCACCGGGAGATCAGGTTGCTTATTGCGAACTGAGCGGAGGTGTTCGGTGAAGCGATCGCCAAGCCTACGCTTGGTCTCACCGATGTAGAGCAGCTGACATCTAGAGCAGCGGAAGCAATAGATGAGGTTGGAGGAGGTGCAGGTGAACCTCTGCCGCACCTGGAAAGACTGCTTGGGTCCTTGAATGGAGTCAAGGGGGGGAGGTAAAGCGACAAGTGTAGCATTTCCTGCGGTTGCAAGGGAAAGTGCCCGGAGAGGGGGTGGTTCGGGTGGGAAGGGACGAATTGACCAGGGAGTTATGGAGGGAGCGGTCTCTGCGGAAAGCAGACAGGGGAGGAGATGGGAAGATGTGGCAAGTGGTGGGGTCACGTTGGAGGTGACGAAAATGACGGAGGATTATTTGTTGTACGTGACAGCTGCTAGGGTGGAAGGTGAGGACAAGGGGGAGTCTGCCCTTGTTACAAGTGGGGGGACGGGGAGTGAGAGTAGAGTCACAGGGTATAGAAGAGACCCTGGTGAGAGCCTCATCTATGGTAGAAGAGGGAAGCCCCGTTCACTGAAGAATGAGGACATCTCCGATGCCCTGGTGTGGAACACCTCATCCTGGGTGCAGATGCGGCGCAGACGGAGGAATTGGGAGTAGGGGATGGAGTCCTTACAGGAAGCAGGGTGGGAAGAAGTGTAGTCCAGATCTATTTCCTTCACTCCATAGATGCTGCCTCACCTGCTGAGTTTCTCCAGCATTTGTGTCCACCAACCATGTTACCCTATTCATTTTACAGCGGCCAGTCCTCTTGTGCCAGATTTAAGGTGTTAATGCGTGATTCCATAGTGTGAGAGCTGGCTGTGGAGAATGGGTGTGGCCCCATTTGTCTCCAGCACCTAGCAATGTTTTACAAAATTTTGAGATTTAAAAAATCAAGTCTGCAATTTATCCCATCAGATAAAGCATAAAAAAAGTTTAATTTGATACCTAATTCACTTTCATATCTTCAGTATTAAAAAGGTTATGGCCATTTTCATACTAGGAAATTAGCATCTTGTTCCCTATTGCTTTTCCATTGACTTAACACAAAAGCTGTGACCGAGGACAGTCAAAAGCCCATAACTTACATAAAAATTAAGAGAACTGAATGAAATTTTCAGTTATTATAGATTGAAGCATTCTGAAACAAATATGAAACATCTTACTTGGATGACCTGAAATTAAAGCATATAATTATTTAATTACCTAATTGTAGCTAATTACAAAATTGACCATTGTGACGGAAATAGTAATAAACGCCCAGACTGCCTTGAAAATTCAAAAATGTGATATTCTCAAGATCATAACTTTAATATTATTGTATTATATGCTGTAAGTCCATAACAGATAGGTAAATAAATTACAATTTCTAGCAATAGACCAAGTCTTTATGGAGAAGATCAGTTGCTAGCTGGTACATTGGCATATCATAATCAGTAGCATCATCATACTCCTCAGATTATAACCAATAAGCAACTCTGTGCACCTTGTTTTTCATCAACTTTTCAATTTTGGCATTGTAAACTACAAGTTTTTGCTCTTCAAACCACGCATGACATGCCTTTCTGCCCACTACTTTCCCATTAAGAATGTCCTGTAGATCATCACATTTGGAGTAGTCCAAATTCGGATAATTTCTGCGAATGCTGTCTAAATCAGTCTCTTTTGCTGGGCATTTGGATTGACAATTATGCATTTCTTCTTCGGAGACATCTGTTTAAAATGTAAAGGAAAAAAACATTGAACAGCATCAACAGAAACAAGTTATTATTTGCAGTTTTAGAAAAAAGGTAGAAATGATAAAGTTAAACGCTAAAACAAATAGTAAATACCTAACAAAAAATTCATATTCATCAGTTTCATCAAATCAATTAAATTCATCTAAATTCAATTACTAGATCTAAACATCTATCCATTTCTTAAGAAAAGGCTTTTTTTTTTTAAATAGCCTAAGTATCCAAATAACAAACTAATCCCATTCACACAAGAATTCACAATATAACATGATTTTTAAATCTCACTGGCATGAACTTATATGCTAAATGGAAGGAATTTAATGTTTAATTCCCATAAATTAATCTAGAAACATCCACTCTCAATATAATCAAAATTATTATTTTTTGCACAATACATGTGACTAAAACTGTTGTGGATATTTAGTATAAAAATATTGATTATGGATAGACAATTACACAAAATATAGACCATTTATGACATGATTGTCCAAAAAAAAAGAGAATTTTAATCATCTTGGGTGTTTCTGGAATGTGATCGATTGGGACGTTGCCGTTGCCGGGAATTTTAACCCCATATCGGCAGGCAAAGACATGGCCGAATCGTTTGGGGACTAAATAACATTTTCGCATCGTAAAATTAGGCTAAAGCTACCCCAAGAAGCAAGATTATATGTGAAATATACAACTTACCCTTTGTTTTGTCCTGATATTACGATCCGTCACGTTGAAGGTGTTGAGGGCATTCGAAGTCGCATTTTACTTTAATCCAACTATTAAATTGTCCAGCGATTTAAAAAAAAATTAAAAAAAGGGAACCGAAGTCTGATCGATTTTACTTCATCGACTAGCTGCCCGAGGAAATCCCTCTCCGACAAGCGATACAAACCTGCATTTTAATCCCCCACCCCTCAAAGGCGCCGGTCGCACACACAGCCCATGGCAGATCTGCAGCGCTGCTGAAGGTAGGTTTTGTAACATCGCAACAGCACCATGACCATGCTCGGCTGGACACGGGAAAGCTGCACTCAGGAAAGCACACTCTGGGCTAAGTTGCCTAGAAACCCAGGCAGAACTCGATAGCAAATCGACTTCAGTGTCACAGCTTTCCTTTACAATGAATAGGCAAACTACCGTCTGACAAGGCAGATTATCAAATGTGAAGCTCAGTTCTAAAGAAGTAAGCACCTCTTTTCAGTGCTGTTCCTACCTCAAGCAAGCAAAATAGTTTCCAAATATAAATCAATATTCCACTAAGATTTAAGTGTTCTTCTTAAGTGTTGTCAGCGACCCAGCTTCAACCACTTATCACACTCTGGGTGAAAAAAGGTCCTCGTCGTATCTTTTCTGAATCTCTTTCCCCTTACCCGAAACCTATCTTCTCTAATCTTATCTACTTCTGTGGGGAAAACTTGCCTGAAGTCTATCATATCTATACTCATAAGGTCATAAGGAATAGGTGTAGAATTAGGCCATTCGACCCATCGTCTACTCCGCCATTCAATCATGGCTGATCTACCTCCTAACCGCAATATCCTGCCTTCTCCCCATAGCCTCTGACACCTGTACTGATCAAGAATCTATCTATCTCTGCCTTAAAAATATCCACTGACGACCTCCACACCCCTCTGTGGCAAAGAATTCCACAGATTCACCACCCCGTGACTAAAGAAATTTATCTTCTTCTCCTTTCTAAAAGAATGTCCTTTAATTCTGAGGCTATGACCTCTGGTCCAAGACCCGCCCACAGGTGGAATCGTCCTCACCACATCCAATCTTGTCCAGCCTTTCACTATTCTGTATCTCAATGAGGTCCCCCCTAATAACTTCTAAACTGTACTCCTCATAATTATATACAGCTCAATCATATCTCCTCTTCACCTTCACCAGTTCAGAGTGAACAAACCTGGCGCCTCCAATCTCTCCTTACAACTGAAGTGCTCCAACCCAGGCAACATCCTGGCGAATCTCCTCGGCCCACTTTCCAGACCTATTACACATTTGCTTTACATGGTGACCAGACTGCACATGGGTCTGACCAAGGGCTAATAAAATCTTGCAAAATCTTCCTACTTCTGTATTCATTGCCCCAGTTTATGAAGGTCACTATCTCATATGCCGTAGTAATTGTTAACTACCTATGTTGCCATCTTCAAGGATCTTAGGACTTAAACTCCAAACGTCCCAGTGTTCTTTAATATTCCCTAAGACCAACCATTCATAGTGTATGTCTTAGTTTCATTTGTATTCCCTAAATACATCAGATCACATTTGGCTGCATTAACCTCTGCCTGCCATTTTTCAGCCTATTTCAACAACACATCAACATTTCTCAACAGCCTAAGAGCCTTGGTCACCCTGTTATAGGAAGGATGTTGTTCAGCTGAAGGTTTACAAGCATGTTGCCAGGACTTGAGGGCCTGTGCTTTCGGGTGAGGCTGGGCAGCCTAGGATTTAACACCTTGGAGCACAGGTAGCTCAGGGAGATCTTATAGAGGTGTATAAAATAATGAGGAGGTGTATAAAATAATTAGGAGAATAGGTAGGTTGAATACAGAGAGTCTTTGACTCAGAGTAGCAGAATCAAGAACCAGATATTTAGTATACTTACAGAATGCCTTCAGATCTACCCCAATCATGTCTGCCAGTGGTTCTTTGTGACCAATCTTCACCTTCCTGATTCCAATTTAAGCACCTCCCTTCACTTTATATGGACGAAGCGCAGGCAAGTGGGACGAGTGTAGCTGGGACATTGTTGGCCAGTGTGGGCAAGTTGGGTCGAAGGGCCTGTTTCCATACTGTATCACTCTATAACTCTATTCATTACAGGCCTTCCTTTGTTATTAATTTCTTATACCTGTCTTTTGTTTTTTTTTCACATTATGTAATTTTCAGTATCCCTTTACATTCAGGTTTCCATGTACTTGTTATCCTTGGCTTTTACCCCGGCAGGGACATGTTGGCCTTGACCTCTTGCTATTTCACCTTCCATTACTTCCATGTGCAGATGCAGACTTAATTGCAAGTAGATGCTCCCAATCCCAGAGCTTTCCTAATGTTAATAAATTGGCCTCCTCCACCCTCTTGCTTAATTTAAATCCTTAATTACTGGTTCCAATCTTGTCAAAGTGCAGTCATCCCACGTAGAATATTGAGGCTTCTACATGATGGAATGTCGGCCACAGTGCTCAGCAACTGCGGCTCTGAGTCTGAGCTCTTCACTGTGGAAATGGGGGTCAAACAGGGATGCATCATCGCACCCGCTCTTGTCATCTTCATTGCTGCCATACTTCACCTCATTGGTGAAGAGCTGCCACAGGGGATCCCAACCCTCTACAGAACTGATGGTGGGCTCTTCAACCTTAATAGGTTGAAGGCCAAGAAAAAATTCAGTAACACCGCCATCAGTACGTGGACAACTGCGCCATTGCAACACACTCCGCAGAAGACCTCCAGGGCATCCTGGATGCCTTTGCCAAGGCATACAGAGCCATGGGCCTGGCCTTAAATATCAAGAAGACCCAGGTCCTACATCAACCTCCACCCAACCAGCCATCTACCCAGCCCACTATAAAAGTGGACGACACCACTCTTGAAAACGTTGACCACTTCCCCTGCCTTGGCAGCATTCTTTCCTCAAAAGCTGATATCGACTCTGAGGTCAACCATCGCCTGAGTTGTGCCAGTGGGGCCTACGCCAGACTCAGGAAAAGAGTCTTTGAAGACCAAGACCTAAAAGCTCAAACAAAACTGCTGCCGTTGTCCTCCCCATCCTGTTGTATGGAGCCGAGTCACGGACCACCTACAGCAGAGACCTGAGAGCCCTGGAACAATACCATCAAAGAGCCTTATGAAAGATTCTGAGGATCAGCTGGGAGGACAAACGCACCAACATCAGCGTTTTGGAGGAAGCCAACATGATCAGCATCACCACCACAATAATGCAGCACCAACTTCGATGGACTGGCCATGTCACCCGCATGTCAAGCATTCGTCTCCCTAAACAAATCCTGTACTCACAATTGAAGGAAGGTCGGCGAGCCCCCGGCAGGCCAAAGAAACGCTTCAAGGACAACATCAAGAACAGTTTGGGGAAATTCCACATCTTATCGAGCAACTGGGAGCACATTGCACTGGACAGGTGCTCCTGGAGGAAGTCCGTGCAGGAAGGAGCTGCACATCATGAAACAGAACTACGCCGTGTCGCAGAGATAAAGCGACAGCACCGTAAGGAGAGAGAGAAGGGGGCTCGACGACTACCAACCATTGCCCATGTTGCACCAAGGTGTGTGGATCGCGGAGCGGCCTCTACAGGCATCTGCAGACCCACGAGTAGACGGCCCTATGGAGAGGAGAGGACAGTCATACTCGTTTCGAGTGACCGCCGATGATGATGAGAGGTTTCATCTGACCTGAGCACCAGGGAGGCAAGGAAACCAACTGGAATCTCTTCAGTCGCCACAGAAGAGCCCATTTGACCCCTTACGAGAGAATCCCCTTCCACTATTACTCTCTTAGAATTGTTCCACCACGGGGGGTGCACCTTTATCCTCCCCCACCTAGCATTATTTCAGATAACATGAATACTCCATGACCTCTGAAATAAAAAGTAGTCTTAATTTTTTCTTTAAATTCGAGGCTTATACCAAAAAAACAAATCTTCCATTTCACAGGACCTGTTCAAGCATTGTGGACCATTTTTTTCTGGAATCAACAAAAGGCATTATACCTTGGTCACTGACTATACAACCCAGACTATCCAATAACCTCAAAGCAAAAATCTGTTTGTGATGGAAATACTCAACATGCCAGGTAGCATATGTGATGAGAAAATCTGAATTCAGGATGATGGTCTCTCAAGAAAAAAACTTTTTTGAAATAACCTGATGTCCTCTTTTGTATAATACTCTGCTGGCTTGAATATGCGGCATGCATTGGTTGCATGGCTCCGTAACAACCGCCAAGCTCATTGCAACACATGTTAAATATCTTTGTCGTTAACTTGCACTGCAGATTCACCAGCGGAATGATCAGGCGGCACACTGTCTAATGTAATGGTATGTGACCTCAATATTGCCAGCCCAGCTATTTCCAGACAATGATTTTGGCAAGCTTGGCTCTTTCATTTGCTTTTCATATGTTCCACATTTATAAGAGATCAACAGAGCAATACTGACTTTACAAGATGTATGAGATATGAGAAATGCATTTCTGCAGATGTTCATTAAGTCGGAGTAGAATTTTAATGCAATCCTTTCTAACCGAAAGAAACTAGATTAAGTAAGAACGAAGATGAAAAATTCAGGCTTCCCGCATAAAGTATAAAAATGCATGCCTCGTTTGTTTGGTGACTGCTATTTCTCAGACTATATCCCTGACATTTGAGAACAAATTCATATCCTGTTCCCTTTCGTGTGCTCTCAGTTTTTGTTGCTTATTTGATGTATTCAGTTTGACATCTCTGCACTCATGACACAATGTAAATTTCTGCTTTTTAATGCAATTGCTTTTTTTTTAATTGCTATCGCAGTATCACTTCATCTAAACCTATTTACATGTGTTGTTTGCAGAATTGTGCTCTGAAGACTATATTGCTGCATGAACTGGATTTGTTTTAAACCTTCGGAGTGATGCAGTACTATTCAGATTCTGGTTTCCAGGCCCATTTCCAAACCATAATATGGCCCAGGAAATATATATAATAATGAAAAAATATGATTAATCTTATGGATTAAGGACAAGTCGTGCAGATCTCTTAACATTTTTTAAATTATGTTGTTCATTATTAGAGCCAGGATGTTTAGGCTCTAAAAAACTCTGAAATAGGCAGGCAAAAAGGCATAATAAAATTACAAAAAAGGCACGAGAAAGGCATTTATTTCCACCACCAAAATTTGGTTAAAAATGATAATATAAAGGTATACTACATTAAATGACCAAAGTCATCTGGTTGCACATAATTACTAGCATTTTTTTTCAAATTATCTGTTATTTAATTATTTTCAAATAACTATGCCGTCTGTCAGACAGAATATGCTTCAGTTGTGAAAAACTTCTTTCTACCTCTTCTTCTTGCATATGGCGTGCACAGCCTAAAGTTGCAGGACAACTTGTTCTATTTGATATTATTTGATGGTGCATGCCGGTATGATTGCATTCGTCGAAACAGGGCGGAAAACGAGAAGGTTGCAATCTTCCACCCCGGGTCGCTGGTGCATACCCGAAACAAGCTGCAGACTCTATATTCATGTCGATATCTTGTGCATTACACTTACTTTTGAGAACTTTAGCTATGTTTTCTATTTCTTCAAGATCTTTGTTTGCTAAAATCACTCTCCCACATTTTCCTTGTATGTCTTTACCTACATCGCCAGGAACTTTACGAATATCGTCAGTTACTTTGTTGAAAACCTGCAAGTTATTCACTAATGTTTCGCCACATTTCTCAAAGGAAGTGATAGCTTGTGGGAAGTTTGCAAAATTGGAAGCAATAAACACAAGATCGCGGTGGGGGGACTTTTTCTGCATGATTTCACTGACGATCCTGACTGCAGCAGATTCTTTTTCTTCAAAACAGTTGACGATTTATTTTACCTTTTCAAAATTTGCAGCATAGTAGAGTGTAGCAGAGAGCCATGTACCCCAGATAGTCAAAACGGGCTGAGGAGGTAGCGGAATCTCGGGTGCCATTTCCTTGAACAACTGCACACGTGACGGTGCTCTGAGGAAGATTTTATTGACATTGGAAACTAAGCGATCGACATTTGGAAACAAGCTATGTATGTGCTTGGCAATTCTACGAAGTCTTTGAGCTAAGCATGTCAAATGCAACATTTTGGGGATTAAAACTTTAAGTCACAAACAGAAGAACATTCTCCTGTTTTATACCTTCTGGCCAAAGTACAGCAAGTGAAGATGTAAACAACTGAGCAATAGTTGAAGGTACACAAAAATGCTGGAGAAACTCAGCGGGTGCAGCAGCATCTATGGAGCGAAGGAAATAGGTAACGTTTCAGGCCGAAACCCTTCTTCAGACTGATAGGGGGTGGGGAGAAGAAAGGAAATAGTTGAGAGCAATAGTTGAGCTGTTTGACTTCTCCAATACTTCCGATGTCAACAAATACTCCTTTGATGGTTGACCTGCCTCCAGTGTACCGATGACCACATTGGCAACATACCTCCTCACAGCATCAGTTGTCTCGTCTATTGAGATCCATATTTTGTTGCATGCAACTTCATCTCTAATTTTCTGCACAACAATGTTGAAGTTGCTGTCAACATAATTTTTCCGTAATGATGACTCGCTTGGTCTATGTTCCTCTGTGTATTTCTCTAAAAAAACTCTGAGAGGTTTGTTTTCCAATTTCCACAGTGGAATTCCAGCATCAATGAATGCCTTGCACGGATCACTCAAACTCAGATTTGCGACTGGAGCCAGCAGTAAATGTAGTGAAGAGACAAGCTTGGGTATTTCGCTTGGGTAGTCTACACCTCAGCAGTATCAACATTGACTTCTCTAATTTTAGATAGCCCTTGGCTTCTCCCTCCTCCCCCTCCCCTTCCCAACTCTCCTTCTAGTCCTACTGTCTCTGCCTCTTCCTTTCCTTTTCCTGCCCCCCCTCCCCCAACATCAGTCTGAAGAAGGGTCTCGACCCGAAACGTCGCCTATTCCTTCTCTCCATAGATGCTGCCTCACCCGCTGAGTTTCTCCAGCATAATTTGTCTACCTTCGATTTTTCCAGCATCTGCAGTTCTTTCTAAAATAGATCTTGGAGAAGACTGAACCAGCGGGCACGAACGAATGAATGACCAACGGTGGCGTCCCCGGTTTTGCCCCGGTGGTGGAAGTTTTCTTGTAAGTTATTATACTATGTTAAAACGTTAATAATAACATTAATATTAACGTGTTAACATAGAAAACGTCATTGTAATCAAGGTACAACGAGAGAAAATAGCATGATCTTTCAGCAAAACGGCCCAAAAAGGCTGATTTAGGCACTCGATCATGAAAAAGGGATTATCCTGGTGAAATCATCAAAAGCATGAAAAGGCACGGCATTTATGGCAAAATCCTGGCTTTATTCATTAATCTTCATCCCCTTTGGAGGAAATTCAAAGCATTTCAGACAGCTCTACTTGGAATTCAAAGGAAATGTATTATTTTTCACTGAGTTAAAAAAAAGTATATATTCAACATAGGAGCATCTTTATAATCATTAATGATTTCTCAGTTAATTGTCATTCATTGCCCTATGAGTAATATGGTTAGTACCGCTAACTTATCAGGAACAGAAAAGAAACAACAGTCAACATTCATCAATCAGCACAGAATTAAATTTCTACATCTCAATTAAATAGAACTGGGTAGAAATTCACTCTGGACGGATGCACTTAATGTGTGATCTGGCTGTATGTTATACTTCACTTACAAAGTTAGATGCCATTGAATCCATACATTGCCACATCATATGGTCAGTGTTATGACCGAGGAGGAATTTCACCTTGATTCCAATTAACATTGAACTTCAGATAACAGTATGAATCCTTAAAATAGACAGCGGGTCAGACAGCATCTCTGGATAAAAGGGACGGCTGACGTTTGGGCCGGACCCTTCTTCAGACTCAAGAATCCTTAATGTCATCAGAATCCCAAACTCAGATTCTCACCTTTAGTCATTATTCTCTGCCCTCTCTTGTTGTGTATCCTAATTGACTTAAAGGTTGTGGAGTTGATTAAAAGCTTTCGTGTGTCTCCCCTAGCAAGAATCTGTGTGTGTTTAGCACATCAAATGAGAACAGATTACAATTTAAAATAAATGGTGTAGGAGCTAGAATTGTTTGCACAACACCTTCTATATATGTGGCACTGTTAAAAAATTCCCTCAAGTATTGTCAGAATTCCTATATTCCAATATAATGGAGTTAGGAACAAGGCAATCGGCAGATTTCAATGAGTCATCTTTATAGAAGCGCAAGTGTCTCCCAGATTGCTCCTTGCTAAGTTTCACAGAGGAGAGTTGTGCTCTGTGCACACTTTGTGGACATCTTCTTGTTGAGAGTCCTTCCTTCAACCACCTCAACCCCACTCCTGGCCTTCCATGGGCCTGTGCCCTCTGCTCATGCATCCAGTGATGCTGTAATATAAGTTCCTAGAGAGAAGCATTGCACGTGTCTGAATGCAAACTGGCTTGTGTTGAAACGTCAGTTCAGTCACTAATCCTCAGCACCTGTCTTACCATTTCATGTAGACTTCTCTAACTTGTACTGACACTTGTTTGAATTGCAAGCTGGTCAATGTCATAACCCAGAAAGTGTACTTTACTCCCAGTGGTCGTTCAGTTACAATATGTTAATACTGTTGTTAGAATGTGTCATGACCATATTGAATGGTGGGGCCAAAATGCCTAATCTCCTGAGTCTGTTTTCTAATGTTCCTCATTAAAATAACATTTGGCAGAGCCAGTGCCAGAAGAATGCATATGTGTTACAAGTACCATTATAGACCTTTGTGTACTCTTGTAGGATCCAACGAAGGCATAACAAATCTAAATGTTCTGTCAGTATTGATTGCTGCTGGTTCTTTGTACCAGGCAGTCTGTTTCTCTGTTGCCAGCTGCCATGTTGATGTAGTGTTACTCAGAGAAAGCACTTACTAAAACCTGAAGTGCCGTTTCACATGCTTTGGTTTAAATTGTTGGCTTCTTTCCTAATGTGTCTCAGGAAATAATTAAATACAGTAGCATAAATTAATGTGACTAATTACCACAATGTTAATTATTTCTGAATTGTGCATAGGTGGATACACATTTGTTAAGTCTCTTTTAAACATTTGGTGAAACAACAAATTGCTAATCTCGTCTCCTGAGTGCTCCTTTCAACATAAAGTGTCCACAGAAATCTCAGTATTTTCGAATATAATCCTGTGGGAAACCAAGTTGTGCTGTAATGATAACAAGATTGAAACTGTAAACAGCAAAGCAACATTTATTTAATGTTTAATTTCTATCTGATTGCAACCTTCTTGGCTTTCAGTTCATGCATCGGAATGGATACTAATTCTCTCTGATCTTGTGAAAGTAGAAAAACTTGGACAACGTGATTTAATGGATACTTTATTGGTTTATAGCATACGGGCATCTCTAACAAGATCTACATTTATTAGCCGCATTGTGCATGAGAAGGTTGCAATATGCTGCCTTCTGGTAAAGGTCTTCCCATAGTGTGAGGGGGGATTCCAGGGCGGGACGGTGGCGTAGCAGTAGAGCTACTACTTTACAGCACCAGAGACCCGGGTTCGATCCTGACTATGGGTCTGTCTGTACGGAGTTTGTACGTGCTCCCCATGACCTGCGTGGGATTTCTCCGCGATCTTTGGTTTCCTTCCACACTCGAAAGACATACAGGTTTGTAGGTTAATTGGCTTGGTATCAAAGTAAAATTGTCCATCGTGTGTTGGGTAGTGTTAATGTGCGGGGATCGCTGGTTGGTGCAGACTCGGTAGGCCGAAGGGCCTGTTTCTATGCTGTATCTCTAAACTAAACTAAACTAAATTTAGGTCCTTCAGTGGTGCTGGGTCTAAATCCAGGAACTTCCTACTCAACAGCACCGTGGGATACCTTCAAATGAAGGAAGGCTATGGCTCAATAAGGCAGCTCTCCACTATCTTCCAGATAAGGGTGGGCGATAACTCTGACCACGCTGGTGAAGCTGACATTGAGAATATGAATGTATGTATTCACTACCTTCCTGACAAGTATATTGTTCCATTGGTCAGAGGCCAGACTTACAGAGAATATTCCCGAGATCTGTATACTTGGAGCAAGTTGTCTCCACCCCTGCATTCAAATCCTCTTGCCATGAAGACAAAAACAAACAGTGACTTCTGTACAATGGCGCACAGCATACTGGCAACGTTCAATCTCTCACCTTTAAAAAGTAATCCACCTTTCTCCATCTTGTTCCTACCCAAGTGGATGATCTTTCATTTCTCCACATTGTACTCCATCTACCATGTTCCTGCCCATTCACTTTGATTCATCCCCCTGACGTCTCTCTGCATCCATCCTTCTCGCATCCCACTGAATTTGCTGTATCATCAGCAAATTTGCGATGTGGGGAGGTTAGATCTAATCCAAACCATTGATGTATAGAAAGGAACTGCAGATGCTGCTGTATTACGAAGATTGACACAAAGTGCTGGAGTAACTCAGCGGGTCAGGCAGAATCTCTGGAGAAAAGGGATAGGTGACGTTTCAGGTCGGGACCCCTCATCGTTGATCTTGTTTGTGAACACTGAGACTCCACATTAATCACTGGTTACAGCCTCCCAAACTGAAAATGACTTGATAATGTCTACTCCTTTATGCAATGCTTTATTAATGCCAGTAAATTATCCTCATTACCTTGTTACGCACATTCATCTTGTTTAATAACCTCTTGTGTGGCATCTTTACAAAAGGTATTTTGAAAGTCCAAAAGCATCGTACCTACTGGTTTACCCATATCTATTCTGTTGGGTGAAACTCACAAAATTCCAACAGCTTTGCCAAACTGATTTCCTTTTCCTAAATCCATGCTGATTCCTGCTCAATCTTATTATTATTTTCCACCTTCCCTATTAGCACTTTGTAAAAAAAATAGTTTCCAGCATTTTCCGTACTGCTGATGTAAGGGACTTTATGTCCCATCTTAGCATCAAAGTGGGATTACATAGAAGATCAATTAGACAGAAAGGGTCTGGTCATCCAAACTGATTACATGTCGGCAAACTACATGCTGCAGAACATCCCTTTCTACAATTATCAGTCCCACTGTCATAAAACAACTGAAGAAAAGCTGTATTCCAATGGGCTGTGACAAGGAAGGAATGCACAGCCTTCTCCAAATTTTCCAGAGTGACATCTGATTCCACTCATACAGTACACAAAGGAATGTTTTAGGATCTGTAAACTGCTTATTAAGGAGCCTTTCGGTGACCACTTACTTCTTCATGCTCCCACCTTGCAATGGATTTTCAAGGTTCAAATAGTCATAGTCATATCGCACAGCAATGGGGTCTTGGGCCCACCACATCCAGGCTGCTCCAGGTCCATAACCTTCTATGCCTTGCCTTTTTAAGTGCCCATCTAAATGTCTTTGAAATATAGCAATCATATCTGTTTCTACCACGATCACCAGCAGTGCGCTCCAGATATCAACTGTCTGTGTAAAAAACAATTTTTTTCCTTCAAATTAACTTTAAAACACCCTTCTCTCATCTAAAAACTATGATAGACCGACAATGGGATAAAGGTTGTGACGCTCCACTGTATGCCTCTAATAATTTTATATACCTATTCACAACCCTACTATCCATAACTCAGGGTCTTGACCCGAAACGTCACCTATTCCTTCTCTCCAGAGATACTGCCTGTCCCGCTGAGTTACTCCAGCATTTTGTGTCTACCTATCCATAACTCGCACCTTTTTGTCTTGTCATCTCTGGCCGTTGTCTAACCATCTGCCTATCAAAAACCACACCTCTCACCTGTATCCATGTATCACTTGCCAGGTTTTGTCCTGCCTCTCCTCTCTTCCAACATTTTTTCCCTATCCCACCACAATCAGTCTGAAGAAGGGTCCCAACCCAAAACGTCACCTATCTATATTTTCCATAGATATTACCTGACCCACAGAGTTACTCCAGCACTTTGTGCCTCATTTTGTAAACCAGCATCTAGAGATCCTTGTTTCTCCAGCTACTTAAAGATGAAATAAAAAATAATTGAGTCATGAAAATTAAAGTAAAATTGCACTGAATAATGAATTTAATCAGAATTTCCTAATGGCTCGTTTGTCATTTGGTATTTCCCCCATGCATCATGTACAATTCAGAACAACTGGCTTGGCTTCTTTCCCATGAACACGATCTTGTGACTGCTTTTGGAGGTTCAACCGTTCAGATTTAGAAACAGAGAAAAATAGGTGCAGGAGTAGGCCATTCGGCCCTTCGAGCCAGCACCGCCATTCAATATGATCATGGCTGATCATCTCAAATTAGTACTCCGTTCCTGCTTTTTACCCATATCCATTGATTCCTTTAGCTCTAAGAGCTAACTCAAACTCTCCCTTGAAAACATCCAGTGAATTGGCCTCCACTGCCTTCTGTGGCAGAGAATTCCACAGATTCACAACTCTCTAGGTGAAAAAGTTTTTCCTTATCTCAGTCCTAAATGGCCTACCCCTTATTCTTAAACTGCGACCCCTGGTTTTGGGCTCCCCCAACATCAGGAACATTTTCCTGCAAGTAGAATGGATAAGGAATGGATAAGGTAGAATGGAACCTGTCCCATCCTTTAAGAATGTTATATGTTTCTATAAGATTCCCTCTCATCCTTCTAAATTCCAGTGAATACAAGCCCAGTCGACTCATTCTTTCATCATATGTCAGTCCCGCCATCCTGGGAATTAACCTGGTGAACCTACACTGCACTCCATCAATAGCAATAATATCCTCTCTCAAATTAGGAGACCAAAATTGAACACAATACTCCAGGTGTGGTCTCACCAGTGCCATGTACAACTGCAATAGGACCTCTTGCTCCTAAACTCAAATCCTCTCACAATGAAGGCCAACATGTCATTAGCTTTCTTCACTGCCTGCTGTACCTGCATGCTTACTTTCAGTTACTGATGTACAAGCACACCCAAGTCTCGTTGCACCTCCCCTTTTCCTAATCTGACATCATACAGATAATAATCTGCCTTCCTGTTCTTGCCACCAAAGTGGATAACCTCACATTTATCCACATTATACTGCATCTAGCATGCATCTACCCACTCATCCAACCTATCCAAGTTACCCAACAGCCTCATAGCATCCTCCTCGCAGCTCACACTGCCACCCAGCTTTGTGTCATCTGCAAACTTGGAGATGTTACATTTAATTCCCTCGTCTAAATCGTTAATATATATTGTAAACAACTGGGGTCCCAGTGGCGAGCCTTGCGGCACCCCTCTTGTTATTGCCAGCCATTCTGAAAAGGACCCATTAATTCCTACTCTTTGTTTCCTGTCTACCAACCAGTTCTCTATCCATGTCTATACCCTACCCCCAATACCATGTGCCCTAAATTTGCACACTAATCTCTTGTGTGGGACCTTGTCAAAGGCTTTTGGAAAGTCCAGACACACCATATCCACTGGCTCTCTCTTATCCATTCTACTTGTTACATCCTCAAAAAATTCCAAAAGATGTCAAGCATGATTACCCTTTCATAAATCCATGCTGACTTTGACCGATCCTGTCACTGCTTTCCAAATGCGCTGCTATTACATCTTTAATAATCGACTCAAGCATCTTCCCCACTACCGATGTAAGGCTAACTGGTCTATAATTCCCCGTTTTCTCTCTCCCTCCTTTCATAAAAACTACCCTTCAGTTCACAGGAACTGATCCAGAGTCTATAGAACATTGGAAAATGATCACCAATGCATCCACGATTTCTTGGGCCACCTCCTTGAGTACTCTGGGATGTAGACCATCAGGCCCTGGGGATTTATCTGCCTTCAGTCCCAACAGTTTAACTAACACCATTTCCTGACTAATATGGATTCCCTTTAGTTCCTCCCTCCCACTAGATCTTCAGTACCCAAGTATTTCTGGGAGATTGTTTGTGTTTTCCTCAGTGAAGACAGAACCAAAGTACTCGTTTAACTGTTCCTCCATTTCCTTGTTTCCCATTATAAATTCACCTGTCTCTGATTGTAAGGGACCTACATTTGTCTTCACATCCTTTCCCTATTACATATCTAAAGAAGCTTTTACAGTCAGTTTTTATATTCCCCGCAAGCTTTCTTTCATGCTCTTTTTCCCCCCTCTTACTAATTAATCCCTGTGTCCTTCCCTGTTGAATTCTAAATTTCTCCCAGTCCTCCAGTTTGCTGCATCCTCTGACCTATTTATATGCCTTTTCCTTGAATTTAACACTATCCTTGATTTTCCTTGTTAGCCATGGTTGAGCCGCCTTCCCCGTTTTATTTTTTCACCACACAGTGATGAACAATTTTTGGAGTTCATCCATGCGATCTTTAAATCTTTGCCATTGCATCTCCACCGTCAACCCTTTAAGTATCATTTGCCAGTCTATCCTAGCCAATTCCCATCTCATACCTTCAAAGTCTCCATCTTTAAGTTCAGGACCCTAGTCTCTGAATTAACCATGTCACTCTCCATCTCCAGATTTGATTAACACAAAATGGAACTTGGCCTTGGGCGATGCACAGATGAACAGATGGCCGACACCCACATTCTTTGCCCAGGCAGTGGGATATATCATGGGAAAACCATGTGAGGATATCTAATGTAGCATCTCTGCTGTGTAACTGCAGATAAATTGGAAGGGGAAACAAAGCAATTTCTTCTAATTGTATTACATTTCTTTCCAGTCTCACTCATGGCTTTGGATACCAAGTTACAAATCATGCTAACTTTTGAAAATATTTTTTATTTACTGCTAAAGCCACAGATTTTTTTAAAATATAAAATTAATCGAAATGTTAATGAGTTAATATATAAAGCCCGGGTAGAAATACAAGACAAGGTATATGCTTTCACAACAGTCGAAACATGAAGAGCAGTACAATTGTATGTTATTTATTTCTAAATACATTGGGCACATGCTGTAAACTTCCATCTTCATTCAAAAATTACTTTTAGTTTCGGTAGCAATGTTACAAAATTTTGAGATTTAAAAAATCAAGTCTGCAATTTATCCCATCAGATAAAGCATAAAAAGAGGTTTAATTTGACACCTAATTCACTTTCATATCTTCAGTATTAAATAAGTATCTTCAGTATGGCCATTTTCATACTCGGAAATTAGCATCTTGTTCCCTATTGCTTTTCCATTGACTTAACACAAAAGCTGTGATCAAGGACAGTCAAAAGCCCATAACTTTCTTAAAAATTAAGAGAACTTAATGAAATTTTCAGTTATTATAGATTGAAGCATTCTGAAACAAATATGAAACAATCTTACTTGGATGACCTGAAATTAAAGCATATAATTAGTTAGTTACCCAATTGTAGCTAATTACAACATTCAATTACTAGATCTAAATATCTATCCATTTCTTAAGAAAAAATTAACATTTTTAAAAAGCCTAAGTGTCCAAATAACATTCACACAAGAATTCACAATATAACATTATTTTTACATCTCATTGTCATTAATTTATAGCCCAAATGGAAAGAATTTAGTGTTTAATTCCTGTAAATTAATGGCCATTTAAATCATCTTGTGAGTGGGATTTTGTGGAATGCGCTGGTTTGGAACGCTGCGGTTGCACTGAATTAAACCCCAATATCGGCAGGAAAAATACTGCCGGTTGGTATATTTAAATAATCACATTTTCGCAACTTGAAATTTTTATTAAAGGCATCCTAAGAAGCAAGTTTATATGAAAAAATAAACGGCTTATTTAGTTTTGTCCCGTGCGTGAAATCCGTCCCCGTTGTCGGCGTTGACGGCATTTGAAGATGATTTTAATTTTACTCCAACAATTAAATCATAAAGCGCTAATTTTAAGAAACTTAATAAAACGTCAGTCGAAGCGATTTTTCTTCATCAACTATTTAGCCTGTTCAAGATCGTTTAGAACAGGCTGCCGAAATATCGCATTTTAAACCCGCCCCCCTCTCAAAGGCGCCAAAGTCGCGCACACGGGCAGTGACAGAACTGCAGCGCCGCTGAAGGTAAGTTTTGTAACATACCTAGTTTCGGGAACAAACCAAAATGTCACTTGTCCATTCCCTCCGTCCCGCTGAGTTTGTCCAGCATTTGTTTTGCACAGTAAGATTAGGTCGGCACGGTGGTAGAATTGTTGGCTTAAAGCATCAGATACCAGAGTTCAATCCTGACTACAGATGCTGTCAGTACGGAGTTAGTACGTTCTCCCCGTGATTGTGTGGGTTTTCTCCGGGAGCTCCAGTTTCCTCCCACATTCCAAAGACGGGGCGGTCACGGTGGTGCAGCGGTAGAGTTGCTGCCTTACAGCACTTGCAGCGCCAGAGACCTGGGTTCGATCCTGACTACAAGTGCTGACTGTAGGTATGTTACAAAACTTACCTTCAGTCGCGCTGTAATTCTGCCACTGGCCGTGTGCGCGATTTTGGCGCCTTTAAGGGGGGGCGGGGTTAAAACGCGGGTTTCTCCTCCCTTGTCCTGAATTATATTTCGTTGGAGTACAAGCGTTGGCTGACAAAATCGTTCCTACCGGCGTTTTGTGAATTTTTTATTTTTATTAAATCGTCAATGTCAGCGCTACAGTCATTTTAAAAGCAGCTCCTGAAGCGTCAACGCCGATAACGGGGACGGATTTCACACACGGGACAGGTAAACGAAACTGCTTTCTATAAATGTATAAAAGTGCTTCTTAAGAAGCCTTTAATTCACATTTTGTCATGCGACACGGTGATTTTATTCCCCGAATTAACGGCAGTATTTTTCATGCCAATACGGGGTTAAATTCACCGCAAATCAACGTTCCAAAAGATCGCGTTCCAGTAATCCTCACTCGCAAGATGAATTAAATCCCCATTAATTTACAGGTATTAAACATTCAATTCCTTCCATTTCGCCTGTAAATTCATGAAAATTAGATTTAAAAATTATGTTATATTGTGAATTATTGTGTGAATGTTATTTGGACACTTAGGCTATTTAAAAATGTTAATCTATTCTTAAGAAATTGATAGATGTTTAGATCTAGTAATTGAATTTTGTAATTAGCTACAATTAGGTAACTAACTAATTATATGCTTTACTTTCATGTCTTCGAAGTAAGATTGTTTCATATTTGTTTCAGAATGCTTCAATCTATAATACCTGAAAATTTCTTTCAGTTATCATAATTTTTAAGAAAGTTATGGGCTTTTAACTGTCCTCGATCACAGCTTTTGTGTTAAGTCAATGGAAAAGCAATAGGGAACTAGATGCTAATTTCTGAGTATGATAATGGCCATAACTTTTTTAATACTGAAGATATGAAAGTGAATTAAGTGTCAAATTAAACTTCTTTTTATGCTTTATCTGATGGGATAAATTGCAGACTTTATTTTTAAAATCTCAAAATTTTGTAACATTGCTACTGACTGTACAGAGTTTGTACGCTCTCCCCATGAACACGTGGGCTTTCTCTGAGATCTTCGGTATTCCTCTCACACTCCAAAGACATACAGGTTTGAAGGTTAATTGGCTTGGTATAAGTGCAAATTGTCCCTAGTGTGTGTAAGTTAGTGTAAATGTGCAGGGATTGCTGGTTGGAGCGGACTCGGTGGGCCGAAGGACCTGTTTCTGCGCTGTATCTCAAAACTAAACTAAACTAAATATACAGATTTGTAGGTTAATTGACCGGTAAGAATTGTAAATGATCCCAAGTGTGTAGGATAGTGCTATTGTATGGGGATCGCTGGTCAGAGCGGACCCCGTGGGCCGAAGGGCTTGTTTCCGCACTGTAACTCCAAAACTAAAACTAAAATTTCAATCTGAAGAAGGATTCCGATCTGAGACTTCGCCTATCCATGCCCTCCAGAGATGCTGCCTGACCCACTGAGTTACTCTTGCACTTTGTGTCTGATTTCAAGCTTACCTTTTTGTTGATGTTGATAAATGTCTGAATCCATCATCAGTCTTAACCAACCTTGTTTCCTGTTCTGGGCTATGTTAACAGTAGGTGAATCTAACAATGTACTCTGTGTTTGTTAGGCAGTCACTTTCCGTCAACTTTCATCATATCAATGGACTCTGAATAGGTTTTGCTCATCGGTCGCTTATGTAAAATAACAAGAGGTAAATATCTGAAATTGTGCCTGGGGATGGAGTTCAAAGAATCTTAATTCAACCGAGATAACCCAATTTTTAGTTCCCCCACCTCCAACATTTATATAGCTCGGTTATTTTGATCTATTTTTCCATGCATACATTAGGAATGGATAGCAAAAAGGAACTCATGAGATCTCAGTTCTTGTTCATGACGCTTGCCCAGAGAGGGAGTTCTGGATCTTGAGACAAAACGATGGGAGATTGAGAATTTTGGCTTAAATTATTTTAAATTCTGGAGCTTCTGGTATGTTAGACTGAGCACAATTTTCCCAAATTCATCAAATGAACATAACTGGCTGCAGAATTGCAAGTGCAAGCAGGCCCTATCAGAGGGGGGGCAATGAGTGCCATTTGGCATGGGCCTCATGCCTGTCTGCTTCAAAGGGATCTTGATTTGGGGGCCTCTAAAATTAAGTGGCCTCTGCTTGATCTTGGTTTGGGGGCCTCTAAAATTGAAATTGGCCTGGACCTCAGTTCATTTATGAAAGGGCCTGAGTGCAAGTTACATCCAGCACTGATCATGGGTGTCTGGTTAGAGGAATGTTTTCAGCAACTGACTGAAATCAGAGTGGTGACAGTAAATGAGACGATTAAAGAAAAAAGAGAAATGGTTTTCCGCATACACGTGTGCTTGTTTATTGTTAAGACAAGTGTGCTGGTTTAGAGCCCAGTGAAATCTGAGCCTAGTAAAGGGCCTGTCCCACTTGGGCGTCATTTACGCGACATCATTTACGCGTCACGATGCACGATGTGCGCGTCGTGATGCGCGCATGGTGCGCATTACGCGTGCGTGGTGACGTAGGCAGTGACGCGGGGTCGCGCGCAGCGCCCCAGGATTTTGGGATGTACAAAATCTTCGCGCGCCATCTGCATGACGCCCAAATGGGACAGGCCCTTAAGTTCTCATCAGTTACATCCATTGGCAAGTCTTCAAAATTGCCTTTTTTAACAAGCACTAATAGACACCTTTTACATGATCATAAATATTGTTTTAATTACGAAGAATGTATCCAGTAAATTCCAGTTGTTTCAGTTATTTAAAATCGAGGCACCCACAAGTAGTCACTGATCATAGATGGTTATCTCTACAGATAAACATATATGCTGCTGCAATAATAAGACAGATCAAGGTTACCACACTCAAAGTAGGCAGGCTATCTTTTTTTAAATTATTCCAAATGATGCTCGCTTGCTTTGGTTAATGGAAGATTTTACATTTCTGATAATGAACTGGAACTGAAACTTGAACAAAAACAACATTTCTATAAAACCAGTGCAGTTTATGAAAGAAATATTCAATTGTGCCCAGGGCAGGATCTCCAGGGCACGGTCTTTTTCATCCTTAAGGGCAATGTGGGAGTTGTCTCAGTCAAATGCTATCTTGTTTCTATTAAGTAAGCATGTGATTACATTTCCCAATTAGTTTAGTTTATTGTGTAGGAAGGAACTGCAGATGCTGGTTTAAACTGAAGATAGACACAAAAAGCTAGAGTAACTCAGCGGGACAGGCAGCATCTCTGGAGAGGAATGGGTGACGATTCGGATCGAGACCTGAGACGGGAAACGTCACCCATTCCTCCTCTCCAGAGATGCTGCCTGTCCCGTTGAGTTACTCCAGGTTTTTGTGTCTATCTTTAGTTTAGTTTATTATTGTCTTGTGTACTGAGGTACAGTAAAAAGCTTAATTGTATATATTATAAATATTACAGTATCACTTGAAATTCATCAACTCTATAGGATCAATGACAGTATTTTCTTGATGATATCTGTAAAACACAACTCTAAAATTGTCATTTTGTGTCGTGAAAAAAATGTGTTCAGATCTTTATAGTATGATTTTTACATTTTTCCTAAAGCACTGCCTTTTATTTCTAAGGTACTGCAGTTATTACACTCTGCTAAGAGAAAACAACTGAGAAACTGACTATTTTGATCAATAAGGTTACTACGTGTATTTCTTTACATCCATTCACAGTTTTTTGATTTCCCATTATGTCCTTTATGTTCTGTATCTTCCTGTGTAAAAGTAAAGAAATAACTTGGCAAGTTTATCGCAAAGAATACCACATTCTAATCAACATCTGTGTGAAGATTTTTTTCAATCTCATGTGATTATAAAAGTATTCTTTTTTATTACAGTCATATTAAATACAAAAAATAATCACGCCTAACTGTGTGTGATCCCCTCACTCAGTTGGACTGTCAAATTGATCTTCACTAGTGCAACACCTCATCAGACTTGTTTCACAGCAGTGTGTAAGAGTACAATAAAACTCTGTTAATGCAGCATGCTTAGAACTTTGTTATTCTAATTAATACTCCAACACCCTTTTAAATATACTTTTTTAAGAACTTATCCAGTAATTAATTTCCCAGTGAACCTGGTAACATTCAAGGGAGGATAGGAAGCAGGACTAAGCAAGTTTCAGGGCAGTGCTTGAACGGAACCCTAATGACCTTAACACAAGCACAAGGACCTGGGCACAGTGTGTTAAAGTGAGTGCAGGAATCAACACCTGGTGAGCCAGATGCTAAACCATTGAGACTTATGAACAATCAGTTAACAGATAATAGCTGTAATCATTACGTTATTGCCTTCAATTTTCTATCATTTCTATTATTGTGCATTTAATGTGCATTCAAACCAGATTGGGAGCACAAAGAATGAGATGTTTAAGCAACAGGGGAGGAAAATACAGCAAGTCCCCTGGTTGCATTCCAGACAAATATCTGTAAACCAAATTCTTCGGGTAAGTCGGAAACATCTGATTTCCATATTTACCTATGTCGTAATATTTGACATTCAATTACTATGTTGTTTCATTTCAATGAAATGATCACCTTAACACTATCCATAATTAAACTACTGGAACAGAAAATTAATCCATTCATTAATGATATCAACTTCTTGCATCACTCCTTCCCCTCTCCCTCTTTTCCAGTGTTCTTGACCCTACTCCATCAGTCTGAAGAAAGGTCCCCACCTGAAAGTTCGTCTGTAAATTCCATCCACAGATGCTGCCTGACCCACTGAGTTCTTCCAGCACATTGTTTTTTGCCCAAGATTACAGCATCTGTCGTCCCTCGTGTCTCCATGCAATCAGTTTTGTTGTAATTACTGTGATCATTTACATCATTTACTGTGGGTTTAAAAAAAATAAGTGGGCAGCAACTTCAAAACAACAACGGTGAAGATGAAAAGAAAATTGCTGAAAGTGGATATAAGATGCAAGCAAATGTTTCTGGAAATAAAATTCAGTCACAGTCTGGGAGGGCAGGAAAGGTTCTAAGAATTCCCAGGGTGCGAATCAGCTCTTTGCATTTTGTAGGACCATCCAGAGTCCGGGAGTTTATTTGTGGCACAACAGGCATATGATGTTAACTTCACCAAATACTATTCTACCATCTTTATATATTTCAATATATGTTCATAACAGTTATACAACATAACTCTCAGCACAAAAAAGTCCATCTTTTTTTGCAATTGCATCCCACCCCTTTTAAATACTAAAGGTTTACAGCCTGCCAATGCTATTGTTCTTTGACTTGAATGACCACTGTTTCCATTGAATCTTTCCTGTAGGTTAATATGACAGTACAAATTTAACTGTACAAGTTGTCTATACAGCTCATGAAATTGAGAAAAAATAGATTAATTTTGTGCATATCACCCATGATATAAATGGTATTGTTAAAAATGCTGTCAATATTCTGCATTGGCCAGGCTGTAAACCTTTAGTATTTAAAAGGGGTGGGATGCAATTGCAAAAAAATAGATTAACTTTTTTGTGCTGAGAGTTATGTTGTATAACTGTTATGAACATATATTGAAATATATAAAGTTGGTAGAATAGTATTTGGTGAAGTTAACATCATATGCCTGTTGCATAATTGGATAATGGGACAACATTTGACATGGTTGACCACCTACACTAAATATATCTCAGAAAATTGTCATCCACCGAAAGAAAGTGATCATTCAATGAAAGAGAGTAAATATCCAGTGCACAGAAATGGAATTAAATACAAAAAATAATGAGTGATGCGCAGAGTAGATGAGTGGAGAGAGTACTGCCTGTTCTGGTTGGTGTATGTTAATTGCAGGGAGGAATTATTGCTGTTGCTAAATTGAAAGTACGACTAGAACTTCAGTCCTTGTGAGAGGAAATGAATAACATAAAGATCTGTGCCCCGGATGGTCAAGATTATAAATGATCTCCTTACTTCTATTTTCTTTTCTTTTCTTTTCTTCTTTTACTCTCTTTCTTCTATTTTCTATGTCTCAACTTTCTTTTTTCACTCTCTATTTTTCTTTTTCACACACTATATATCTCACATTTTTCTATTTTTCATTATCTAACTTTTTTCTTTTTCTTCTTTATTACAATTTTTTTTTAAAATAAGAAGCTGTACATAAAAGGTATTATGAAAATATGATTGTATACAATTGTACTTCTAATAAAATAAAAATATTAAAAAAATAAATTAAAAAAAATAAAGATCTGTGCCCTAAATGTGGGTACAAACTTATGAATATTATTCATTTGAAAACCTGTGATACTTATTTTGTAGATGACAAAGATAAACAACAGATTGTCTGGAGTGATTATCTTGCTCGAATATTCTCATTGTTTTAAAAGTGTTAACTTGTGCTTGGCATTTTCTTCAGATCTAGAGCCCTCTGCTACTTCAGTTCCAAACTGTAGTGAAGTTTGAAAGTTTAGATTAGTCATAAAGTCATAGTCATAGAGTGATATAGCGTGGAAACAGGCCCTATGGCTCAACTTGCCCACACTGACCAACATGTCCCAACTACACTAGTCCCAACTGCCTACATTTGGTCCATATCCCTCCAAACCTGTCCTATCTAGGTACCTGTCTAACTGTTTCTTAAACTTTGGGATAGTCCCAACCTCAACTACCTCCTCTGGCAGCTTGTTCCATACACTCACCATCCTACGTGTGAAAAGGTTACCCCCTCAGATTCATATTAACTCTTTTCCCCTTCACCTTAAACCTGTGTCCTCTGGTCCTTGATTCATCTACTCTGGGCAAGAGACTCCACGCAATCTATTCCTGTCATGATTTTATACACCTCAAAGATCACCCCTCATCCTTCTGCGCTCCAAGGAATAGAATCCCAGCCTATTCAACCTCTCCCTGTAGCTCACACCCTCTAGTCCTGGCAACACCCTCATCTGTACCCTTTCTAGCTTAAATCTGATTAATGATGCACCAGTAAACAATGAAAATCCTTGTTTGCATGAAGCTCACAGAGTAAACAGTACACATGATGTAATAATAAATACAACATTAAAATCAACAAAGTGTCCAAAATATTAGAGTGGTGCAAGATTGTAGGGCAATATCTGAGTGGTGCAAAAAAATAATTAAAGTACAATAACAGAAAACCAAATGAGTTGGCATAAATAAGAATGAGTAATTATATATGGCAGCACCTCCAGGAAGGGGGTGAGAAAGAGGTAATTGGTTCAAGAGTCCGATAGCAGTGGAGAAGGACCTATTCTTGAGTCTAGATGTCAGAGTTCCTGTAACTTCTCCCAGAAGATAGAAGAGAAAAAGGGAATGGCCAGGGTGACATACAACCTTAATGATACTTCCATCTTTCCTAATGCAACGCACCTTACCATGAAGATGGGCTGGCTGGGAAATGAATCTGTGATGCACCATGCTGTGTTCATCACTCCAAACAGTTTCAGGTGGTCAAGAACAAAGCAATTGCCATACAAGGATAAGAAGTATCCTGTCAGAATATTTCTGTACAATTGTCATGGACATGGCAAATATTTCTGTACAATTGTCATGGACATGGCAAATCTTCTCAGACCCATAAGAACATAAATAAACTGATGCACTTTCATGCTCACCACATCAGTGAGAGGAGACCAGATTAGGTTGCTGGTAATATGGATGCCAAAGCATTTGAAGCTGTTGACCATCTCGACACTCGCTCCAGTAATGAGGACAGGATTGTACTTGCCCTCTTGTTTCCATAGGTCAACAATCAACTCTTTCATCTTATTGTATTTAGAATATTGAAGAGTAGTGAACATTGCAATGAGTGTTGCATTTAACCGACAGCTCACTACCACCTTTTTAAGGGCAATATGGATAAATGGCAGCAGAACCCATGTTCTGTGTATGAATTTAAGAAAGGTTACAAGATACAATAAAATGTAAATGAAAATAGTTTCTCTTTAGTATTTAAATTCCTCTGTTTACATTACCTTTTTAGACATTATTCTAGTAATCAATATAGTCTATGGAATTATAAGTATTTGAACAGAAAATGTAATGACATGCTGGAGTAACTTAGAGGCTAAAAGGGAGCATATCTGGAGAACATGAACAGGTGGCGTTTTGGATTTTTTCTTCGGATTTTCAGACTTTTTTTGTTAACCAACATCTGCAGTTCATTTTTTGTAAACCAACATCTGCAGTTCCCTGTTCTTACAAAGTATTTGAGCAATTTATGACTCATAGGGTTATGAACTAATAATTATATTACTGCTTACTGATGGAATGCAACTGAACCGGAGTGCAGAAGTGCTGTAATGAAATGTTCAAAACAGAAAAGCAAGAAAAAATGTGTGTGGATGTAAATTACAAATGCCTCACCAAAATTCATTGAATTTTAGATTATTTCCATTGGTGATTGGTTTATATTAACCACTTATGGGAATGTCTTATTCACAAAATAATTAAGACTTTGTTAAGATTCGCAAAAGAATATGAATCTGAAAATATGTATGAACAATAAATATGCAATATGCAGGGGAAATATTAGATAGAACACAACAATGCACCAAACCAGTACAAGTAGACAGCAAGGACTGTTCCACTTCGGCAAAGTGCCGTGGATGATTAATTCCTGCAGCGCTGTTTTAAATAATTTAAAAGCTGAGCTGGACCATTGTATTAGAACAGCACCAAGTTTGAAAGGAGAAAAAGAGATGATGCACAGAAGCTCAGTTGGGTAAAGCAAGAAAAGAATGGAAGATTTTGTGGGAAGAAAAGGTCTTACAGCAAAAGAAATTTCAATCCCAGAGGTCTAGCAGCCAGCAGTTAATAGGCAAAAACTGCCAACTTCATGTAGGCTCATCGTTATCCTGCAACAAGACAAGTTGACAAGATCAAGATGATGATCTTGATGTTGATTCTTTCTTGAGGAAGCATGTTGTATATGTGTCTATATATGAAAGTAAGGATGAATTGTCAGTAACTATATTTTTACCTGGTTCTGTGCACACAGTGGGGGCTGGGTGTGGAAGTGGTTACGTACGTAAGATCTGGCAATGTCAGTAATATTTTACAGATATGAAAGGCCCATGAGTTATGAGTGACTAATGTAATCCAGGGAATGGTACAGCAGTTCCTAGAACAACTCTCGTAATGCAGACCATTCATTATTAACCAACACCATTGAGAAACTTGTGGAGCATGACTCACCCTTGCACAATAGAGCAGCAGCACATCAGACTGGATGCTTGTGGCAGTTCTGAAGAGAACTACCAGTGCTCAGCCATTCGAAGGGAAATCATCCACGTCTGAAAGCATGCACGTCGCGAGTCTGGGGTTTGTTGACACAATCGATGGCCGAATCCTTCATGCAGCTCAAAGGCTGATAGTCTTACAGGTCGTCCCCAGGATAAAGCTGGGAAATTGACTGTCAGATTCTGCAACAGTTAGACCTTGAATAGGATCTGAGACCCCATGGATTTTGATGCAGAATCCAGGCTTGTTGAATGGGAGGCATAAGGGTAGGTGAGTTTTTCTTAATTATTCTGCTTTAGTTTCCTTTTTGAAATTATTTCTTAGTGTTACTTTTGTATCTCAAATAAAAAGTTTCAATAGTTTCTAAATTATTTACTGCCTTAATAATTTTTAAATGTCTCTGAATATTAGAGAAATTTGCAAACTATTAAAACAAATTCTCAGCTTTGATGGAACGTGAAGCTCTGTCGCAGCTCAGCATTAGGAGCATTCTTGGGTAGGGCAACAACATTTTAGTGTGGACACCAGGTGGTCTTCACCGACTGCCTCAAGGCTGATTGCGTCTGATTACTCTTGAAAACCAGCTTTGGTAAGTATTGGTTTTTTTGGGAACAGATTTGTCTTTTCTCAAGGGACAAATGTCACTTTGGCATCATATTCTCTCCTCATTTCAATTGATCCCATTTTAATAGTTACCTGACAGCAAGATATTGGAAAGTATCACTTTCTTACTGTTCCATTGGAACTCTTATGGAAGAAGTTCATCCCTGTATGGTGATAGAGAATATACTGGGATAAAACTGTCACAAAGAAAGATGGCATTTAGGAGAAAGTCTCCGGCTTTTAACTGAATGCTTAGTTTTGTAACTACAATACTGGGAATCAGAATGTCACAATTATGGAGAGGGTCAGAACTGGACCTAGGGTTGAGATTTTTGTTTGGAGAAAGGCTAACTTTGAGGAGATGCGAAAGGATTTAAAAGGAGTGAATTGGGACATGTTGTTTTATGGGAAGGATGTAGAAGAAAAATGGAGGACATTTAAGGGTGAAATTTTAAGAGTACAGAATCTTTATGTCCCTGTTCGGTTGAAAGAAAATAGTAAAAAATGGAAAGAGCCATGGTTTTCAAGGGAAATTGGACACTTGGTTCGGAAAAAGAGAGAGATCTACAATAATTATAGGGAGCATGGAGTAAATGAGGTGCTTGAGGAGTATAAAGAATGTAAAAAGAATATTAAGAAAGAAATTAGAAAAGCTAAAAGAAGATATGAGGTTGCTTTGGCTAGTAAGGTTAAAATAAATCCAAAGGGTTTCTACAGCTATATTAATAGCAAAAGGATAACAAGGAATAAAATTGGTCCATTAGAGAGTCAGAGTGGACAGCTATCTGCAGAGCCAAAAGAGATGGGGGAGATATTGAACAATTTCTTTTCTTCGGTATTCACGAAGGAGAAGGATATGGAATTATGTGAGGTAAGGGAAACAAGCAGAGTAGCAATGGAAACTGTGAGATTCAAAGAAGAGGAGGTGCGGACACTTTTGAAAAATATGAAAACGGATAAGTCTCCAGGTCCTGACAGGATATTCCCTAGGACATTGAGGGAAGTTAGTGTAGAAATAGCAGGGGCTATGACAGAAATATTTCAAATGTCATTAGAAACGGGAATAGTGCCGGAGGATTGGCGTACTGCGCATGTTGTTCCGTTGTTTAAAAAGGGTTCGAAGAGTAAACCTAGCGATTATAGACCTGTTAGCTTGACGTCAGTGGTGGGCAAATTATTGGAAAGGATACTTAAAGATAATATATATAAGCATCTGGATAAGCAGGGTCTGATTAGGAACAGTCAACATGGATTTGTGCCTGGAAGGTCATGCTTGACTAATCTTCTTGAATTTTTCGAAGAGGTTACTAGGGAAATTGATGAGGGTAAAGCAGTGGATGTTGTCTATATGGACTTCAGTAAGGCCTTTGACAAGGTTCCTCATGGAAGGTTGGTTAAGAAGATTCAATTGTTGGGTATTAATGGTGGAGTAGCAAGATGGATTCAACAGTGGCTGAATGGGAGATGCCAGAGAGTAATGGTGGATGGCTGTTTGTCAGGTTGGAGGCCGGTGACTAGTGGGGTGCCTCAGGGGTCTGTGTTGGGTCCACTGTTGTTTGTCATGTACATCAATGATCTGGATGATGGTGTGGAAAATTGGATTAGTAAGTATGCAGATGATACTAAGATAGGTGGTGTTGTGGATAATGAAGTAGATTTTCAAAGTCTACAGAGACATTTAGGCCATTTGGAAGAGTGGGCTGAAAGATGGCAGATGGAGTTTAATGCTGATAAATGTGAGGTGCTACATCTCGGCAGGACAAATCAAAATAGGACGTACACGGTAAATGGTAGCGAATTGAGGAATGCAGTTGAACAGAGGGATCTAGGAATAACTGTGCATAGTTCCCTGAAGGTGGAATCTCATGTAGATAGGGTGGTAAAGAAAGCTTTTGGTGTGCTGGCCTTTATAAATCAGAGCATTGAATATAGAAGTTGGGATGTAATGTTAAAATTGTACAAGGCATTGGTGAGGCCAATTCTGGAGTATGGAGTACAATTTTGGTCGCCTAATTATAGGAAGGATGTCAACAAAATAGAGAGAGTACAGACTAGATTTACTAGAATGTTGCCTGGGTTTCAGCAACTAAGTTACAGAGAAAGGTTGAACAAGTTAGGTCTTTATTCTTTGGAGCGCAGAAGGTTAAGAGGGGACTTGATAGAGGTCTTTAAAATTATGAGCGGGTTAGACAGAGTGGACGTGGATAAGCTTTTCCCATTGAGAGTAGGGAAGATTCAAACAAGGGGACATGACTTGAGAATTAAGGGATAGAAGTTTAGGGGGAACATTAGGGGGAATTTCTTTACTCAGAGAGTGGTAGCTGTGTGGAATGAGCTTCCAGTGGAAGTGGTGGAGGCAGGTTCGATGTTATCCTTTAAAAATAGATTGGATGGGTATATGGACGGGAAAGGAATGGAGGGTTATGGTCTGAGTGCAGGTAGATGGGACTAGGGGGAAGTATTTATTTTTAATTTTTAAAAAAATTAAAAAAAATGTTCGGCACGGACTTGAAGGGCCGAGATGGCCTGTTTCCGTGCTGTTATGGTTATATGGTTATATGGTTAATTGCCTTTGACATTATCCAAATCTTCTGCTAATATTCAGTGTTGTTTGTTGATTATGTTTTGGAATTTAGTCAAGATCCGATAATAAGGTTACAATTATCTCATACATTTGCCAAAATTCCACATCAGAGCAACTAGTGTTCAGATTAGTCGAAGTTTATTTTTTGGGGAAATAAATAGTGCACAGTAAGACAAAGGACAAGCATTACATCTACAATTTTATTGGGATTTTTATTGGGATTGTTTGTATCGAGAGATTTTACTTTGATGGGTATAATGGGCTTTTGGGAATTTGCTTTACCAAATTCATGTAGTTTTGTGCTTTTGAGATATGAAAAATAGCCAATTTATATAGAAACATAGAAAATAGGTGCAGGAGGAGGCCATTCGGCCCTTCGAGCCAGCACCGCCATTCATTGTGATCATGGCTGATCGTCCCCAATCAATAACCCGTGCCTGCCTTCTCCCCATATCCCTTCATTCCACTAGCCCCTAGAGCTCTATCTAACTCAACATTTAGAGGAATGATTTGTCCTCACTTAATCCTGTTTATTTTGTGATTTTTCTTTGCAACAGCTATCGGAAGAACACTTATTCCTCGATATTTCAGTACAATCTTTGAAGGAGGAGTAACAGACCTTTACTATGTTCTTAAACACTCGAAGGAGTCTTACCACAATTCATCCATCACACTGGACTGTGACCAGTGTAGCATGGTCACCCAGCATGGCAAACCCTTGTTTACAAAGGTAAGAGAAAGAAAGAAAATTGATGAGGAGGATGAAAAGAAATATTTAATGCAGATGATGAATTATGAAAGAAAAAATAAACATTCTAGAATATTTGATGGAGTATCATGTCATGCTGTGCACTAGATACTGGAAGATTACACAACATTTATATTAATGCATCTTTAGCTGGACCTCTGCATCAGAGATGTAAACTGAATGACATTCAGAGGTATTTAAAAACTATTAAAATTGAAATAAGTAACAAATTTAAAGATGAAACATAAAGCTAAAGATAAAATTATTATTTTGAGTATTTGTTTTACGGGAATTGTTACGGGAAATGTTACAATAATTTAACAACCTCGAATACACCTAATTTGAAAATTCAGAAATAACTAGTTTTGTGACTAAATGCATTTTTCTCACCTAACCAAAAATCAACCAGAAACTTTTTACTCTGTTAGTTTGAATGAAAAATATGCAGCTATCCCAGTGGCTTCTCAGAAAGTGTGTATTGCCATGTGTTGAGGGCAACAATAAAGCTAATTAAAATAACAAAAACATTTGTAGATAATGAAACCAAATGCACAATATATATATTTTTAAACTTTGTATAGAAACTAGAATCCCTATTAGAAGCTATAGTAACTGGTACATATTTGTATTGAAACTAGAAGCTTAGAATCCCCGATGAAATCAGTAAAAGGTTCCAGAATCTGACCTGTGGCAACATTCAACAGTCTATTTTCCTCAGCATTGGATACCCTGTGAGGTCCAGCAATAGGCCAAATGAACTGATGCAGACACCCTCCACTTCCCCTCCCCAATATCTTGTCAAGCCCATGATTCACAGGACATGAGTCTAAGTCATGTCAGTTTAAGCGCTGATTAGCCACTGGCCTCTGCCAACATGATTCGGCCCATGGTGATATAAAGGAACTTGAGAAATCAGATATTGAAAGGGCCGGCATGCAGATAGAGATTTAAAGCAGTGAGGCACCATTAAGGCACTGACCAATAAACGTTCTTCAGTTCCACGTTACTGAATTAGTTTGCAACCACAACCCCCACTCAATTGGAGAAGTCATCCAGCTTCTCCCATTGATTTTGCAAGAAATATCAACTAATTTTAGGTACAATGTGGGTCCAATGCTTATTGCACTCTGTGATTTGTGTTCCACTGTTTTAACCAGCAAATGGTTCTGTGCAGTTTGCAGTTATTTAAAATCAGTTTTCTTATAGTGAGTGGACTCTCCAAATAAAATCCATTTCTATCTTAAATAATATAGTAGTAAGTTAATTAAGGATAGATAATTAAGATAATTAAGGAAAGTGCAAATTTAAAAAAAAGCCTTCCAAAATGCCATCAGTTGTCCTGGTTCATGAAACGTTTTATATTTGCAATTATTAAATGAGCTGGATCCTGGACCATAACTTTACTTTGGAATGTCATTGTAATTTTGAGTACAGTTGCACCCACATATTCAGTTGTGCCTAACAGTAGGAATTCTTATTTTGGGGTTCCATGTATGCAGAAAAAAAATCATTTTCTTTCCAATGTGAGTTTGATTTGTTAGATTTGTTCCCAGGCTTCTTCCTTTAGTGCTGTACTGTTGTTCATGAGGGAGTTCATGAGAAAGGGCAGGATGCCCTGGCTCGCTTATTTTCTTCTTTTCCCTGTGGAAATACAGTTATGCAACAAAGTCATTTGTGTTTCTTTCCTTTGAAGGGATGACGATTGAATAAAAGTTTGAAATGGTAAAATAGGGACAATAGACCAAGAGTGGACAACACAGGATGCAAAATCCTGCAGTGTCTACTCAATGACAAAATTAATCGCTATGCTTGATCGCCCTCTCCTTTAAATATCTAACCAATTCACCCTTAAACCTGCTTCTGTTTCCAATTTAGAAACTTAATTCCTTGCGCTCACTACATTCTGCATATATTAATTTAATTTTGAATTTCTAATGCATCTCTCTTTTCCAAGCTTGAGACATGCCCTATGGCATATTTGTGGCAACATTTAATATATTAATAGGGTTACATTTTTCCGTTCCCTTAAGCATCTCGAATACTGGAATATTATTAGACTCCCCAGACTCCCAGACCCATTGTCTTCATGTGTTTAGATGTTTTAAATTAAGTATTGGCCGAGTTGTATGTTTAAAAAAAAAATCTGCATTCCTCTAACACGTTGCTTATCTTTGCTAAATTCATACAGTCAGGAAAGCAGGTCAGCCAAGCTTCATTGGAAAACCACAAAAGCCTTTTGTAAAAATAGGGCTGCTAAATCATCCAGATTGTTTGATTAAAGCAATTACAGCTTGTATAAATATGCAATATTTATACTCAGTTGTTTAGCATTTTCGATTTTAGAAGCACATATATTAAAATCTTCCTATGTTAAATTGTGTCACTTCATATCCAGCATACCTGGATATCTGGTGAGATAAAATTATTATTTTGAGTAACTTTTGTTTACCCTTTGAGAAATGTTACAATATTTTAAAAATATCAAATACATCTTAATTGAAAATACAGAAATAACCAGTTTTGTAACTAAATACATTTTTCTCACAACCAAAAAATAACCAGAATCTTTTACATTGTTAGTCTGAATTAAAAATCCGCCGCTATCCCAATGGCTTCTCAGAAAGTGTGTATTGTACGTTGAGGGTGACAAGTTCAGCTCCTGGTCTGTGCTGACCTTGCTGATTGCAGCAGCGACACGTTAGGACATGAGAATTACATTCAGCATTGCTAAAGATAGGGAAACTTCGCAAGGTTTTGACTGCAAATCATAATTCTGCAGCTGCTGCAGTCAACGGTGTAGGTATGGACACAGGGTGAGGAGATCATCTACTTCCACACAGGCTCTGAATTAAAACTAGGATTTATTTGCCTGAATTACTCAACACCATGCTAGGCACTATCAAAAGACGCCCCTTTTATCGTTGTTTTGTGCACATTCCAAATGATCAAATAAATCACTTTTTCCCTTTTGAACAGTTAATACAATGATAATAACTTTAAACATTTTGGCATCCTAAAATTTGTTATGATCTCAGAAACATTAAAATGTTTTGTGAAGCTGCTTCAGGGAATGATTTAACATTGCAACTTTGGCATCCAAATTTAACAAACCACCAAAGCCAAAGATGTAACAAATTTCCCATCAGTATCATTTTTTAATTAAAAATTGCAGTGTCACAATTAGTTTTTGCCAATATTATTTTTTGATACATTTATTGGTTCTAGGAATAGGAGATGCAGTACTGCATAGCATCAAAGGTGCTCCTATTGTATATTTTAATTATTCATAGACTCTACCTTCTCTATCTTCAGGTGAAAGAACAGTATTGTTTAAATTATTTATGATCCATACTTAAAATGGCTGAATAAAAAGTGGCATCTTCCAAAACAATTGTAAGTGGTTGTGCACCAAAAACAGTAGCTTGCACCAATGTGAGAAAGTGTGGCTTTCACAATCACACCTTCAGTTGATGGATGATGTCAGTGAAATGCATTTTAATTCAAAACTATGAGAAAATGGTCATCAATTACTGTACTATTTTCATAGAGAGTTTAGTATACTAACCACATCATTGGTTAAAATATGTTTGGAATTCTGTCAAGTCTGGTATTAGCATTTCAGTAGATTTCAGAAGCTGGTGCAACATATGTCAGAGCAATCTTTTGCATGGTGTGCTCTAGTTTTGATCAGTATCTGTAGAATCCGTGTCAATTGCTTCCTATATCTTGCACAGATTACTTAATTAAAATGACCCCTCAGGGACTGATAAATTGATCATTAAGCCAACTGTATCCAAAATGCTTAATGAACCTGTATCTGTATCTGAAGTACCGTGCGATTGGCAGGCACTGTGAAATTAGGATTTAGGATTCATGTACAAGTTCGGAAATGTTTTCCATGCAGGGCATGCAATGTGGCAGCGCAGTTCCAAAAGGCGTGTGAACAGACCTCTTATTCCTCACTCCTTCCTTGCATTGTTCGTGTCCAGGGTTTTTAATTCAGAGGAAGTGCTGAGTGACAGTTCAGTGCATCTTCACAGTCAGCAAGAACAGTCAGCAGACTGGTCAAACTGGGTTGCTCTCAAAAGGCTTGACAGCATATGATAAGCCTGCTTACTGAAAAGCAGTGCAAAATTCAGACGTTAGATATCCGCAGTGTGGAGCACTTCATGAATACAGGCAGACGACGTACACTTTTCTAAAATAATTAAAAACAGTTGGGTATTTTCACAGTGAAATATGCAAAATGGTTAGACTCGGAGATAAAACCAATTTAAATTCAAACTCCCCTGTTCGCTCTGTATGTAAAGGGGCTGTGCAGAGCTGCATCAAATCTTATAGATTAGGAAATCCTAACTTTGATTCTCCCTTCTGAGCTGAATGCTGTAAATTTGCCCCAAAACTCGCAACCAAAGAGGCGAAAATTAACTTGGATTACCATGAGTAATTTGTAACCAGTGACCACAGCTAGAAATGTGAGCCGTGTGAACTGAATCGGACACAAGCCCTAGCCCTCCAAATAGCTTGCCGACGGGAAGGGTTGTTGTCACACTGGGTGAGTGGACAATTGGGCAAGGTGGAGGAGGAGGGCTGTCTACTTGTGGAATTATGGCCCATACGCCCACAGAGCATTGGGAGAAAATTGGGCAAACAAATAGTTCTTTATTTATGAAGGAAGAAACATAAAGAAATTGAATCGGTCTGCTGCCATTTCAACTTTAATACTTGTGGTTATGTGTATATATACACACTGAACTTTTTTTCTCTCGTTTGGAGAATTGGAATAGTCAATTGGTGTTTTCTAAAAAGTTGTAATTAAGATATATAATTGGAATAAAGCTGGGAGATGATTTATCTTACATTAAAACTGTAGCATGTGGCATATGGTGACACTGGGTAACTGTATATCAGAAACAGGAATGCCTTCCAAACACGTAAGAATTTCATTGTTCTATCTGGGACACATGACAATAAAACATCTTGACTCTCTCTCTCCAGATGCATTAGAAGAAACCAGAAACAGTTGGAGATGCTCAGCAGGTCAGACGGCATCTGTGGAGAGTGAAACAGAGTTAGTATTTTATGCCTGTAAACTTTGATTGGAACAGTTCTGATTAAAGATCACTGGACATATGACATTCTCTCTTCACTGATGCTGCCTGACCTGCTTTATGTTTCCAGCATTTTTGTTTCAGGTTTCCAGCATCCACTGTATTTTGCTGCTGTTGGTTATTTTCTGGTTCCCACCTATTTCCTAGTTTTTTTGTAAATCCATGGCACAAACAGTTCCCAATTAGCATGAAGTTGGCTCTCTCGGGGTCCATATGGACGTCTGGTAGGAGAATTGGAATAGTCAATTGGTGTTCTCTAAAAAGTTGGAACTAAGATATATAATTGGAATAAAGCTGGGAGATGATTTATCTTACATTAAAACTGTAGCATGTGGCATATGATGACACTGGATAACTGTATATCTGAAACAGGAATGCCTTCCAAACATAAAAAATAATAATATTTTGATAGAACGCATTAAAACTAAAATTTCTTTTGCATGTGAAGTTTTGTTGCCAAGTAAAGTGTTGCACACTTGCTAGACTCTTTCTTGTTGATCCTCCAGAGACCATCTGTGCTGGGAGCATTGATTATAACGCGCCTGCTGGAATTACATCTTTCTGGTTGCCATGCCAACTAATCAGCTGGTTCCCATTGCCATGGTAATAAAATGTCACAGCTCAGAAAACCGTAAAAGGAATTGAACAAAACAGCAAATGTTTTCTTAATTGCAACCTTCTAACATCAAAAATATCATAGACAATTTTTTTTAAAGATTTGGGTGAAGGAGGAAAGCTGCAAAGTAGATAAATTGGCCAAAGTTTGCGGAGAAAACCCATACTGTTCAATGTTAAGATTGAATGCAATATTTATGTGTTCTTTTTATTGTGTTCGAAAGGAGTTCTCTTCTGTCATTTTCTTCACTGCTTATTTCTTTCCCCCTAAATTCTGGTGATAGGTTTGTACTGAAGGGAGGTTGATTCTGGAGTTTACATTCGATGACCTGATGAGAATAAAGATGTGGCACTTTACCATCCGGCACTACAGAGAGTTAATCCCACGCAGCATTCTTGCCATGCATGTAAGTAGCACCCTTTCATTGCTCTCATGAAGCAAAATATTACCTACTGATGAGATCCAGCATGACAAATGCCCAACCTATGAATAAATGTTTTGCCATTCTTAAAGTAACAATCGCCACATTCAACCTTTTACACATGGATATCACCTGTTTGTTTACAGTGGTTTCTTGAAATTACAAAATGAGCAAAGAAATGGGAAGTGGAATTAATACAATGTAAATATTGCAATAGAACTTTAATTTACATGCTTTTACACTTCAAAATTATTTAATTGGTAGAAAAGCACATTTGAATGTAAAAAAAAAACCAATATGTGAACTAGGTTTATTGCTATAGTACTGCATCTTTTCAAAAATTGAAAATGATGGGAATTTAATGGGAGTTTAATTTTCATATGTACTGACAACAGTACAATGCAGCAGCATAACAGACCTGTAAACACAGTACTCATAGATAACATAATAAACAAAAAAAAATAAATTAATTAAAACTTAGAGAGAGTTCGATTTCGCTCTTAGGGCTAAAGGAATCAAGGGATATGGGGAAAAAGCAGGAACGGGATACTGATTTTAGATGATAAGCCATCAGCTGGCTCAAAGGGCTGAGTGGCCTACTGCACCTATTTTTCTATGTTTCTATAAACCCCAATATTTGTGCAGAAAGCCCAAAGTCCTCGGTACAATTAAGACAGGTTTGCCTGGTGCGTCTGCATCTCGATGAGTGCTGCCTGCTTTCCTAATAACAAAGGCATTTAGTAGGTTTGCAATTAGATCGTAATAAAAATATATTCAGCACCTAAATTATACTGTCTGAAATGCCTTTATTAACCAATTGTAGTTTAAAGAAGACTTGGGAAAAATGTTTGATGAATTCATTACATTTGCTTCTTTGTCTATACACAATGTGCACCCATTTCTCGTAGCAACAGCTAGGCAGAAAATATTATAACTCCTACTTCTACCTCACTGCAATCTTCACAAAATATGACATGAAATACTTAGCTTTGAAATTATATTGCTCTCATTAGTAACTATATTTAGGTTAGTCAGGTGGGGAGAAAATTAGCAAATTTCTAAAGATGTATTTTAAACATCTCTTGAACTTCATATTAGTTGTAGATTGATACAAAACCTATAAAAGGATGTTTCTGCCATGTTTAGGTTGAAAGCTCTATTTTAATTACAATGGACCACAATCATTATTTCTTGAACATAATTTAAAGATGTCTGCTCATAAGAATCAAATAATTGTGGAAGTGCTCACCACAATGTTTCAATGTTTGCTAAAGCTTACTTATACCATTGGTACAAATGATCACTTGTAATTTTCCCTCTTTCCCTGCGCATGATCCCAGTGTTAATATTGTGATTGTTTGTGTAGTTATTGTATAACGAACCATGCTTACATTTTCATTCTCATTAAGTGTTTTATGTACTCGTGCCTACGTCAAAATAATGTGCTTTCAAGCTCCATTTGAAAGCTCCATGAAACAATGTTCTGGCTGAGATGATGAACTGGGATCCTCTAGGTCCTACTTGCATCAAATGTATTTTTTGACGGCGAAATACTCTCAGTCAATTTAATTCAATTCAATTCAATTCAACTTTAATGTCATTGCACAAATACTGAGTATGGGTACAACGAAATGCAGTTTTGCGTCAGTCCGTAGTAGTAGTGCAATATAGAAATTAAAAAATTAAAAAAATTTAAAAAAATTTTTAAAAAAGAGGATACAGAATAATCAAAAATACAGAATAATTAACAATGGGGACGGAGGGACCGGAGGAATCTATCGTCGGGGCTCCGAGTTCAGCAATGCGACGGTATAATTGTAGAAGCTGTTCCTCATCCTACTGGTACGAGACCTGAGGCTCCTGTACCACCTCCCTGATGGGAGAATGGGCAAACAGTCCATGGTTGGGGTGGGAGGGGTCTTTAATGATCTTCCCAGCCCGTTTCAGACACCGTTTTCGGTGGAGGGCATCCATGGCAGGGAGCGGGGCACCGATGATGTGCTGAGCGGTTTTCACCACCCGTTGTAGTGCCTTCCTGTCCGCAACAGTGCAGCTGCTGTACCATACCGTGAAGCAGGTGGTCAGGATGCTCTTGATGGTACACCGGTAGAAGTTGGTCAGGATCTGGGGGGACAGGTGGGCTTTCTTGAGCCTCCTCAGGAAGTAAAGGCGCTGCTGTGCCTTTTTGATCAGCTTGGAGGTGTTGAGGGACCAGGACAAATCCTCCGAGATGTGTACCCCGAGGAATTTGTAGCTGGAGACGCGCTCCACCTCAGTCCCGTTTATATGGATGGGGGTATGTCTGCCCCCTCTGACCTTCCTGAAGTCGACAATAATTTCCTTCGTCTTCTTGGAGTTGAGGACGAGGTTATTGTTGGCACACCAGGTTGTCAGGTGCTGGACCTCCTCTCTGTAGGCTGACTCATCGTTGTCACTGATCAGTCCTACCACCGTGGTGTCGTCAGCAAACTTAATGATGGCGTTGGATCCGTACTTAGGGATGCAGTCGTGGGTGAAGAGGGAGTAGAGGAGAGGGCTGAACACACAGCCCTGTGGCACGCCGGTGTTCAGTGTTATAGTGGAGGAGGTGAGGTTGTTGACCCTAACAGACTGTGGTCTGTTGGTGAGGAAATCCAGTGTCCAGTTGCAGAGGGAGGTGGAGATGCCAAGCCCGCTGAGTTTGGTGATCAAGCTGGCGGGGATGACAGTGTTAAAAGCGGAGCTGAAATCAATGAACAGCAACCTGATGTAGGAGTTGTTGTTGTCCAGGTGGGTCAGGGCAGAGTGTAGGGCCGCCGATATGGCGTCCTCTGTAGACCTGTTGGCCCGGTAGGCAAACTGATGGGGGTCCAGTGTGGGGGGGAGGCTGGCTTTGAGGTGAGCCAAGATCAGCCGCTCAAAGCACTTAGCAATGACAGGGGTGAGTGCCACTGGGCGGAAATCGTTGAGGCTCCCTGTGGCTGACTGTTTGGGCACTGGCACGATGGTTGATGTCTTGAGGCAAGTGGGGACAACACCCTGGGGCAGTGAGAGATTGAAAATGTCGGTAAAGACTGGGGATAGTTGTCCAGCACATGCCCTAAGCACCCGGCCAGGGATGCCATCGGGGCCGGCAGCTTTGCGCTCATTCACCTTGCTCAGTGCATCTTGTACAGCAGAGGTGGAGAGACTGAGGGGTTGTTCATTTGGGGGTGGAGCAACTTTGATGGCTGGGGTTTTGTTATCCCGGTCAAAGCGAGCATAGAAATGGTTTAGTTCGTCAGGAAGGGTGGCGTTGTCTGGGGGAGGGGTGTTAACTTTCTGGTAATCGGCAAGGGATTTGATTCCTTGCCACATGCGCCTGGGGTCAGAGTTGTTTTGGAAGTGCTCCTCAATCCGCCGTTTGTGATTGAGTTTGGCATTCCTAATTCCCATTTTCAGATTGGCCCTGGATGAGCTGTATCCCTCAGCGTCGCCAGATCTGAAAGCGGCATCGCGAGCCTTCAGTACGAGTCTGACCTCCCTGCTCATCCACGGCTTCTGGTTAGGGAAGGTCTTTATTTCTTTGTGGGTAGTGACATTATCGGTGCAGAATTTTATATAGTCCATAACTGTTGAGGTGTATGAGTTGATGTCCACTTGTGAATTGAAGGTGGACTGAGTAGCAAACAGACTCCAGTCTGTCTGCTGAAACTGCTGCTGTAAAACAGACAGCCCCCTCAGGCCAGACCTTCACTGTCCTCGTGGTAGGTTTCACACGTCTGATCAGAGGTGTGTATTCGGGGAGCAGGAACAGAGAGAGGTGGTCAGACTGACCAAGGTGGGGGAGGGGGAGGGCTTTGTAGGCTTCAGTAATATTAGTGTAAACTAAGTCCAGAATATTGTTTCCTCTGGTTGGGCAGGAAACATGCTGATGGAACCTGGGGAGTACAGTTTTAAGGTCGGAGTGGTTGAAATCACCCGCAACAATAAATGCCCCCTCAGGGTGAGCAGATAGATGTTTGCTGATAGCAGCTTGCAGCTCTTCCATTGCTAGCCTGGCATTAGCGTCCGGGGGTACATAGACTGCCGTGATAACAGTCGATGTGAATTCTCTGGGCAAATAGAAGGGCCTGCACGTTAACATCAGGTATTCCAGGTCAGCAGAGCAGTGACTACCAATCCTAACAACGTCCGTGCACCATGTGTTATTCACATAGATGCACAGTCCGCCGCCCTTGGTCTTACCGGAGTCCTCCGCTGTTCTGTCGGCCCTGAAGACAGTGCGCCCCTCCAGCTCGATGGCGTTGTCCGGGATGTTGCCGTTGAGCCATGTTTCAGTAAAGACCATGGCGTTGCAGTCGGCGATCCGTCTGTGTGTGGTGATCCGCAGCCTTAGTTCATCGATTTTACTCACCAGGGACCGGACATTCGCGAAGAAAATGCTGGGCAGAGCTGGCTGGTGAGGATTTAATTTCAGCGTAGCTAGATGTCCTCCCCGCTTCCCACGTCTTTGTTTGCGGTCCCTGCGCCGCCTCCAGGCACTTCCTGTCAGGGGAGCTGGCCCGCTAGACCACAGTGTCCTGGCGATCTCCGGCGGCAGTTGAAAGTCGCTTCTGGGGCTCGTTACGCAGAGACGGCCGAGCTCTAATAGCTCCTGACGGCCGTATAGAGTCTTCGCTCGGGTGCTTCGGGCGAAAACAAAGGTAATTATTAACAGAAAAATAACTAAATTACAAAAACTACGGAGACGCAGAGCCTCGCGTTGTGCACGCGACGCCATCTCGCGTTGATCAGAGGGTCAGTCAAGGATGTTTTGAAGAAATGATGAAAGATGAGGGAGTGCAGCGTCCAGGTTAATTCCTGGGATGGCGGGACTGAAATGATGAAAGAATGGAACGACTGGGCTTATATTCACTGGAATTTAGAAGGATTAGAGGGTATCTTATGGAAACATATAAAATTCTTAAGGATTGGACAGGCTAGATGCAGAAAAAATGTTCCCGATGTTGTGGGAGTCCAGAAGGGGCCACAGTTTAAGAAAAAGGGGTAGGCCATTTAAGACTGAGATAAGGAAACACTTTTTCACCTAGAGAGTTGTAAATCTGTGGAATTTTCTACCACAAAAGGCAGTGGAGGCCAATTCACTGGATGTTTTCAAGAGAGTTAGATATAGCTCTTAGGGCTAAGAATCAAGGGATATGGGAAGAAAGCAGGAAAGGGGCACTGATTTTAGATGATCAGCCATGATCATATTGAATGAGCGCTGGCTCAAAGGAGCGAATGGCCTACTCTTGCATTTCTATGTTTCTAAGTGACAGAAACTTCACAATTTGTTATTTCTGTCTTTCCATCATGACTGTCAAATCATGATTTTTATTTATTTGTTCATACGATATGGATGTTACTGACAATTAATTTAGTTTAAAGGTACAGAATGGAGAGGCCCTGCAGCCCACCGAGTCCACACCAACCAGCGATCACCCATTCACACTTGCTCTGTTATCCCATAGTCTCATCCACTCACTACACACTGGGGGCAATTTATAGCAGCAAATTAACATACAAACCCGCACATCTTTTGCATGTGGGAGGAAACCAGAGCACCTAGAGGAACGTGCAAACTCCACACAGACAGCACCCAAGGTCAGGTCTCTGGAGCGATGAGGCAGCAGCTGCACCACTGTGCCGCCCTATGCTGACATTTACTGTCCTTAATGTCTCTGAACTGAGTCAGCCATTCAAAATTACAAAATAAAAAATCTCCAATACTGAGAATTGGAAATAAAAAGCAGTAAATGCTGGAAATATTCAGCACAGCTAGTGTCAGAGGAAAGAGAAACACAGTTAATGTTTCAGCTGCAAAATCCTTCATCAGAGCTGGGAAAGAGAGAAAACAAATTAGTTTGTTTTCTCAAGTTCCCAGTTCTGATGAAGAACCAAGGTGAAACATTAACTCTGTTTCTCACTCCATAGATGTTGCCTGAATAGTCGTGTATTTTTAATATTTTCCATTTTTATTTAAGAGTCAACCACATTGGTGGAAGATACTGGTTAACTTTTGAATGCCGGTGCTGGCTCGAAGGGCCGAATGGTCTACACCTGCACCTATTTTCTATGATCACTTTGCCATTTTTGGAAGCTCATTGTTCAAGTGTTCGCTGGCACTGTTTCAAACATTATAACTATCTCATTAAATGTTACTTAATAAATTATGCTTTGTCACATCAAATTTATGAATTAGGAAATTGCTTCAGTTAATGGTCTGAAGCCTTATGTTTTTTGTGCGAGTTGATTTATCTGTACAGCTAAAACTTGTCCCTCTGCTACAGTTCTGTGAAGCAGATTCGGAACTATTCCAGGAGACTTGACACTTCACTAAATTTTAGATCCATGAATTTTTTGATATAATTTGAAATTTAGCCTGGTTAAATTGCAATCTAGTTCATATCCCAACAGCACCAGCTTTCAATTCACATGGGAAAATGGATGTGGAGTAATTACTGAATGCCGTTGTGGGTTTCATCATTTAAAATAATTAGATGTGTAGCAGAATCCATTGAAAAAGAGACTGCTAGTCTTGCTTTTCAGGCAGCCACTGCTGCCATCAGCATTTAATGATCTGCCTGACACATCACATCTCCCTGTGCGGATATTCGCTGGTGTGCTCTCTGTAACATATTGCTACACAGCTTGAAAAGGCATCAGTAATCAAGGCATACAGACAGCCATCAGAAGGAAAAATAGAATGAATTACTGAATCATGATCAAGAGGAGATTCTTTCACAACCCCCCCTCCCACCTCCCACTACCAACACTACCAACACTATCACCACCTAACCTCTTCCCATCTCCTGGAGTGCATTCAGCTAGATCTATACTGATGGAATTTGGCCCTGAAGCGTTGAACTTTGAGACTCATTTACAGAGTGAAACAGACTCAGCACTTTTGATGTTCTTGATTTTCAAGAAGCAAGTTATTAAATATTTTTATGAAAGGGGATGGATGTATGTATTTATGTTCAGGGATGGTGAAGCAGCAGCTGTACGAATTAATGAACATTTTGATGAATTCAAGGTTACACTCTCTTCCACTCCTGTCCCACTGATGAGGAGATATGTTCTATTGCAATGACTTTGGGCGGACATAATAGATATAGTGCCATTTGTGGAAGATACTTGAGCAGTGTTAACTCCATTGAAATCAGTGCTTGCTCTTTTATTTAAAAAGTTATTTTTATTAGTTAATTGAATTACTCAATAAATTAATACTTTTATTGTCACATGTGACAAGGCACAGCCAAGGTATGCAAATAGTCACCACATAAAGGGCGCTGACAAAGTTACAAAGTATCCTACACCGGGACCTCCTTGTTCTCCCATCCCCCCCCCCTCCCACAGCGGTCCCCCCCACGCTAGGTTCTCCTTTGTTCTCCCACCCAAGGCAGTTCCTCCACAACGGTTCCTCCTTTATTCCCGCCGGTACAACCTGCGGCTCCGTTCGACGCAGGCCCCAGCCGCGGGTTTATGTACTGAATTTGAAGACAGCTTATTTTTAAACTGGATACAAAAATTGTATTTACCTAACTTGTACTAAAAATTTACAAAGATGTTTAGGTCACACATTACAGTTGTATTACATGTAGCTGCTTTAACTTAATTGGGTAGAATTTATTTCTCTGTACCTTGAATTAAATATACCCACCAGTGATGATTACACATTATGCTCCATTTTGGAAATTTGGTTTATTTTATGTCAATGGAACTAAATATCATAATTAAAGCACAATGTGCTTAAGTAACTCGGTGGGTCAGGCAGCATCTGTGGAGGGAATGGATGAACGATGTTTCAGGTCTGGACCCTTGAAATGAAATAGGGGGAAAGGGCTGGAACAGAGGAGGAGGGTGGAACAAAGCCTGACAGGTGATGGGGAGGGGGGTGTTGATTATCATATGGGTAGATTAAGTGCCAAAAACTAGAGACGCAAAGAAGACAAAAGGATGTCAGATAAGGAGAGAAAAGGAATGAAATATAAAGCCAGAGGGAGGGGACAGGGGAGAGGGGGCATAAGAGGGGTTGAATAGCGAGCGAAATGTGTACATATCGGGTGGAGGGGGGCTCAGGGAAGAGCGAGAGAGAGAGAAAAGGGGTTACAAAATTGGAGTATACAATGTTCGTACTGTTTGATTGTGTACTACCCAAGTGGAATATAAGGTACTGTTACTCCTGATTGCATGTGGCCTCACTGGCAACGGAGGAGGCCCAGGGAAGGGGAGTAAAAATGGTTACCAACTGGGAATGCTTGCAGGCCTTGGTGGACCAAGCACAAGTGTAGAACAAAACAATTGCCTAGTCTACACTTGCTCTCACCAATGTAAAAGAGCCACATCGGAAGCTCCGAATGCAGTAGATGAGGTTTGAAGAGGTGCATGTGAACCTCTGTCTCACTACTGCTGGGGTCCCTGGATGTGGGTGAGAGAGAAGGTATAGGGCCAGGTGTTGTATCTCCTGCAGTTGCAAGGGAATGTACCTAGGAAGGGAGTGGTTTGGGCAGGAAGGAGTGAGTAAACCAAGGATAGACACAAAATGCTGGAGTAACTCAGCCGGACAGGCAGCATCTCTGGAGAGAAGGAATGGGTGATGTTTCGGGTTGAGACCCTGCTCCAGACAACCAAGTTGTGAAGGAAGTGGTCTCTATGAAAAAAAAATGGTGGGGATGGGATGGTGGGATCACGCTGAAGATGACGGAAATGTTGGGGAATGATGTATTGGATGCGGAGACTGGTGGAGTGAAAAGCGAACACAAGGAGAACTTTGTTCTGTTTGGGAGGAGCGGGAGCAGAACTGCAGGAGAGACACAGGTAATGGATCCAGCCACAACAACAGGGGAGAGACCACATTTACTGAAGAAAGAGGACATTGTAGAGGCACCAAACGTGGTGAACAAACGGGTTACTTTATTCAGGCATAATAGGTTCGTTATACATGCACGTTGGTCCTCTAACACAAAGTTGTTGTTGCTGCTGCGAGGCTGTTGCCTCGTGGGCTCGAGCTGAGCCCCTGCTGAGGTGGAAGGACACTCACCCCTAGAGAGAAGGGAGCTGGTCAGCTCGAAGTAAGAGAGAGAGAAGAGAGCTCGTCATATATACCAGGACACACCCCTATACTCTGTGACAACTCCTCCCTGCCATTGCCCAGTCACGTGACCCTACCCCCGACTGCTGAGGGTTTGTGTAGGTAGTGGCCCCACCACCGGCTACCGCCACAACATCTTGGATGTCCTGCACTGTAAAACCTCATCTTGGAAGCAATTGCAGTTGAGACAGAGAATTTGGGATAATCATAGTGATACAGTGTGAAAACAGGCCCTTCAGTCCAACTCGCCCACACCGGCCAACAATGTCCCAGCTGCACTTGCCTGCACTTGGTCCATATCCCCCCCAACCTGTCCTATCCATGTACCTTTCCAACTGTTCCTTAAACGATTGGGTATTCCCAGCCTCAACTACCTCCTCTGGCAGCTTGTTCCATACACCCACCACCCTTTGTGTGAAAAAATTACCCCTCGGATTCTTATTAAATCTTTTCCCCTTCACCTCGAACTACCCTTTTAAAATAAACATTTATCTTTCCTACTCATTTCTTTTCATGGACTGATTATTTGTTGAATCTCTATAATGTTATATTGAAGGGATTTATATAATATGATCCTGAAAATGTAACAGAATATGTTTGGAAGGTGAAGGTAGACACAAAATGCTGGAGTAACTCGGTGGGACAGGCAGCATCTCTGGGGAGAAGGAATGGGTGACTTTTCGGGTCTAGACCCTTTTTCAGACTTTTTGTCTATCTTCAGTTTAAACCAGCATCTGCAGTCCCTTCTTCCTACATAAGGTTTGGAAGGTGACTGTGGTGTTTGTTGTTCTTGCCCAGGTTTCTGTCAGGGCTCGGGGACTGCAATGTGGCGAGGCTCAGGTTGTCCTTGCACAGCACCCTGCCTGTATGAATGGAAACAGAGTGAAGTGATGACTGTAGGAAAGTTTAAGATACGCAGAGAAGATCCTTGTTGCAGTTCTCCCCTCATCCTCCAGCCTACTCAACCTCTCCCTATAGCTCACACCCTCTAGTCCTTATATGACATCCTTTTGTCTCTTTTAGCCTTTATCCACCTGTCTGCCAATCAAACCCCCCTCACATGTATCCATCTACCAATTGCCAGGCTTTGCCCCACCTCCACCATATTTCCAGCTTTCTCTCCCCTACTACAATCAATCCTGACCTGAAACGTCATCTATTCATTCATTCCACAGATACTGCCTGTCCTGTTGTGTTACTCAGCACTTTGTGTTTTATTCAAGCTTCCAACAGTTGCACAACTTTGTGCCTCTAAGTATTATCATTCTTATTAATAAACTACATATCTCCCAGAGTATGAGAGGCCTAAAAAATTCCGTCATGTGTGCTACGTGACAGAATTGTTAAAATATCTAATTGTCAAACAACATGCATCTTTCTCACTTCTATTGTGTTCTGTTTTGTTCCAGTTCTGTTTTGTTCCAGTTGTCTTGTATAGTGCTTGTTTTAATGTTACAGCCACAAAATTGTATCGCATAACGAGGCCTGTATAATGGATGAGGCTCGCATTTGAAGCAGGCCTTAGCCAGAGGGTTGTAGCCTGCCTAAACCACTTTTTTTTTAAATGGGAGACCTATTTGGTCTGCAGCCAAGAATCCAACTTCTTCTTGGCAGATGCCTTTTTTGAGTGGTTTTCTTGACAAACAGCACCTGATATTCTCAAGACCAGCATCCTTCCAACTACCATCCCAAAACTGACCCTCTTGCCGCTCCATTGCTTTTTCTTCCATCTACCCTCAAACTATTTCCAAACTCACTTCCTCCGTTATTTTCAATCTCTGGTCTCCACTACATGCTATAGAAATCCACAGCGCTTGTGGTATAAATTATTTCCTAACGTATACAATAGAAATTTGGAGGACGCTCAAAAGTGAGATTTCCAACCTCCATTCCCCACATTTCATTCACTACTCCCTGCAGTGCCATTTTAACATGTCTTTTCATTCTCTTCACACATTCTAAGCCATTTGAGTCTGTTGACAAAATGGTGTCAGCCATTGAGTTGGAGGCAGGCGAGAGGTCATAGTTATGACTGACTTCACAGCAGACAGTCAGTTGTACTGCAAACATATCAATTTACTAAGAAAACAGTGTGCACATAAAGAGCAGAGAAAATAAAACGTAACAAATGAAACCAGATAAACTTCTCTCAAAACACAGTGATTTCTCCAGAAAATACAGGAAGTGGTAGATAATAATATACAAATTTATAAGCATAAAATCAACTTTATACACTTTCAACAGCGCTGACTGGAAAAAACGTTGCCATTATTTGCAACCTTTAAGAAAAATAAAGAAAATGCAATTGAAAATTTGATAAAAATATCTCCAACTAGATTTTCATTTTAAATGGTCAGCAATTTCTTACAAGAGGTGATGGGCAAACGTCAAATATTGTTTTCCTGAACCTGAATGAGTGATGGCATTTTACTTTTGAAAGTAATTTCAAGGTAATCCTAACTGATGTTAGTGTTCAGTGATGTAAGTGTGGGACAATTCCATTGAATGTACGTTGTGTGCTTTCATTGAAATGAGACATCTCCATTATTCCTGAGCAGGGCAACCTTGTGGCTTCATGGCACTTCAGAACAACTTCATAATGTATTAACATTTTCACTGCTACGTGAAATCAACAGCTCCTATCTATAAAAGCTTGACTCTGGAATTGCCACCATTCAGGTGAATTCATAGGTCATGCTCCTTGAGGAGATCATTAAAGCCCACGGTTTAAAATCCATTTGATCTCACTTTGCCCAATATTAAAGGAAGAGTGTTACATGTAATGCAGGTTCAGGGGGATCATGTAAAGCATAACATTATCAGGAGCTCCACAATTTCTCTTTGAGAATAACATCATCTTATAAAACACCTTTTCAAGATTAGTTTCTTATCTTTGCAGAGAAAATTGCTGTGAAGCAGTTCCAAACTGTTTTTTTATTTTATCAGATATGTTGCTTTTTAAACGTTTGCTTTTTTTTCAGGCACAAGATCCTCAGGTGCTGGAACAATTGTCCAAAAACATCACTCGTATGGGGCTGACAAACTTCACCCTCAACTACCTCAGGGTAAGATCAGTGAGCGATGAATCCATTTGATGAATGCCAAAGTAAAAAAAATCATTTTCGGACTAAAAAAATATGAGTTTTAATCCTCCTAATTTTCATTTGAGAGACATGTAAAGGTGGGTGGTCAACTGATTAATGCAATGAAGATGGAACTTGCAACAGGAAGTATGTGTAATTGTCTGTGTTGGGGGAGGGGGGGAGGGGGGGCAGTTGTTTAACATTAAGGGGAGTTTTTACTTCAACTCTATTCAGTGGCTACATGTGCAGTTCTAATCATTCATAATAAAGTACTCCAGATTATTGTAATACATAGAATGTCAATTGTTTTTTATAAAAATGAAAGTATTATTACAACTTGCAATTTATTTGTTTGTATAGGACTTTTAATGGAGTCAATTATTTGGAAGTTTTGTTGTGTTTTCATTAATATAATTTATAATGTATTATACAAGTGAATTTATGCAGAGCTGCTTTATGTTACAATGCATTATGAATATTGTTTATCATAGTGATAATTACATTACTCATAATTGATCTGCACAATACATTATGACTGTAGATGAATTAATTGAAAAAGATGAATTACACATGAATTTGTTCTCGAAGCTGAGGCTTGTGGGGCATACTTACTTGGTTATGCCGTCCAAATTTAGTCAAAACAAAAATGATGTGAGCCACTTAATGGACACAGCAGTTAAAGTTTCTCATGATGCCTCTCCCAAGCACAACTCTTCTCCACCATCTTTCACCAACCCTCCACTGGTAGGAATTAGGTGATGAGGGTCAGGGAAACTAGCAAACAAAAAGAGAGTTTGTGCTCTGGTCTACAAGAGCATTTCTTGCTGTTGTAGACATGATTTTCTTAGCTAAGTCAAATGGAGGGTGGTGGCAGCAAGACAACTGATTGGCATGATGGAGAGGAAAAAGCCTGATGGTAGTCTCCCAAACCTCTCTTTTGTCTCCAAGGATATAACAAATTTGAGGCAGCTTTGCTCTGAGCATTTTCAAATTAAAATAGACTCTGCAAGCACTGCTCTCTTTTTAGAAACTTTGCAGATGATGGTTACAAAAAGAATACACTAAGTGCTGGAGTAACTCAGTGGGTCAAGCAGCATCTCTGGAGAACATGGATAGGTGGTGTTTCAGGTTGGGGCCCTTCTTCAAGAAGAAGGGACCCAAAAGAAGGTCTCGACCCGAAACATTGCCTATCCATGTTCTCAGAGATGTTGCCTGACCCGCTGCATTACTCCAGCACTTTGTACTGGCTCTTTGTCCTACCATTGCTACATAGGTGTCACTGTCTGACAGTGGTAGACACCTTTTTGTGCTATGCGTGTCCCCTCGGGAGCATGCATTGCATCCTTAATTCACACCAATCCTTCAATTGCCAATAACTGTAGTGATCATTTGAAGCCATTGAACCCAGCTGTATGACCAGATCCTCTTAGACTGGAGATGGTTTTCCTCATATGGCCACTCACAGCGCCTCACTAACTTAGGAAGTAGTTGTGGTAAACAAACGTGTCCTACCAGAAATCCACCAAGTTTCCAAGAGAAGATAATTAATTTCTGGGAAGCTTTGATCTGAAGCGGGTGGGAGCTTTGATGTGAAATCAGAGTCTCCCGTTGCTAGGGAATCAAACTGTTGTGCCAGCTTACCTAAAGAGCATCGTAAGTAAATTAAACCTTCAATGGTAATTCATTTTTTTGACCCTTCTGATCTTTTTTTGTCAGTGGCACTTCTCATGAGCCTTTGTGCCAATTATTCCATGTTTTTTGTCCCCTTCCCAGCAGCATTACTGCAGCCAAAAGGTTTCCCAATGGGAATTCCCCTCTGTGAGGTGTTTGGAAAAAGAAGCAGAGGATCTACAGAAGGATCCCAGGCAGGTCAGGCTGCACAAGAGTTTATCTGCACCCTCCTGTCAGGGCTCTGACACATGCGTCGGCAGGCTAATCCTGAACATAATTTACACTGATCAATAATCAGGCTTGCTGAGGCCCCCCATCCTGAAGGAGGCCGGTATTGTAGATACCAGGCCAGGCACATGAAGATACAGGACTGCTCAATGACCTACTCAGAAGTACCTCAGTCACAATGTATTTTGCCTTGAACACCTCTACTTAAAAGAGAGACACCAACCTGCATCTCTCCCACCTTGGATGCATTCACCACACCTGCAGCTTCAGGCACTCTACAGTTAGCAGTAATCTTTGTCAGTCTCAGATATAAAATTAATGTTTGTCTTTAAAAATGAATTACTGTTTACCGAAGAGAAATTCTGAATTTCTACCACTCTTTGCATGTAGGTTTCCTAATTTCCCACCATAAAAGGCCTGGCCTTAATTTTGAAACCATATCCCTTCGTTCCCAAGTATCCAATCAGCTGAAGTGTTTTCTTCCACCTACTGCACGTTTCCCTTCTTATCTTCAAAATTTTAATTGGATCACTCCTGAACCTTCCACGATCCAGGGAATACAATCGCAGTGAGAGTAATCTCTCCTTGGAACTTAACCCTTGGAGACCAGATGTTACACTGATACACTGCACGCTTTACAAGATATAGTGCCCAAAACTGCTCGCTGTACTTCAGATATGATCTAACAGGTTTTGCAAAGGTTTAGCAAAATGTTTAACCCTTTATATTTCAGTCCTCTAATTATGAGTACATTTGTGTGCATATGTATGATCTATTTGCCTTTTTAACTATTTTGCCCCTGGGCCGTGATATTTTAATCGTTTATACCTGTAAGTGTATTGGGCCCTTCTATCATTTCACCATTTTTAAAACGTCCTTTATTCTGACCTTTATAGATCTAAAGTCGTTCATCTAGTAGGGGAGTCCAGAATAAGAGGCATAGCAAAATTGAAACAACATTTAGGGTGATATTTGGTAGAAGAGTTTCACACAAATATTAGCAGAAAACTTCTCTCAAAAAGCCCTTGATCCTCAGTCAATTGTAAAACTTTAAATCTCAGATTAAGGCAGGGATTTCAAGGCAAGGTAAATGGACTATCAATACCAAAGGTTGGATTTTATCTTTTGTCACATACGTTGATTGTCCGTTATAGTGGTGCGGTATTTTATATGTGTGCCACTGCATTATCACATCCAACTGAAGATGTTCTGAGGGTGTATTATTTCTTGCCTATGTGCCATGTTTATAGGAGCATCCACAATGATTATTCAGCATTTAGCTGCTGCACTCGGTGACAATAATCGATTGCCTAAAGCAGGTCTCCTTCTCCTTGCAGCAATTTAGAACCAGGGTTGGTGATGTGGTTGTGATGTTGGTGGTCACTGTTCTTGTAGCCACCTTCATTTCCAGTGGCTGCCATTGCCTACATGTTCATGTTTACCTATGTTTTTAATCACCTTTGATTATGCTTATCACTTCTCAGTACCATCTCTAACTGTAGATAGCTATCCAAACCCTTCCAAGGTTTTGTCCTCCTAATCTGACATTCATCTTTAATTCCCTTTGAATGTCTCTTGTATATTTTTTCCATTAGAGTGGCCTGTATGCATTCTGTTTCCTTTCTCTTTATTGCGTACCTGATGTGCCCGTGTGTGGTATAATTTGCCTAGATAGCTCACAAATGCAGTGGAGGCCAATTCACTGGATGTTTTCAACAGAGAGTTAGATAGACCTCTTCAGGCTAACAGAATCAAGGGATATGGGGAGAAGGAAAGAACAGGGTACTATTTTGAATGATCAGCCATGATCATATTGAATGGCGGTGCTGGCTCGAAGGGCTGAATGGCCCACTCCTGCACCTATTTTGTATGTTTCTAACCAGCTAAACTATATCATTTGACGTCATGTTCGAAATATATTAAATGTCTTTTTTTTTAAATGATAATGATCTTGTGCCTCTGAATTGTGTGTGTGTGTGTGTGTGTGTGTGTGTGTGGGGGGGGGGGGGGGGGCAGTGGCATCTAAAAGAACAGTCCCCTTCTTTGATTTGGCTCTCTGTCTTCCTTGATAGACCAGAATGGAAAAAAGGTCACATGTAGGAATTTTCAAATTGTACTGTTATCAACTCTCTTGAGGCAGCAAATTTACATGTTCTTTCCATCATCACTGGTGGCTGCAATCAAGCAATTATCAGGAATGTGCTGACCAATCGATATCAATATGTCTCCTCCCTCACACAGGACATTAACAAACTAGACCATGAGAATTTGGCGATGATACCACTGTTCTCGGCCAAATCAGTGACAATGATGAGACTAAGTACAAGAAAGAGATCAGGAACCTTGTGTCATGGAGACCGGACTATAGCCCAGTCCTTAATGTCTGCAACATGAAAGAGTCAGTTGTTGACCAGAGGAAGCAGTGGGGTGAACACAACCCTGTCCCCATCAATGGTGTTGCTGTTGAGATGATTGACAGTTTCAGTTCCGTGGCATCCATATTATCAGTACTCACATGGGCCCCAGCTATGCCTGCCTCTTTGTAGGGTACGTCGAACAATTACTATTCCAGGCCTGATCCCCGAACTCTACCTCCACTACATTGACGACTGTTTTGGTGCTGTCTCCTGCACCCATGCAGAACTCACTGACTTCATCAACTTCACAACTAATTTCCATCCTGCACTCAAATTCACTTGGACCATCTCCGACATCTCCCGACTGTTTCTGGATCTCATCGTCTCCATCACAGGAGACAGACTATTGACTGACATCTACTACAAACCTACTGACTCCCATAGCTATATAGACTAAACTTCTTCCCACCCTACATTATATAAAGACTCTATCCCCTACTCTCAATTCCTCAGTCTACGCCGAATCTGCGCCCAGTATGAGCTTTTCCATACTAGATCATCGGAGATGTCCTCATTCTTTAGGAAACGGGGGTTCCCCTCTTCCATTATAGATGAGGCTCTCACTAAGGTCTCCACGATATCCCGCAGCTCCACTCTTGCTCCCCCTCCCCCCATTCGCAATAAGACAGAGTCCCCCTTGTCCTCACCTTCCACCCCATCAGCCGTCGCATACAGCATATAATCCTCCAACTTTTCGCCATCTCCAACGGGATCCCACTACTGGCCTCATCTTTCCATCTCCGCCCCTCTCTGCTTTCTGCAAAGACCATTCCCTCCGCAACTCCCTGGTCAACCCATCCCTTCCCACCCAAACGACCCCCTCCCCAGGTACTTTCCCCTGCAACCGCAGGAGATGCAACACCTGTCCCTTTACCTCCCCCCTCGACTCCATCCAAGGACCCCGACAGTCTTTTCAGGTGAGGCAGAGATTCACCTGCACATCCTCCAACCTCATCTACTGTATCTGCTGTCTAAGGTGTCATCTTCTCTACATCGGCGAGACCAAGCGTAGGCTCACTGAACACCTCCGCTCAGTCTGCCTTAACCTGCCTGATCTCCCGGTTTCTCAGCACATTAACTCCCCCTCCCATTCCCAATCTGACCTTTCTGTCAGAGTGAGGCCCAGTGCAAATTGGAGGAACAGCACCTCATATTTTGCTTGGGTAGCTTACACCCCAGCGGTATGAACATTGACTTCTCTAACTTCAAGTAGCCCTTGCTTTCCCTCTCTCCATCCCCGACCTCTTCCCAGTTCTCCCACCAGTCTTACTGTCTCTGACTACATTCTATCTCTGTCCCGCCCACTCCCCTGACATCAATCTGAAGAAGGATCTCGACCCATTCATTCTCTCCAGAGCTGCTGCCTGTCCCGCTGAGTTACTCCAGCATTTTGTGTCTAACTTCATCAGCAACATATCCTGGTCCCTTCACATTGATGAAGTGATCAAAAAAGAGAATCAGCATCTTTACTTTCTTAGGCTTCAGATGATTAAGCGTGTCGACGGAGATTCTCTCAAACTTCTACACATGCACTATAGAAAGTATTCTGATAGGATGCATCTCCATCTGATATGGCAACTGCTCTGCTCTGGACCGTCCGAATCTGCAGAGAGTGGTGCACCCATCTCACTTCATCACAGGCTCATCACTTCCATTCATTGAGTTCAACTTCATGGTACATTGTAGCATCATGAAAGCTGGAAGTATCGACAAGGGCATCCGCTACCCTGACTATTCCCTTTCCTTTCTTCTACCTTTTGGGAGGAGATGCAGAGGCTCAGAAGCCAAGACATCCAGCATCTTCCCCACTGCTACCAGACTCCTGAACCAATCACCTCCCTGACAGATAAGGTGGGGGTGAATTATGCATATTGAAATTATTTGGGGGGTGGGGGTGGGGGTGGGGGGGGGGGTGGTGGTGTAGTTAGGTAGACAGAGAGTTTGTTAACTAAAAAGTGGAATCAAATAAGGGAGGGATGATGAGTAGATAGAACCAGGTTGGGGTTCTGCAGGATCGGGAACAGGAGCTGTCGTGACTTGGCTGTATAATAACTGGAGCCTTAAACCATGATAAAAATCCAAAGACTTTATTAACTACATAACAAGTACGACTTCACACTTGCACGTCTCACTACTTCTAAGGGAACCAGGCTAGGAGCGGTTACTGTAATGCTAGTGGGTATAACTACAAAAGCATGACTCATAATATGAGTGACACTGATCTACAGGAGCCAAGAGAGAAGAAAGCCCAGTGGAAAGGTGGGTGTTGGGCAGTTCAAACCAAATGGAGCAGGATAATCTACCCCACTCACCAGGTTTCATTTGGCCATCATCCCCCCTTGTCAGGTTCCACCTATCTGACTGTCATTCATTTGCCTCCCCAACCTAGTTCCATCTGCCCATTATCCACATACCTTTCTACCTTGTTCACTTTTTCTATGCCCTCCCCTGCCAGTTCCAACTGCCTCCTCATCCTCTTATCTGTTTCCATCTAGCACATACCAGCTTCTGGCTCATCTTTCCCTCTCACTTCAATATACTAGCTAACTCCCCTTGATACTCTTAGTCCTGAAGCAGAGATTTTACCCAAAATGTCAACCATTCCCTTGCCTCTACAGATACTGGTTGACCCGCTGAGTTCTTCCAGAATTCAGCATCAGCAATCCCTCGTGTCTCTCGGCTGATCCTAGAGGTGATCTTGGGGAGGATTGATTAAATTATATAGTTTGTTTTCATCCATCACTCAGGAACACTCTGCATCAAGCTGCAGACTGCATGTGTTATGCAAGTGTTAGATACAAAGTGCTGGAATATCTCAGTGGGTCAGGCAACATCTCCAGAGAAAATGGATAAATGACGTTTCGTGTCCAGACCCTTCTTGAATTACTTTAATCATCCCTATCAATGTTCTCCAGAGATGCTGCCTGATCTGCAGAGTAATGGGCCTGTCCCACTTTCACGACCTAATTCACGACCTCTGCCGAGTTTGCCCTTGACTCATACTCGCAGCATGGTCGTCGGAGGTCGTAGGTAGGTCGTAGCAGGCTGTGATGCTAGTCGTAGGTACTCGTGGCATCAAGTAGGTCGGGCCGTTTTTCCTAGCATGATGAAAAATGTCCACGAGTAAAAAAGGTTGTGAATTAGGTCGGTAAAGTGGGACAGGCCCTTTACTTCAGCACTTTGTGTCTTTTTTTGTAAACTAGCATCTGCAGTTCCTTGTGTCTGTAAGTATTCAATAATTCCTTTAAGTAAGTTTCAGCAGGGTTTGACCCTGCTCACCAGCCCTGATTTCCTGTGTGGGGAAAGAAAAAAGAGAGTGCAACATGGCCACAGGCACAACATACCTTGGACTTGATTAGTATTGTTTATCTAGTGCAGAGCAGCAAACACTTGGAGAGGTGAAAAGTTGCAAGATAAATGAATGTGGGCCTGGGAGATGACAACACATTGAAGATCTTTGAAATCATGGATGAATAGATATGATGAAAAGCACGTGTTCTCTGAGATCAGAAAGCTTTGAACGAGTTTTGGGGTAGGGTTAACACAGGCCAAACTTTGCATTATCTCTGTGAGATACTGACTTCCTGCAGTGCAACAAAATATCACCAGCAAGTTTTGTTTCAAGAAAAACATAATAGTTATTAAGGGGCGGACATCCAGTTCGTCATTGTTGTGCTATTAAAATTGTTATCGGAGTGTTCAGTTGTGCAAATGAACCCTACCAGTCCTTTTGCAGGAAATCTATCGGCCTGATGCCAGTAGGTGCAGGAAACTGGTGGTTATCAAAAACTGATTCTTAATATATTTGTGAAACTAATTGCAACATGTAGCTTTGGTCTATAATGTTGGTGGATGAGGGGCCAATTTCCATCTGTGACATATATCAATAGGACGGGTGGGTGAGGTGAACATGGTGCTGTCACAAAAAGGCACAAACCATTTTGGCGGTTAGGTATTATTTCTATTTGAAGCCACAGTGCACAAGCATTTTTAGTGCCGATTGGCAGAAGGCTGATTACCAAATTGACAAATCTGCCAATCAGCAATTGACACTTGCTCATTGCTCTGAAAAAACAAACTATGTGGGGCTGTGGAATAATTGAGAGGGTCCAAAGATAGAATTGTTGCTTATTATAGCCCCAGCAAATCCCTTTCTGCAATTAGATTGGTAAGTTTCTGAACACTCCTCTTTCCCAGTCTCTATTGTTTCATTTGACGTACATTTGGATGAAACATTGGTAGGTGAAATTTGCATTCTGATTTTATCTGCAATATGATATCGAAAATGACAATAGTGGAAAGACAACAGTGAAATATATTTATTTTACAGTTTTAGTCTGTATCAAACCACATGAAGTGAGTAATCTGGGTATCCATATGACCTTCAGAGAGAGAATCTGAAACATCCCCCAAGAGTGAAGAGTTCAGTCCACAAAAATAAAATATAGTCTCTCTTCCGACATTCCTCTTTTAAATGCCATTAGGCAGAAACTTCCTTTGAGGAAGCATATTCTGCTCAAGCACAGATTCACATGTTCATATTTCTTATCACCTCAGCAATTGATCTTAGTTTTCCATCAGCATTTTTAGTAGTTCTTGACAGATTTCTGGAACACGGTTACATATGTTTAACATCAGGACAATAGGATTGTGATAAAAATCGATTGCTAAAATCTTTTTTGATTCTATCAAAAACTCAGCCACACTGCTTTTGAAATCGCATTCACAGTTTTGGGAGCAGTATTGAAACATTCCACCTAAATATTTGTAGGAGACAAATCGCCACTCGGCCATCAAGACGTGATTTCTCTGGAAAAGCATCACACTGGTTCATATTGCTTTAATCCTTCCATATTTATCATAATCCTCAAATGATTTACAGGAATGTAAAGAAATACAGGTTGAGAAAAGATGTTATCTTTTCCTTTTTGTGGACTAATTTCCAATCATTCTTAAATGCCTGACTTATCCATTGTTAACATAAGGTAAAAAAACAGCACAGGAAACAGTCCTTCAGCCCACATTGTCTGTGCAGAACATGCTGCCAAATTAAACTAATCCCTTCTACCTGCACATGATCCATATCCTCTCCCCCCCATTCCCTGCCTATTCATGTGCCGATCTAAAGGTCTCTTAAATGCCACTATCGTATCCTTGTCCCTCCTCCTTAGTGGAACATGCTGGTCCTGAGCTCTGATAAGCTGCAGGTTAGATGATGTACAAGTGCCACATCTGGACAGCCGATAACAACTAATTTACTGTCCTAGCTCCTGCATAATAATGCTGTCATTTAACCTCGCTCAGTTTGAAACTTTCTCCTGAGCTCCAGACTTATCCTTATTCATAACTATCTTAAAACTTAGGAGTTGTAATGATTGTTCCCAAAATGCTCTCCCACTGAAATGCCAGGCACCACGTCGGGCTTGTTTCCCAATGCAAGGTCCAGGAAATTCTCTCTTTTAGTTAAAGTATCCACAAACTAGATAAACCTATCAAATTTTGCTCCACCTAAGCCTCCCAGTTAACCCTACGACAACCCTGTTGCTTTTACATCTTTCCATATTCTCTCTGCATATCTGTTCCTCTTAACACTCATTGGCTATTGGGAGGCCTATAATCCCATCAGAGTGATTGCATCTTACTCATTTTTTGAGCATGAGACACAAGGAATGTTAGAATCTTGAGAAAAACACAAAGTGCTGGAGGAACTCAGCGGGTCAGGCAACAGCTGTGGAGGAAATGGACAGACGATGTTTCAGGTCGGGACCCTTCTACAGACTGAAGAAAGGTCCTGACCCAAAACGTCGCCTGACCATTTCCTCCACAGATGTTGCCTGACCCATTGAATTTCTCCAGCACTTTGTGTTACACTTATTTTGACATACATATATGTCTCAATGATAATCTCTTCAGCATGTTCTTTCCAAATTCAGCTGTGACATTCTCCCTGATTAGTAAGGCAACCCTTCCACCTCTTTCACTTCCATCTCTATCATATCTGAAAATTCATAACTCTGGAACCTTGAGCTGCCAGCTCCATCACTCCCAGAACCAAGTCTCTGCAATGGCCATAATATTGTAGTTCCATGCATTAATCTCAGTTCGAACTCATCTGATTTACCCATTATACACCTTGCAATTAAATGAAAACATTTAAGCCCATGAGTCTCAACATATTTATAATTAGATTTAGCTCTTAGGGCAAACGGAATCAAGGGATATGGGGAGAAAACAGGAACGGGGTACTGAATTTGGATGATCAGCCATGATCATATTGAATGGCAATAGAAACATAGAAAATAGGAGCAGGAGGAGGCCATTCAGCCCTTCGAGCCAGCACCGACATTCATTGCGATCATGGCTGATCGTCCCCAATGAATAACCCGTGCCTGCCTTCTCCCCATATCCCTTGATTCCACTAGCCCCTAGAGCTCTGTCTAACTCTCTCTTAAATCCATCCAGTGATTTGGCCTCCACTGCCCTCTGTGGCAGGGAATTCCACAAATTCACAACTCTCTGGGTGAAAACGTTTTTTCTCACCTCAGTCTTTAATGGCCTCTCCTTTATTCTAAGACTGTGGCCCCTGGTTCTGGACTAGCCCAACATTGGGAACATTTTTCCTGCATCTAGCTTGTCCAGTCCAATGCTGGCTCGAAGGGCCGAATGGCCTACTCCTGCACCTATTTTCTATGGTTCTATTCAGTTCCTGCCTTCCCATCTTTCAGATTTACTGGTCATTATCTCTAACTTACCACCATTTATCAGAGGAAGTCATTGAGGCAGATACTATAACAACATTTAAAAGACATTTGGACAGATGCGTGTTAGAAGGAAATGTGCCAAACGAGGATAAATGGGACTAGCTTTGATGGGACATCTTGTTCGGCATGGATTAAAGATGATGTACCTATGACTCTAGTCCTTCATTTGCTGACCTGCTGCTCTTGTTCCACCTCCTGCCACTCTAGTTTAGATACACCTCCCGCCACTCTAGTTTATAGCATTTATGAACCTCCCTCCGAGGATGTTGGTTCTCCTCCAGTTCGGAGCTAAGAGCTAAATCTAACACAATCTGTCCTTATTGTGCAGGTCCCACCTGCCCTGGAACGGAGCCAAATAACTGAAGCTGATGCTGTCTGACCTGCTGAGTTACTCCAGCTTTTTGTGTTAATCTTCAGTTTAAACCAGCATCTGCAGTTTCTTCCTCCATATCTGAAGCTCTCCCTCCTGTATCACCTCCTTAGTCACATATTGAACTGTGCTCTTGCCTCACTAGCTCATGGCACAGGTGGGAATCCTGAAATTACAACCACACAAGTTCTGTTTTTTAAAGTGCCACCTAACTCCCTCAATTCTCTTTGCAGAATCTCATCTCCCTTCCTGCCAATGTCATTGGTACCAGTCTATGATGCTAATATTGTCTATATCCTCTGGCTGCTCATCTTCCCCTTTCAGAACATCTTACATCGCACAAAGCCATCCTTGACCCTGGCACCAGGGAGGCAGCACACCACCCTGGAGTCTCACTTGAGGGCACAGAAATGCCTGTCCATACCCCTGACTATAGGGTCCCCTATCACTGCCTATTGCCCTATCTTGCTGTTCAACAGAGCCGCTGTTCCGGCTGCTGCTTCTATTTTTGCCCCTGAGAGGTCAACAGCATCCAAAACAGTATATTTGTTTGAGAGAGATGGCCACAGAAAACTCTTGCATTACCTGCCACCTCACCTGGCAGTCACCTGTCTATCTGGCCGAACTTTGGCATGGCCACCTCCCTGAAATTACTGTCTATAACCCTCTCTTCCACCCGTATGCTCCTCAGTGTGTCCAACTGTGACTCCAACTAAGCCATGTGCTCTGAGGGGAATTGCAGCTGGACACACATCCTGCACATCTGATACAAGGAGCGTATCACACCACTGTCTGCAATAACTACCCCCTTTAATGGATGCTTAAAACTAAATCTAGCAGACTTAAGGAGAAATAGACCAACACCTTACCTTGTTTCTACACGCCATCTTATTTACCAAAGCCCAGTGTTCACCTAAGCCCACACATTGACCTACCAGTTGCTCTTCCTTCTCAAAGCAGCCATTTTCAAAATAGACAACCAAATATGACTGTTCCATTGGAGCCTGCCAACAATTATGGCTGTGGGTCTGACAAACCAGATACTGTTTATTTGATTTTGGACTTCGGGCTTTGTTTTGTTCTGCACTATATCAGGTTTTTATTTATTGATCTTTTCTTGTTTGTTTATTATGTTATCTACTGAGTACTGTGTTTACAGATCTGTTGTGCTGCTGCAAGTAAGAATTTCATTGTTCTGTTTCAGTACATATGACAATTAAACATTCTCTCTTGACTCTCTTGATTTAGTTCAAATTACAGGCACTTCCTAACTTAAGTAATAGGCAACTAATGTAAATACGTACTTGCATAAGCAATGTTCTGCAATGGTCTCTGCAATGGTGCTACCCTGTGTACACCATGTTGGAGTTTCCCCATGGTCTCTACGTCAGAGCCCTCCCATGGTCTCTGCCTCGGAGCTCCCATGTGGTCTTCGCGTCAAATAGTAAATGAAAGCGTCCGCAGTAGCACTTCCGTTTCTGACTTACGTAATATCCGACTTTCACAGGAGTCCGTGAGACGTAACCCTTATGTTAGTCAGTGAGGGTGGGCATCTATATTCATTTTAGCTGAAGGGATTAACCACTGGGTGGGTAAGGATACCTCACACCAACGTACTTCAGAGTTTGGCACGTACTTGAGTCATGTACTTAGCATTTGGCAGTGGATAAAAATGGAAAGCACAGAGTCACATATTTCTTGTAGAGCTTCAGCAGGCTCTACATGTACATCAGATGCATATAATACTATTAATATTCAAATAGATACTTTACTTAGCCTCTAAAAAAATAGTGAAAGGCTATTATTTAATTAGAAGAACATCTTTATGTTTCGGCTTAACCACTAATATTCTATGAAAGTAACAACACTTAAACTCCCTTCCCCATTTGATTGCTTCATATTATTAAAACTTGATTTAAAGCAGCAGCTAATCTTTCTGGTTCATTGCTGCAGCAGCTCTTAGAGAATAGGAAATAGAGATGTGAATTGATGATTTAGTTCCTTCAGCTGGTTCCATCACCAGGAAACTGCTTCAGGAATTTTCCACTTCTACGTACATATTTCTGTCATCTTTTCACAATCATACTAGTGTAGTGATTATTTGAGGTGTAGATTGAGCTGTTGATGGATGAGTACCAAAATATGTTTTTTTAATTTACACGTGAAGCATTACTGACAGAAAACTATGCAAATGCAAAATAAATGGGTTATTACTTCCCAATACCACTTCTGCAACATCAATTGTTTGTTCTCCCATTTTTCTCTGTGGATCAAATTACTGTGTAATTGGATGTGGGCATTAAGCGACCCTATGACTGATATGGAAATCAAAGACCTGTAACCTTGCCACATTCAATCCAGGAGAGTGACGGGCAGCCAGATAAATCACAGGAGCAGGCTCAGCGATCATTTCTTTTCTCAAGATGGTGGTAACCAACACACAAATATAAAAGGTAACCAACCGCCTACAGATTTAAAAAAAACTTCTGGAGTAACTCAGTGGGTCAGGCAGCATCTGTGGAGGTAAATAGACAGAGGAGAGGCAAAATGGATGGACCCTTCTTCAGATTGATGGAGTAGAGGGGAGATAGCTGATAGAAATAAATGAGTGGATGGGATGGGGCAAGAGCTGGCAAGTGATAGATAGATTCAACTGGTCAGATTGATTGGCAGATGAGTCAGGTGAGGAGAGAAGGATGGAGATTGTAACCAAACCACCTGAAACGCCATTGATCATCTCCACCCACACATGTTACCTGACCTGCTGAATTCCTCCAGTCGTCTTTTTTCTGCTCATGGTTCCTACATCTGCAGTCTCTTGTGTCTCCATTTTTAGCCAGTTGTCCCAGATGGATGATGATTCTCTGTCACCTAGTATCCATCATCTTAAAAAATAATCTTCATGCATTTGGATTCATGTGCAGTATCAAGAGATTGACTCCATTGGACGCAAGGGCCTTGGTTGTTGTAAAGACTCGAGCACAGTCGTGCAGTTGCTAGAGCTGCTGCTTCACAGCGCTAGGGACCCAGGTTTGATCATGACCTCGGCTGTTGTCTATGAGGAGTTTGCACATTCTCTCTGTAACCATATGGGTTTCCTCCAGGTGCCCCAGTTTCCTCCCACATCCCAAAGACAAGTGAGTTAATTGGTTACTTTTTCTAACCAGCAGCAAACATTTTATCAGATATCTCCTGTTCACAGGACAGAGAGTAAATATTACCTGTCTAATATGTCCCATATGTTCACTCACTATCATCAGAAAATTCAACAGAAAACATGGTACTTCATTGTCCCTGCGTGCCATTATGTGCCTCCTAGTTGTTGCATTGAATAATCTATTGACTCAGACTTGATTGGATCACCTAAGCACACTCAGCTCCAGTTGTCATTGTAGCTTTGGTCCAGATATGGACAAAGGGGCTAAAGACCATAAGTGTGGTTAGGTGGGAATTAAATCAAGGCAGCACATGACCAAAAATTACACCCTAATAAAACTAGGGATTAGGGAGAAAACTGTTTCTTGGAGTCATAACCCAATGAAAGTGAGGATGGTTGTGTTTGCTGGTGATTAATTATCTCATCTTAGGCCACATCTGCAATAAATAATTCTTCAGGCTCTACTCCTGGGCTCAGTCCTCTTCAGCTGCTTGATCATTGATCTCACCTTAAGCATTAGGGCTTTTTGTTGATGATTGCACAGCATTGAATCACTTTTCAAAAACAAATCGAAAACAAATGCCCATCGGAGCAGAGTAAAAGCACATAACCTTAGAACCACAGAGTTCCAACCATTTCCACAAAATGGAGCCACCTCACTTGATATTTATAACCTAGCTTTAGTGCTAATCATCAGCTGATGAACAGTGCCGTGGTGGTAAGGTGGGGGATGTGTTGCAGAAAGGACGGAGAACGTTGATCATATGGTCAGCTTGGTCGACCAATCAATTGTTTAGACTAGATTATGTCAGAAATTGGCCATTCTTTGGTAGTTGGTTCACCTACTGAAAGGCTTTCCATCACACACAGTTGTGAAAGTATTTTGGAGTACTCTCTACTCTACTCTACTCTACTCTACTCTACTCTACTCTACTCTACTCTACATGGTGGCAAGTGGCAGAAAATAAAATACTTGTGCCAGGTTTGCCATTTATATGATGTATATCATGGTACTGCAGAATTAAATGTTGGTCATTTTGGAGAGTTTAGGTAAATAATTTAGTTTACTTGTGTTTAAAGCAACAACAACTTGGGTTTATATAGCATATTCATTTGTAATGTCATAAAGTCACAAAATACTGCACAGCAGTGCCAGATTGACTTTGGTAGTCACAGAAAGGGGCCCATCGACCCATCTCATCTATGCCGACCAAGATGTCTCTCTAAAGGAATGTTTCAATAGTTATTTAGAAGACTTACAGATTTGAAAAGCCGCATTCTTTAAACAGTTTGATTGATCGCCAGTAATATGATTAGATAGAACTTTATTTATTCCAGGAGTCCAACAGTCATAAAAACACAAAATACACAAAACACAAAATATATGAAACAACAAATTAAAGTGACGAGTGGAAAGGCTTGGGAGATGTGCAAAGATTGGGGAGGGGAGGAGTCAGTCTCAGTCTACCCCACGACAGAAGGGGAGGAGTTGTAAAGTTTGATAGCCACAGGGAAGAAGGATCTCCTGTGGCGTTCTGTCCTGCATCTTGGTGGAACCAGTCTGTTAGACATAGACATAGACATAGAAAATAGGTGCAGGAGGAGGCCATTCGGCCCTTCGAGTCAGCACCGCCATTCATTATGATCATGGCTGATCGTCCCATATCAATAACCCGTGCCTGCCTTCTCCCCATATCCCTTGACTCCACTAGCCCCTAGAGCTCTATCTAACTCTCTCTTAAATCCATCCAGTGATTTGGCCTCCACTGCCCTCTGTGGCAGGGAATTCCATAAATTCACAACTCTCTGGGTGAAAAAGTTTTTTCTCACCTCAGTCTTAAATGACCTCCCCTTTATTCTAAGACTGTGGCCCCTGGTTCTGGACTCGCCCAACATTGGGAACATTTTTCCTGCATCTAGCTTGTCCAGTCCTTTTATAATTTTATATGTTTCTATAAGATTCCCCCTCATCCTTCTAAACTCCAGTGAATACAAGCCTAGTCTTTTCAATCTTTCCTCATATGACAGCCCCGCCATCCCAGGGATCAATCTCGTGAACATACGCTGCACTGCCTCAATCACAAGGATGTCCTTCCTCAAATTAGGAGACCAAAACTGTACACAATACTCCAGATGTGGTCTCACCAGAGCCCTATACAACTGCAGAAGAACCTCTTTACTCCTATACTGAAATCCTCTTGTTATGAAGGCCAACATTCCATTAGCTTTCTTCACTGCCTGCTGTACCTGTAAGCCAACTTTCAGTGACAAGGGCGCCCAGATCTCGCTGCACCTCCCCCTTACCTAACCTAACCCCATTGAGATAATAATGTGCCCCCTTGTTTTTGCCGCCAAAGTGGATAACCTCACATTTATCTATATTATACTGCATCTGCCACGCATCTGCCCACTCGCTCAACCTGTCCAGGTCACCCTGCAACCCTGCTTTGTGTCATCTGCAAACTTGCTAATGTTGCTCCTAATTCCCTCTTCCAAATCATTAATATATATGGTAAACAGTTGCGGCCCCAACACCGAGCCTTGCGGCACTCCACTCGCCACTGCCTGCCATTCTGAAAAGGACCCGTTCACTACTACTCTTTGCTTCCGGTCTGCCAACCAATTTTCTATCCATGTCAACACCCTACCCCCAATACCATGTGCTCTAATTTTAGTCACCAGTCTCCCTTGCGGGACCTTATCAAAGGCTTTCTGAAAGTCTAAATACACTACATCCACTGGCACATCCTCACAAAATTCCAGAAGATTAGTCAAGCATGATTTCCCTTTCATAAATCCACGTTGACTTGGACTAATCCTTTTACTGCTATCCAAATGCCCCATTATTACCTCTTTAATAATTGACTCAAGCATCTTTCCCACCACCGAAGTCAGGCTAACTGGTCTGTAATTCCCCGTTTTCTCTCTCGCCCCTTTCTTGAAAAGTGGGATAACATTAGCTATTCTCCAATCCACAGGAACTGATCCTGAATCTATTGAACATTGGAAAATGATCACCAATGCGTCCACTATTTCCAGAGCCACCTCCCTGAGGACCCTGGGATGCAGACCATCAGGCCCAGGGGATTTATCATCCTTCAGTCCCATTAGCCTACCAAATACTATTTCTCGCCCTATGAAAATTTCTTTCAGTTCCTCTACCCCCTTAGATCCTCTGTCCTCTAGTACATCAGGGAGATTGTTTGTGGCTTCCTTAGTCAAGACAGATCCGAAGTACATATTCAACTCTTCTGCCATTTCCTTGTTGCCCATAATAATTTCACCCGTGTAAGCCTTCAAGGGACCCACATTTGACTTTGCTACTCTTTTTCCCTTAACATATCTAAAGAAGCTTTTACTGTCCTTCTTTATATTCCTGGCCAGCTTCCCTTCATACTTCATCTTTTCAGCCCGTATTGCCCGTTTTGTTTCCTTCTGTTGTCCTATGAAAGTTTCCCAATCTTCTGGCTTCCGGCTACTCTTTGCTGTGTTATACATCATTTCTTTTAGTTTTATTCTATCCCTAACTTCTCTTGTCAGCCACGGTTGCCTCCTACTCCCCTTAGAATCTTTCTTCCTTTTTGGAATGAAATGATCCTGCGTCTTCCAGATTATGCCCAGAAATTCCTGCCATTGCTGTTCCACCGTCATTCCTGCTAGCATCCCTTTCCAGTCTACTTGCTGAAGGTACTCCTCAGGTTGACCAGTGTGTCATGGAGGGGGTGAGCTGTATTGTACAGGATGCTCTGCAGTTTGAGGGGCATCCTCCCCTCCAAGACCACCACCCATGAATCCAACTCCGCCCCAGGACGGAGCCAGCCTTCCTGATGACCTTGGTGATCCTATTGGCGTCCGCAGCCTTCGCCCTGCTGCCCCAGCACATGGCAGCGAAGAAGATGGCATTGGCTACCACCGATTGGTAGAACATCTGCAGCATCTTACTGCAGACGTTGAAGGAACGGAGCCTTCTCATAAAAGTACAGCCGGCTCAGTCCCTTCTTGTACAGGGCCTCAACGTTCCTGGACCAGTTCAGGTACACTCCAAGGTATTTGTACTCCCTGGTAAACTGAACATCTACACCATTGATGGAGACAGGGGTCAGGGGTGTTCCTCTCCTCCTAAAGTCCACCATTATCTCCTTTGTCTTGTTGGTGTTGAGCTGCAATGTGATTCAGCCCACACCACTCAACAAAGTCGCTGACTACACCTCTATATTCAGCTTCCCTCCCCTCACTGATGCAGCCCTCAATTGCAGAGTCATCTGAAAACTTCTGTAGGTGGCAGGAGACAGAGTTACATCTGAAGTCCGAGGTGTAGATGGTGAACAGGAAGGGAGAGAGGACCGTACCCTGTGGGGCCCATGTGTTGCTCACTACCATGTCCAAGACACAGTTCTGTAGCCAGACATATTGTGGTTGTCCAGTCAGGTAGTTGGTGATCCAGGACACCAATGGAGCATCCACCCGCATCTCCGTCAGTTTGCTCCTGAGCAGTGCAAGCCGGATGGTGTTAAAAGCACTCGAGAAGTCAAATAACTGTCTCTCACAATGCTTCCCGGCTTATCTGGCAGAGCATTGGAACAATGGAGTAGGTGGATGATGGCGTCCTCAACCCCCATCTTTGTTTGGTAAGCGAACTGCAGGGGATCCAGGAAGGGTTTAACCATGTGTAGGAAAGAACTGCAGATGCTGGTTTAAATCGAAGGTAGACACAAAATACTGGAGTAACCCAGCAGGATAGGCAGCATCTCTGGAGAGAAGGAATCTCTAGAGATGCTGCCTGTCCTGCTGAGTTACTCCAGCATTTGGTGTCTACCTAGGGTTTAATCATTCTGTATCAATGGTATATGCCCATGACTGGATGGTATGTGCCTTGGAGGGGAATTTACAAGATTGATATTGTTCCATTAAATACGAAACTGTTGATATACCATCCAGATCTCGACGTGTACCATTTTGCCTGTTGCTTTGTCAAAGTTCTACCAGCACTGTGGAAGCATCAAGGGCCTGTCCCACTTAGGCGACTTTTTAGGCGAGTGCAGGAGACTCTGCGCTCACCTCATGATCGCCTCATAGTCACCACATGTTCGCTGGTGGTCTCTGATGAGTCTCCGTCATGGTCGCGAGGAGTTCCCGCATTCTGGGAACTAGTCACGGCCTCAGTATGGTCGGCGAAAATGTTGAAAAATGTTGACAATTTTTCTGTGACCAAAAATTGGTCGCCATGGAGAAAATCAATAATCCTGTAGTCGTAGGTGCATTGTAGTGGGGTCGCCATGTAGTTATGGCTAGTCGAGGTAATCGTAGGTAGTTTTAGTTAATCACTTTTGCTGACCGGGCATATTCATTGGCTCATTGGGGGGGAAAAAATGAGTTTTCAGAACCAAGGATAACCGACCGGTAATGTTAAATGCCCACCAAACTTCACAGCTGTGTATCTCTGGCTTATTAAAAGTTGTCTGGCTTCTTAAAAGTGTCTCCACTCCTTCTCCCCCCCTTCTCTCCTCCCCCCCTCCCCCTCTTTTAAAGGACATACCGTACACTGTGCTAGCCGTCCTGTTCATCGCGGTGTGTGTCTGTATCACCTTGGCTTTGCACCGTGTGAATTTCAGACAGCGCTCCCCCGCTTTCCCTGGCCCCCGCCTTTGCAATGTGTTTGTGTGTGTGTTACACTCTGACACTCGCCATTCCATTTCCCGGTTTTTCAGCGAGTGCCGCAAACTTGACAATCACCGGCAGTCCGCTGAAAAATCACCCAAGTGGGACAGGCCCTTTAGGCAGAGCAAAGTGGTGCAAGATATCAGTCTGACATTCACCTTTTCTCAATTAGTGAGGTACCAGTGGTACCTACAATTCAAAATGTAATATGAATGATACTTGGCCCCAATAGCAGTCATATCATTCAAACTCAGGAGAAAATAATTAGAAAGTATTTTCTTCAATGTAAAATAAAATGCCAACTGCACATTGAAGATTGGAAAGATGTTACTCCAAATACTAAAACCATTTTTAGTAGTTTTACCTTTGGCTGGTGTAGTGTTGCTGAACTGGAATCAGCAATAAAAATGTTAATCCTTTCTGTTTGCAAGGAATTATCCACAGGTTTTAAAAATCCTAGCCTATAAACTGGCCCAGCAAACTTATAGAGTCAGTCATCGGGCAGCATTGTGAATCTTTTGCTCTTTAATTATTTTTGAGATTCATTCTGCTTTAAAATATGGCATTCACAGAATTAGGAAGTCAGATAGGTTGCGAATGATTGAATACTTCTGACTTATTCTATTCTTCACAGCTCAACTTTCCATAATACATATTAAAAGGAAGACCATGTGCAAATTATTCATTGTATGCTAATGAGCACTGAAACATTGCGTGTAAAATATTTCTGTGGGAAGGAAGTCATAGGTTATCAAACAGCCTTAGGATTCTATTGTTGATAATTATTTTTGCCATTGGCGATGCCCCCTCCTTTTCCTTGATCCAAATCCTGGTATTGTCTCTCATATTCCCCTCCCAAATCCTTTAGTGCTTGAACCTCTGGTCATATCCTGGAGGAAGTAGAGCAGAATGACAAGATTGCTGTTTATCTGCTGGCTTAATTCGAGAGCTGCTGGAAGACCCAGCTAAGAATTTACATACCTGGATAAATACATGTATTCCCTGGGTTCAGCTACAGATGAACTTTTGACTTCTAATGGAGAAAACACCATTTACAAGACAATGGTATATCCATGCTGTGGCAACTGTGCACACAGACACTTTCTGATCAGTTACACTGATCATTACATTATTGTTGGAATACTCCCGGTATTTGCTGTCTTTGTGGTTAGGATGTGAGGCTTCAGTTGCGTCTTCTTTGACACTGAATTTGTTCCACAATTATATTTCTGTTCATGGAAGTTCAAAACCAAGCTAACTCTCTGCTGCAGATTCAAAGCAGTGTCTTCTAGCAGACCCTTCTAGAAGGGCTCCGATGTAAAACATCACCTGTCCAAGTTCTCCAGAGATGCTGCCTGACTGTTGAGTTACTCCCACACCTTGAGCCTTTTTTTAAAATCCCCCTATTGTTATGTTCAATGGCATGTAGCACTAAGAGAAATCTGAAGGTCACTAGGTTTATGGCAAAAGATAAAATAGTAGATGTTATAAATTGGTGTAAGGACAATTTTTAATTGAGAACTGATTTTTTTTTCAAGTGGGCTTAAAATAGCTACTAGGAGATAAATTATTCTGAGCATTGAAATGTGATTAAGGAGATTCCAGGGGTGCAAATATATATTCACACAGAAAAAATATGAGATTGCCAAACAGAATCTCTAGAGAACAAAGTGCATCAGACAGTAAATGAAAGAAAGAAACTTTATGTCAGACACAGCAGAAAGCCTGGAAGAGAGTGGCAAGTGTAGGAGTGAAATTAAAATGGAAATCAGGAAAGCAAAGAGAAGCTATGAATTGGCATAAGATCAATGAAAATTCAAAAATGTACATCCCGATGAAAGTTCTGCCCTGTTAGCAATGCAGTCTGATCCATTACCATCCTCTGGATGAAAAGACTAGATAGTGTGGAGAGGATGTTTCCAGTAGTGGGGTCTAGGGTCAGAGGACACAGCCTCAGAATAAAAGGGCGTACCTTTAGAATGGAGATGATGAAGAATTTCATTAGCCAGAGGGTGGTGACCCTGTGGAATTCATTGCCACGGCCGGCTGTGGAGGCCGTCATTGGGTATTTTTAAAGCGGAGATTGATAGGTTCTTGATTAGTAAGGCTATCCAAGGTTACGGGGAGGAGGCAAGAGAACAGGGTTGAGAGGGAAAAATAGATCAGCCATTATCGAATGGTGGAGCAGACTCAAGCCAATTGGCCTAATTCTGCTCCTATGTTGTTTGGAAAACTGTTGTCTTAATTTCCCTTACAATTTTCTACTAATTGCTTTACGCCCTGTGGTTTTTACTCCTCTGCTGAGGGAAGTAACTGCTTCTCTCTAAGTCTATCTCAGACTCTTATAATTTGACATATCTCAACTATATCTATCAGCCTCATCTGTTCCAAACAAAGCCAATCCAACTTAACCGATCTTTCCTCCTATTAGTACATAAAGCGCAAGAGAATGACAAAGAAGTTAGGCCAACAAGGGACTAAAGAAACCAGAAAAATGGTCATGAGAAGTGTGTTAATGGACGGGAGGTGCAGAGGAAGGGAATAAACAATAAATGGGATGATATTGAGTGATTATAAAGCAACACAAACATTGAGTACATCTGCACAGATCCTTAATGGTAACAGGATAGGTCAGTGAATAGGTAAAATGAAAAACAGGATGCTTCTTTATTCACTGAGACACAAAGTAATATTGGAAATTTATACACCATAGCTTGAACTTTTCATATCTAACTGAACTGGAGCTGATGGAAAGAAGATTTATGAGGAAAGATTAGAGTCATGGAGCATGGAAATAGGCCCTTTGGCCCAACTTGCACAAGCTGGCCAAGATGCCCCATCCAGACTAGTCCCACCGCCTGCATTTGGCCCATATCTATATAAACCTTTCCTACCTGTGTACCTGTCCAAATGTCTTTTAAGTTAAGTTGGAGTTGTTTTGTTTGGAACGGGGAGGCTGGAAGAAGACATAGTTGAGATATATAAAATTATAAAAGACTTAGAATAAATGGGAAGAAGCTACTTCCCACGGTAGAGGGGTAAGAACGAGGGGGAATAAAGCAATTGGTAGGAGAGTGAGAAGGGAAATGATAAAAACAGTTTTCACCCAGAGGATGGTAAGGGTTCAGACTTCATCACTGACAGGGCAGAACTGTCATTACATTACTTGGATGTGCACTGAAAGAGCCATGACCAACAGAGGTACAGATCTAGTGCTGGAAGCGGAGGTTAGATTGGGTAGATCTTTTTCAACCAGTAGAGATATTGTGGTTGAATGGCCTCCTGTCTCATAAAATTTCTGATTCTATAATTCAATCTCACTTAGTTATGATTCATAAACAGTTATCAGCAAAAAAATGGACACAGGAATACTGAGCAGGGAATCATGTAACCATTTGGAAACCAGAACAAGGAAACGTCATCAACTTATTTGGTGGATGAATTTGCTGGAACTTCTTGAGATTTGTAAACGTTAATTTGCCGAATATGATTGGAGTATAACAAAGGTGAATGGTCTGAAATTAAAAGTCAGTGAGAACCAATATGTAACCAGTCAAAAAGAAGAAAACTGACAGAAGAAAGAAATCATTCCATTGTTAGCAGCCTCAGACTTGATGATGGACTCTGGCAGTTTAATAGTGAAAATATATTGTTTTGATGGATTGGCTAGACTCAATTTGATGTCATATTTTATACTTGGAGCAGCTGTCTGGGTAAAGGCTGGCTGGTGGTATATTTAGTGATTATGACTTGTGATGGCACTGCACAGAAGAATTAATAATCCTGAAGGCACTCCTGCCTTCAAGCTCACCGATAAATCATTTGCAAATGATTCAGTTCTCCAGCATTATAAATTGTGGTAAATTACAAACATGCACGTCTGCTCTAATTCCAAAAGAAATATGGAACAGATTTTCCGTTTCATTTGCTGCATTTTAAAAAATGTCAATACTGGAATAGTTGAATAATGTTTGCACTTGAACTCAGCATCATCATAGGCTGCATCTTTATTTCACACTCTCTTTTTCCAATGCTTCACGTTAGTTTTTGTGAAGTGCCCAAGGTATTTTATAACATGGCAATTTCATCTTGGAAAACAGCTGGATCCCACCTCTGCTGAAGTTGTTGTATAACTGTTCACCAGACTGTGAACCAAATGTTGATCCAGGTGCTGCAAACATTACTACCTGATGGCATGACCAATAACTCTTTCAATAACATATTCCGAAATAGAGGTTATGCGCAAGTACATTTAATAGATTTCTACAGTTTCAGCTTTGTACTTTTCACTTTGTAAATTCGTATTGGAATGAAGAATGTTCATTTTTCTAGTTTGCAGGATTTATATTGTAGGTGGTTAATTAATATTTTAGATTCACTTAAATCAAATTTATTCAGTTTTGTTGAACATGATAGAACATTTTTTGAGCCATCGCTAGGTCACAGAGTGTGTCATACCATCTCCTGGTTACCAGTGGATTTCAACCTGTTATGAGAATAGAAGCCTCTAAATCACCACTGCTCTGCCTCTTTGGAGAACACTCCTCCTATGGTGCAAAGGGCATAAAATATCAAAACCGTAGTTTCATCTTGGATGCTCTGTGCATGAAGGTTTGGTTTTCTCTGCAGACAACTGCATAGGTGATTTATATATGACCATGGGGAGTCTAAATGTTATGTTAGTGTATGACTATAAAATACAAATGAGTGCTTTAACATCAAAACTAAATTGACATTTCAACAAAGCAATTAAAAAAATCTTATACAAGGGTCATAAACACATTATACTCAACTTCAGCCATTGGACTACTTTTGAAGCAGGGAATAAAATTGTATTTTTGATTTTTACTTTATAGACTTTTTGTTTTGTATAGAAGAAAAATCCTTCAACGTGTATTGTCTCGAGAACTACCTGGGCGTTTTGCCAGCTACAATGTAGGATTTCAAATAAGCTTGTTTACTAGAGAATAATGATGGTACAGTATTTTTTTTTAATTTTGAAATATTTAATGCCTATTAATGTCAAGCTATCTTGTTTTCCATGGACTTTGGATACACATATATGGTTACCTAGTATTATAGTTATTAATTTCTTGTATTATTGGTTATTATATATTCATCTGTGTGTTATTGTGTTAAGCATCCTGTTATGCTGCAGCAAGTTAGAATGTAATTGTCTGTTGCCAGTACACATGACAATTAACATTTTTACAAAGTTTGCTAACTCTGACGCTTTATGAAGGAGTGGCAAGATTTGTTTTCTGCCAAGAATTGACTGACTAATGAGCATGGCTTACTTGTGACTGTATTATAATGCTATTCACCACTCAAAACGTGAATCCCATTCAAGATTTAGGTATTGTGTAACTTGGTGAATTCTAATCAAAGCATAGACTGGGAAGTACAAGATAAATTTTACCCCTCCAGTGAGGTCCTGATCTCAACTTAATTACCATCAGAGTCAGCACAAATGAAGAACATACATTTGAAACTGAACCCCTTGGCTTGAGGAAGTGGATGAAGGTCTGATATTGTAGAATAATAATACCAGACCTTCATGCACCTCCTATCTTTATATTTCTCAAAGGCCATATCTGATTCTATCCTCTTAAATGTAATTTTAAACTTTGCATGTGCTTCCTTTTTCTTTTTGACTAAATTTACCACCTCTTTGGATATCCATGGTTCCCCTACTTAGCCATCCTTCTCCCTCTGCCTTACATCCTGTTACATGCCGGTTCTGAACTTTAATAGTAAGATTAAACGAGAACTTACCTAAGTTTGAAGTTTGATCTTTATTTTATGAGGAGTTACGTAGGTGATTACGCGAAGAACCCCGCCAGTGCGCCTGCGCGTCAATCTTCAAAGCAGCGGTGTGAAATCACAAAAAACAACAACCGAAGTAATATAGTCTCATAATAAAACGAGTAATACAAGAACTTCCATCTGACCTTTATGATAGAGGGTAGGGTCGTGGCGGGCACGTAATCACCTACGTAACTCCTCATAAAATAAAGATCAAACTTCAAACTTAGGTAAGTTCTCATTTAATCTTACTATTTTACTTCGGAGTCACGTGAGTGACTACGTGAAGATTTTAAAGCTTTGTAATTTCATGCCGTGGATCAATCCCGGCTTCTCACTGCATTGATTGACTCGGAACGAGAAATAATCAATCATGCATTCATAATAACATTTGTACCACAAATGCAGTAATTCATTTCAATAATGAAATTAATCAGATCCCCTTTAAACCAGAGGAATTTACACAGAACTTAAAATAGTTTCTGCAAACAATCCCGCATTAACAATAGGCCGATGGTAAAAATGTTGAAACATCAACTCATTGGACCACCCGACGGCTGCGAGGATATGGTCGACGGGGACGTCTTTTGCCCTGGCCGCCGACGTTTCTGCTGCCCTAGTCGAGTGAGATGTAAAAACATAAGTGTTAATACCAGCAGCTGTTAAGACTTCTTTTATCCATCTGGAAATAGTCTGTATTGAAACTGTATTGTGGTTTCTTGTGTGTGATCAACAACCCAGTTTCCGTATTTCTCAAATTCTTTGTGACCTCAATGTATTGTAACAAATATGTCTTAACACAGAGACAATGATCATTTGGATATGCTGCTAGCATAATTTTAAATCCTGTCACACCTGGCCTAATTTGCTTTAGTAGGTCATAGATATAGAATGTAACCTTGTCTTCAGTTACTTCCATACTGTCTATTTGTAATTTTCCAAGTGTTTGCACTCGTTGTGCTGTCACTCATGCCATAAGCATGAATACTTTCATACTGAGCTTGGCCAAAGGTAAAGACACACTTGGTGACCATTCACAAAGTAGTTTCAGTACCACACTTACATCCCAGATTGTCATGTACCTAGGTTTCGGTGGTTTGGAATTAAAGATTCCTTTCATTAGTCTGGAAACAATTGGGTGTGACCCAATTGGGTTTCTTTCTGAATCCAGAACCAAATATGAGGACAATGCACTTCTGGCTGAATTAATTGCACTACAACTCAGACCTTCATCATAATAAAGTTTTGACAGAAATTCTAAACATTTGAAATATCTGCAGTACTACATTGCACATTCTTTTGTACACAGAACTCTTCCCATTTCTTAATATAAGAAAGGTACTGTTTTTGAGTGCTCTTCCTCCTGGCTGCCGTAAGCATGTCCACAGTACGCTCAGACAGTCCTCGCCCCAGAAAAGGCCTTCTTAAAACCTGCAAATCAACAAATCCAAACGATCATATAATGGATGTTGTTCCCCTGTTACAGGGTGCAGCAATAAATTACCCCTTTTTGGGACTTTCATCAACATTTGTGTTGTTAATTCTAATATCAACAAATACCATGGCTGTGTAGGCCAATCTGGTACTACCAATACCCCTGAAACAGCATCTTGCCTGATTTTAAGCAAACATTGGCTTATGAGGCAGAAAAGTGGAAATATATATGAAAACATACCACCCCAATGTAGCGAGAAAGCATCAATTGCCACTGCTCCTGGATCTGGTTCCCATGAGACATATCTCGATAGCTGCTGATTCAAGTCGATGTCGGGCATTCCAAATCTGATTACTATATCATTGACTACCTCTCGATTCAACATCCATTCTTATTATCATGGAACTTTCGTGACCTGGTGTCTGCTATCGTGTTCATTCTACCTGGTAGATAGATAGCTGAAATCCAAATGTTCTTTTCAATACACCCAGACCAAAGTTGATTAGCCATTTTGTCACATGACCCCGACTTGATTCCACCCATATCATTAATATAGGCAACTGCTGTTGTTTATCAATTTGAACTTGAACATGCCTTTTAGTTGTGTTAGAACAATAAGCTTGGAGTCCATAGAAACATCCTAAAACTCCAAATAGTTAACTCCCCATGTCTGCAGTAACAATGACTCTTCCTGATTCCATCTGCCTCCGCAGCTAGATGCTAAGTCAGTTGCACCCCATCCTAGTGCACTGGCATCAGTTTGTAATATCATGGAAGGTTGTTCAATCAGCACTTTGCTGGAACTGCTTGAGACATGTAGAATCCACCACTGCAGATCAGAAACAGCATTTGTTGTTAGTTGCATGGTTCTATCAAAATGACCAGCATGCATTCTCAGTGCCTGTTCTTTAACTCTCTGCAGCTGTTGATAATGTAATGGTCCGTATTGGACTGCTGGGAATGCTGCTACTAATTTTCCCCAGTACTCGAGCCACCTGTCTGATTGAGGGTTTTTGCTCGTTTAACAGATTACTGCAATCTTTAATCAACTCCACCCTTTTTTCACTGGGCAAAGTAATTTTCATTTGGACTGAATCAATTGTGAACCCCAAATAATCAATCGAGGTACATGGTGTTAACCTTGATTTCTTTGGATGAATTAGAAACCCCAAACTTTCAAAAGTTGATTTCACAACTGCAACAGATGCTTCTGTTGACTGTTTTGTCCTTCCTATAATCAGGACATCATCCAAGTATGCCATTAGTACATGCCCCTGGCTTCTCAGCAACCCCAGAATTAGTTTTAACAATTTTGTGAATATTCTGGGAGCGGACGTTAACCCATTAGGCAAAGCTTTGAACTGCCATAACTAGTTCATCCATGTAAATCTATAGTTGCCATATGACATGCTTCTGAAATAAGTTGTTTGGCAGTCACAAATGTCTCCCTCTTAAAATGTTTAAATTAAACAAAAGGATTCAGACTTGTCAAGTCTAGAATAATCCTACATCCTCCATCCTTTTTTGATCGAGGGAATATATTTGACCCAAATTGGTGAATTTGGTAGACTGATTCTTCAATAACACCTTTTATATATAGGGTTTTGAAGCGCAGCTTGAACCTCCATTACTTCGCAATGTGGAGAGTTCTGCTAGGAACATGCTGGACAGGCAAATCATAATTTGGATTGAATTCAATTCGAAATCCTTGTATATTATTCAGAATTACCACATCTGAAGTAATCTTCCAATGTTTATAGAAGAGACGTAATCTGCCTCCAGCTTTTGGACTTAATCCAGTTAGTATGTTCCCATGAGAACCAGGTCCACCTACCTCTTGAGTCATTTGAGTATTCTGAGATCCCTGGATTCTCCCGGAAGCACCACCACTGGTTCTTACTCCCGCTGCAGGCCGCCAGCTATGTCCCTGCGTTGATGAGCGACTTGGTCCTGGTCTAGGATCCGTATGACGTCTGAAAGGATACTTCCTCTTTACAGACTTTGCAACCATTGATGTTTTTATCAATCCTGTTTTCGCTTCATCTTCCAACTCTTTAATACGTCTCCCGAGATCCTCTCCAAAGAGTAAAGGCTCTGTCTCACAGTGTTGCGGTCATCGGCGGTGAAGCGCGGCTTCGCCTGTAGAGGGGACCGCACGGCAACGGCGAGAGCGCCGAGCCTATGCCACGGGAGCGCCGCACGGGTGCTGCGCGGGGGCCGAGTGATTTAAGTACGGCTGATCCCACGTGCTTGCGGTAAGTAAAAAAAAGGTCGGTCCGACTGCGATGACGTCATTTTGGATCTGCGGGGCTGTGGCGGCGGCCGTCCTGATCGCGGCGCTGTAGCAGTGGCTGTGGTAATTGTATATTACTTGGTTTGCAGAGTGCTGCGAATTTCGGATTCATAGTAGGCCGTATAGCACCTTCCTCAGACAATTGATCTCGAAGTGGGTGCTGCATAGCAACCCCAGTGCTTCCTGATGCAACTTCGTCATCTCTTGGCTGTTATCTGCTATTCTGGTAAAAGCAGTTATTCCAGAACCCAGCAGCTTTAATATTCTCTGCAACTGATTCCAGATAATTTGGTTCACTGCTTCTGCTTTCAGCAACCCACAGTTACTTGGAGTCTCCTGCTTTCTTGCAGTCTCATCCATCTCCTGCTTTCTTGCAGTCTCATCCATCTCCTGCTGTTCCAGCTGATGGTAAACCAAGTAATTTATTAAGGAGGCCAGCTCTTCTCCTAATGGCTCTCCTGACCCAGCGAATCCTACTGCCAGAGGTGGAGCATCTGGCAGCTGCCGTTCTTCGCCTTGTACAGCCTCACCGTCAGAGTCGGGGTCTGAAATCTCATGACCCGTAGCACGCTCCTCATCCCTGAGGGTGCATTCCATCAGCCCTGTGCCAGGTGCTGTTGAGCTGCTTCCAGCAGCTTGGATTTCAGTACACTCCTTCCTGAGTGAACTTTGCTCCAAGAGCCTATGTAAAATGCTTTCTATTTGGGCAATACGCTCGAAAGCAGTATCTAGCCCTGTACCCGGAGCTGTTGAGCTGCTTCCAGCAGCTTGGATTTCAGTACACTCCTCCCTGAGTGAACTTTGCTCCAACAGCCTATGTAAAAGGCTTTCTATTTGGGCAATACGCTCGAAAGCAGTATCTAGCCCTGGAGCTACTTCCATTGCCTGGGACTCCCTCCGTGGGCCGTTGGGATTTAAACTTCGTCTTTTGCCCGACAGGCACTGACTGTGTTTTCACCAGCCCCAGGTCCACAGTCGCTATGCTCACCGCTAGCGACTGTACCGGGGTTTAAAGGCGGTTGGTCGCTAACCGCAGACTCCCGACTTTCCCGACTTTCTGTCGGCTGTGGCGCTCGCCTCTTCCCCCTGTCCGTTTTTTCCCATGGCGTCTGTGGAAAAAATCCCCATAGACCCACAGTAAACGACCTGGAAAACATGAAAAAAGTTTCTACTTACCTTGTAGTTGAAAAACTACAAACCATTGGAGGAGCTCTGCTCCTCACGTCCGTTTGCGACAAGGCGTCTGACGTAATGACGCGCAGGTGCACTGGCGGGGTTCTTCACGTAGTCACTCACGTGACTCCAAAGTTAAATGAACTGGCCTGTAAACTGCTCCCACATGCCAGATGATGACGTACCCAGTAATAATTGCTCCCAGTGTACCCTCGTGAGCTCCTGCCTTATAATATAGTTTGCCTCGTTTCAATTTAGTATATACCCGCCAGATCCAGCCTTCTCCCTATTCAAAACAATCTTAAAGCTTATGGAGTTGTGATCACGATCACCAAAAGGCTCTTCCACTGAAACACCAGTCATCTGACCAGGCTCATTCCCCAACATAAAGTACGGTATGTTCCTTTATCTGGTTGGACTGTCCACATACAGTTTCCAGTAACCCTGTTGGATACACCTCACAAATTCTGCCCCATCTGCAGGGCCGGATTTACGTATAAGCTTGACAAGCTTAAGCTTAGGGCCTCGAGATCTAGGGGGGCCTCGCAGAGCCGGATTTACCACTGGGCTTCATAGGCTGAAGCCTAGGGCCTCGAAATCTAGGCGGCCTCTGGCCAAGGCAGGACACCTGCCGTTCAACTCTGGGCGGGCCCCCCTCTCTATCTCTCTCTCTCTGTCTGTCACTCTCCGTCTCCACCCGCCATCCGTGTCCGGGCCGCTGGGTCTCCGCTCGCTCCTCATCCGCTGGCACGGCAGGCCACCTTGCACATGCGCACTGCTACGGCCAGCACATTTTTCCCCCCTGTACATGCGCACAACCACGGCCAGCACATCATCGTCCGCCCTGCGCATGCGCACTGCCACGGCAACTGGTCGGCACTGGGCACTTTCTCCCTCAATTTGAATTGTGGGAGATCTGGCCGCCATTGCTGTCCGGTCGCCGCCTTGCCGCGACCGCTGAAAACCAAAGCAGAATCACTCCCTGACCCTGGATCTGGAGTAACTCCCTGGAGTAATTCTTGCTTCTAGTTTCCTGGTCCTCCATAAATATTCTAAATGGAATTTAAACTGGAGGTGGTGGAGGGCTGAACAATAACAGCCTATTGCATTTTATCTGTTTATTTATTGTGTATATATATGGTCTATGGTATATAAACACACTGAACTTTTATCTCCTGTTCTGTATTATGTTTACATATTCTGTTGTGCTGCAGCAAGCAAGAATTTCATTGCCCTATCTGGGACACATGACAATAAAACTCTCTTGACTCTTGACTTGGACTTAAGCAAAAAAGGGGTCTTGGGTAAAAAAGAGCCACCTTAAATTTAGTTGCGTCTGGTTGGGTAACTATGGTAGGGTGAAGACTATTCCATGCTTTAATTGTGTGGGGGAACTCCATGGAGCAGCCAGCATCTCTGGATAGAAGAAATTGGGTGATGTTTCGGGTAGAGACCCTCTGGTTTTAGTGTTTTTAGTTTAATTTAAAGATGCAGTGTGGAAACAGGCCCTTCGGCCCACCGAGTCCACGCCAACCACCGATCACCCGTATACTAGTTCTATCCCACACATTAGCGGAGTAAGTCAAGAGTCAAGAGTGTTTTATTCTCTCAAGTCCCTGTTAGAACAATGAAATCCTTACTTGCAGCAGCACAACAGAATATGTAAACATAGTACTCTGTAAACAATGTTATAAACGAGAAAACAAAACGGTGTATATTTATATATGAATATATCTATCTATCTATCGCGTACGCAGTGTCTCGAGGTTTGCGGGTTATAGACCAAGCGCAGGCAAGTGGGACTAGGGTAGCTGGGACATTGTTGGCCCATGTGGGCACGTTGGGTCAAAGGGCCTGTTTCCACACTGTATTATTCTAATGGGCAAACTGCACGCAGTAAGCACTTAAACTCAGGAGTGAACCTGGATCTCTGGCATGGGAAGGCTGTGGCTCTCATACAGTTCATGAGTTAATGGAAGTAGTTAGAGAGCCAGAAAATGAACAAAAGCTACAAAATTAAGATAGTTGGCCAATTAATAATATTAATATAATATCAAGGGGGGTGGTTAGTGTGTGTGTTTGGGGGTGGTTGTGTGTGTGTTGGGGGGGAGGGGTGGTTAGTGTGTGTGCTGGAGTGGTCAGTGTGTGTTGGGGGGATGGTTTGTGTGTATGTGTGTGGGGGGGGGGTGGTGGTTAGTGTGTGTGTGACGCAGCCCCCCCCTCCCGTAACCGCGTGTTGAATGGATGGGACCCTCTCCCTCCCTTCCCCCCCTCTTCCCCTCCCCTCTTCCCCCTCCCCACTCTCTCTTCCCCTCCCCCTCCCTCCCACCCCCACTTCCCCCTCCCCTCTTCACCCTCTCCACTCTCTCTTCCCTTCCCCCCTCTTGCCCTTCCCCCCTCTGCCCCCCCTCTCCCCTTCTGCCCCCACCCCTCTCCCCTCCTCCACCCCTCCTCCACCCGCCTTCTCCCCTCCTCCAACCCCACTCTCCCCTCCTCCAACCCCCTCTCCCCTCCTCCAACCCCCTCTCCCCTCCAACCCTCTCTCCCCTCCCCTCTACCCTCTCCCTTCGCCCCCTCTCTCCCCACTCCCCCTCCTCTCTCTCCCCTCATCTCTCCCACCTCTTCCCACCTCCTCTCTCCCCTCTACTCTCTTCCCTCCTCTCTCTCTCTCTCTCTCTCTCCCCCCCCCTTTCCCCCCCTGTGTGTGGGGGGTGGTTAGTGTGCGTGTGAAGCCGCAGCAACCCCCCCTGCAAACGCGCGTTGGGGAAACAGACCCAACGGGTCTGCACTTGGTCTAGTAACTATATAACTATATGTGTGTGTGTATAATATATATACCTACACACACACACACACACACAATTTCCCTCCTGGGATTAATAAAGTTCTATCGTATAGTATCGTGTGTGTAGAAAGGAACTGCAGATGCTGGTTTAAACTGAAGATAGACACAAAAAGCTGGAGTAACTCAACAGGTCAGACAGAATCTCTGGACAAAAGGAAAATATTATGTTTTGGGTTGGGTCTGAAATAGGTTCCTGCACACCTTTGGAATGTGGAAGGAAACAAGAGCACCCGGAGAAAACCCATGTGATCAAAGGGAAAAGGAGCAAACTCTATACAGACAGCACCCATATTCAGGATCAATTCCGGGTCTCTGGCACTTTTATGCAGCAACTTTACGGCCAATGTACTGCCCCATAGTCTTGAACTTAATTAAAACATACAGTAGCTGTAAAGGGGGACATAGCGTCACTTGGAGATTTTAAACTGAAAATTGATATTTTCATTTTTTTAGGAACCAAAGTTATCAACGTATAATTTTTTGTGTGTTGGAAAACAAAATATAGTGGCACAGCTGGTAGACTTGCTGCCTCACACGCCAGAGGTCTGTGTTTGATCCTGTCCTCGGGCACTGTCTGTGTTGAAATTGCACATTCTCCCTGCAAGCGTGTGGGTTTCCTCCCACATCCCAAAAACGCATTGGCTTTGTAGGTTAACTTGTCTCTGTAAAATTGCCCCTAATGTGTAGGGAGTGGGTGAAGAAAGTAGGATAACAGAACTTGTGTGAATGGGTGGACAAAAATGCTGGAGAAACTCAGCGGGTGAGGCAGCATCTATGGAGCGAAGGAAATAAGCGACGTTTTGGGTCGAGACCCTTCTTCAGACTGATGTGAGGGTGGGGGGGACGGGAAGAAGAAAGGAAGAGGCGGAGACAGTGGGCTGAGGGAGAGGTGGGAAGGGGAGGAGAAAGCAGGGATTACCTGAAATTGAAGAAGCCAATGTTCATACCGCTGGGGTGTAAACTACCCAAGCAAAATATGAGGTGCTGCTCCTCCAATATGCGGTGGCCCTCACTCTGGCCATGGAGGAGGCCCAGGACAGAAAGGTCGGATTCGGAATGGGAAGGGGAGTTGAAGTGTTGAGCCACCTCCCGGTCAGGTTGGTTATTGCAAACTGAGTGGAGGTGTTGTGCGAAGCGATCGCCAAGCCTGCACTTAGTCTCACCGAGGTTGATCATACGCTGAATAATCCAACCACATTTTTGTTTGGAAGTGGAAAGAAATAATAGAAATTGCATTCATTGCAATATGTAAAAAGAGTTGAGATACTGTATTATAATTTTGCTGCATGTCATTGTGGTATATATCATGTCTTGATTGGTGAATATGTTTAGTTTGTGACTTTATTTGAAGCAGAAATAATATGTGAATGCTTCATTGAGCATAATCCCGACTGGTAACTACGCACTTCGTCCGAGCACATTATCGCACTCGTCATGCAAGCCGTCTTAAATGACCACCTAAACTGTCATTTGGCAACTTAAAAAGCTGCCAAGGTTGCCCGGCTGACAACAGAGAAAAAAAATTAAGTGAGAGCCCTGCAAGGTGTATAATATTTATGACACTGTCATAGGCCTTTTTTACATATGCTGTCAAAACACACTGTGGTCTCTAAACAACCCTTCAGTAAGTTTCCTTGCCCTCCATTTCAGAATAATAGTGCTTTAAGCCAATAACTCGACACTAGCACTGGCAATAAATAAATAAATAAATAAGCGCAGCTTTCCAGCCCCTTATCTCATTGGCCACGCTCGGCTGCAAATCGGTGTCAATCTGGTGGACCATCTTCCTCTAGTCGTGGGGGTGGGGGATTGGGAGGGGCCTCACAAGTGGAACAGCTTAGGGCCTCTCTTCATCTAAATCCGGCCTTGCCCATCTGTTCCATTGGCCATTAGCAAGTCCCAGTCAACATTGAGCAAGTTAAAGTCATCTACTTTAGCATCTTTCAGTAACCTGTCTACATATCTGTGCCTCTATCCCCTACTTGCTATTGGGAGTCATTAGTCAGTCCCCACAGAACATGCTTTCTCTGTGCAGCAGTGCAATTTCAAGGGCTATTCACCACTGTTGTATAAATATCTACAATCGAACGCAGAACACCCTGGAGACTGATTCAAAACCAAGCTCATGACCACAGAGACTTTGAGGTCCTCTACCAGTTCCACAGTTAAAAGTCCTCATCATGTGTGCGTCTGTGGTGGGCCTGCTGCATGAGCTGGAATTGTCAGCCAGACTTCCGGCCTTTGCAGTTGTGTCTGGAGATCCCGAGGGATGTTGGGGCCATACGATTTTCACCCATAGACCTTCTCAGCTCAATGTCTACAAACCTCCAGGTTTCTATTTTAGTTTCTTTCAGCAGCAATGTCTTGAGAATCTGCAGTTTTCTAAGTCAATGGTGATAGGCATCTGACCACTCTAACCTTAACCTCTGGATCAATCCAAGTGGCAGAGGCAGATCTTTGCTCTAAATCCCAGAAAACTGCTCACATCCACAGTTTGTAGCTAACCAAGTTCTTAGGGAGGTAGACAAAAGTGCTGGAGAAACTCAGCGGGTGCAGTAGCATCTATGGAGCGAAGGAAATAGGCAACATTTCGGGCCGAAACCCTTCTTCAGACTGGAGAAGGGTTTCGGCCCGAAACGTTGCCTATTTCCTTCGCTCTATAGATGCTGCTGCACCCGCTGAGTTTCTCCAGCACTTTTGTCTACCTTCGATTTTCCAGCATCTGCAGCTCCTTCTTAAACTTCTTAGGGAGGTCGTTGATTTTCCCAACTAAATAATTTCCTTTACTCTTCCTTCAGTGGAAAATATTAGGTTGAGTTTCTTAAGCTGGAGCAAGACGTCAGGCATCTGGACAATGCAGACATGGCTGTCGACTGTACGCCCACAGATCTCAGAACCGACAGTCTGCAGGTCAGCATTGGTGCAGCAGGTTGTCAGCTTCCCCGAAATGCACGTGGCGATTGCAAGGGCTTACACTCCCTGAACACGTGAATTATGGTCAACCATGAGAAGAAATTTCATGTTAATGTTAGGTATCAACAAAGTTCACATGTGTAGAAAGAAACTGCAGATGGTGGTTTATACCACAGATAGACACATAATGCTGGAGTAATTCAGCGGCCAGCGCCAGCTCTGATTTGTTCTGAATCTTTTCATACATTTAGTTTAGTTTCCCTCACCCCTGACTTTCATCCTGAAGGTCTCGACCCGAAACGTCACTTATTCCTTTTCTCCAGAGATGCTGCCTGACCCACTGAGTTATTCTCGTATTTTGTGTCTAACGAAGTTCATATGATGCTTTCATTACTAGGCAGCCTCTTGGTAGCTTCCATATTTTAGATGTTGAATATCAATAAAAGCCAGGTCATGTGAGATAAAGGCTATTCCTAATTTACTTGGTTTTTAATTCCTCAGGCAGCTACTGCTTTGATGAATGCCATGGTATCAGCAGGAACCTGATGGCAAATGCAATCGGTCATCCCACTAGCCACAGCAGTGACTAGTGGGGTGCCGCAGGGCTCGGTGCTGGGACCCCAGTTATTTACAATTATATTAACGATTTAGATGAGTGAATTAAATGTGACATCTCCAAGTTTGCGGAGGACATAAAGCTGGGTGGCAGTGTGAGCTGCGATGAGGATGCTATGAGGCTGCAGGGTGACTTGGATAGGTTGGGTGAGTGGGCAAATGCATGACAGATGCAGTATAATGTGGATAAATATGAGGTTATCCACTTTGGTGGCAAGAACAGGAAGGCAGATTATTATCTGAATGGTGTCAGATTAGGAAACGGGGAGGTGCACCGAGACCTGGGTGTGCTTGTACATCAGTCGCTGAAAGTAAGCATGCAGGTACAGCAGGCAGCGAAGAAAGCTAATGGCATGTTGGCCTTCATTGCGAGAGCATTTGAGTTTAGGAGCAAGGAGGTCGTACTGCAGTTGTACAGGGCCCTGGTGAGACCGCACCTGGAGTATTGTGTGCAATTTTTGTCTCCTAATTTGAGGAAGGACATTATTGCTATTGAATGAGTGCAGCATAGGTTCACCAGGTTAATTCCCAGGATGGCGGGACTGACATATGATGAAAGAATGGGTCGACTGGGCTTGTATTCACTGGAATTTAGGATGAGAGGAGATCTCATAGAAACATATAAAATTCTGAAAGGATTGGACAAGCTAGATGCAGGAAAAATATTCCCAATGTTGGGGGAGTCCAGAACCAGAGGTCACAGTTTAAGAATAAGAGATAGGCTATTTAGGACTGAGATGAGAAAAAACCTTTTCACCGAGAGAGTTGTGAATTTGTGGAATTCTCTGCCACAGAAGGCAGTGGAGCCAATTTACTGGATGTTTTCAAGAGAGAGTTAGATTTAGCTCTTAGGCCTAAAGGAATCAAGGGATATGGGGAAAAAGCATGAACGGGGTTCTGATATTAGATGATCAGCCATGATCATATTGAATGGCGGTGCTGGCTTATAGGGCCTAAATAGCCTACTCCTGCACCTATTTTTCTATGTTTCCTTGAAATGCGATTCTGCCCTTTGTTCTACTCTGACGGTGCCCTCCAGTACATAAGCGACTTTGAGTCCTGAAAAGCGCTATATAAATAAATCTATTATACAAAACATGGTTTTGTACTTGGTTGTCATCTCCTGCCTACTAGGCAATGTAGCTGATAGGAGAGCTGGGCCTTTGCAAGAGGAGCAGGAGGTGAGTAACATAATGCAGAGCATGGGGCCAGGATCAAATGCAGCATTTCAGCTCCCTCTAAACAATGTAATTGCTCACAGATTCATCTGTTTCCCTGCTCCTTGCCCAAACATGAACTAGTAGTCACAAAACATTCAGGGCCATTGCCTCCTTGGACTTCAATGGACATCCATGTGGGTGCTACTGAAAAACATTAATCTTGTCTGCAGAGAAGGGTTGCAATCTAACATCGTTAAATTCCAGTGATTATAGTCACAACGCACATGGCTTCCCTTATGTAAAAATGTTGGACAGTGAAAATGTGCCTGTGCTCATATATGGGAATCATGATTTAAAACCATGCTCTTTTTACACTAGCACGAATTCCCAAAGGTAAAACACAAAATGCTGCATTAGCATCAAGTTGTGGACCAAAGGCATCTGTAGGCAATTGATTTTTCAGCTCTTGTACATCGATGTGGATAAGCCAGACTGAATTGAGCCATGTAATTATAATTAATACATTATAACCCAAAACTAATTATCAATACTATTCAGAGGTAAGAGAGAAAATCAAATCTTAGTGAATGTTATTTAGAATGGTTGGTGAATGATACAAAAATAAGGTCATTGAATAGGATTAGCTGCTGTAAGATATGAACTGAGAATTGGGGTGGCATAGTGATCCAGAAGAAAGTCATTTGGGGTGTGGTCTCTGCAGTATTTGCATGTTCTCCCTGTGAGTGGGTGGGTGGGTCCTCCCACCTCATGAAGCTGTTCTGGGAAGTTAACTGGCTACAGTAAATTGACCCTGTTTTAAGTGGGTGGCTGGAGAATTGAGAGGGCAGAGGTGTTGGGGGAGTTGATGGGCATGTGGGAAAGAATAGGGTAATAGGGGATAGTACTAATGGATATGCTGTCAGTAGGTATAAACTTGATGGACTCTTTCCCTTTTGAAGCAAAATAGGAAAGGGTTTGCCGGTGACCTATACTTTCTCCTGGACAGGTACATGGATAGGAAAGGTTTAGAGGGATATGGGCCAAATGCAGGCAGGTGGGACTAGAGGTGATGGGACTAGTGTGATGGGACATCTTGGTTAACGTGAGCAAGTTGGGGCCTGTTTCCCATGCTGTATGATTTTTAATTATTCTGAAAAATGATAAAACATCATCTTGACTATGTCTGTTTACTTTTTTTTAAATTTAAACATAGAAACATAGAAAATAGGTGTAGGAGTAGGCCATTCCGCCCTTCGAGCCTGCACCGCCATTCAATATGATCATGGCTGATCATCCAACTCAGTATCCTGTACCTGCCTTCTCTCCATACCCCCTGATCCCTTTAGACACAAGGGCCACATCTAACTCCCTCTTAAATATAGCCAATGAACTGGCCTCAACTACCTTCTGTGGCAGAGAATTCCAGAGATTCACCACTCTCTGTGTGAAATGATTTTTTCTCATCTCGGTCCTAAAAGATTTCCCCTTTATCCTTAAACTGTGACCCCTTGTCCTGGACTTCCCCAACATCGGGAACAATCTTCCTGCATCTAGCCTGTCCAACCCCTTGAGAATTTTGTAAGTTTCTATAAGATCCCACCTCAATCTTCTAAATTCTAGCGAGTACAAGCCGAGTCTATCCAGTCTTTCTTCATATGAAAGTCCTGACATCCCAGGAATCAGTCTGGTGAACCTTCTCTGTACTCCCTCTATGGCAAGAATGTCTTGCCTCAGATTTGGAGACCAAAACTGTATGCAATACTCCAGGTGTGGTCTCACCAAGACCCTGTACAACTGCAGTAGAACCTCTCTGCTCCTATACTCAAATCCTTTTGCTATGAATGCTAACATACCATTCGCTTTCTTCACTACCTGCTGCACCTGCATGCCTACTTTCAATGACTGGTGTACCATTACACCCAGGTCTCGTTGCATCTCCCCTTTTCCTAATCGGCCACCATTCAGATAATAGTCTACTTTCCTGTTTTTGCCACCAAAGTGGATAACCTCACATTTATCCACATTATACTGCATCTGCCATGCATTTGCCCACTCACCCAGCCTATCCAAGTCACCTTGCAGCCTCCTAGCATCCTCCTCACAGCTAACACTGCCCCCCAGCTTCGTGTAATCCGCAAACTTGGAGATGTTGCATTCAATTCCCTTGTCCAAATCATTAATATATATTGTAAATAGCTGGGGTCCCAGCACTGAGCCTTGCGGTACCCCACTAGTCACTGCCTGCCATTCTGAAAAGGACCCGTTTACTCCTACTCTTTGCTTCCTGTTTGCCAGCCAGTTCTCTATCCACATCAATACTGAACCTCCAATACCGTGTGCTTTAAGTTTGTATACTAATCTCTAATGTGGGACCTTGTCGAAAGCCTTCTGAAAGTCCAGATATAACACATCCACTGGTTCTCCGTTATCCACCCTACTAGTTACATCCTCGAAGAATTCTATAAGATTCGTCATACATGATTTACCTTTCGTAAATCCATGCTGACTTTGTCCAATGATTTCACCACTTTCCAAATGTGCTGCTATCCCATCGGTAGTTTTCCCACTACCGATGTTAGACTAACTGGTCTGTAATTCCCCGTTTTCTCTCTCCCTCCCTTTTTAAAAAGTGGGGTTACATTAGCTACCCTCCAATCCTCAGGAACTACTCCAGAATCTAAGGAGTTTTGAAAAATTATCACTAATGCATCCACTATTTCTGGCTACTTCCTTAAGTACTCTGGGATGCAGCCTATCTGGCTCTGGGGATTTATCGGCCTTTAATCCATTCAATTTACCCAACACCACTTCCCGGCTAACCTGGATTACACTCAGTTCCTCCATCTCATTTGACCCGCGGTCCCCTACTATATCCGGAAGATTATTTATGTCTTCTTTAGTGAAGACAGAACCAAAGTAGTTATTCAATTGGTCTGCCATGTCCTTGTTCCCCATGATCAATTCACCTGTTTCTGACTGCAAGGGACCTACATTCGTTTTAACTAATCTTTTTCTCTTCACATATCTATAAATACTTTTGCAGTCAGTTTTTATGTTCCCTGCCAGTTTTCTTTCATAATCTATTTTCCCTTTCCTAATTAAGCCCCTTGTCCTCCTCTGCTGGACTGAATTTCTCCCAGTCCTCTGGTAGGCTGCTTTTTCTGGCTAATTTGTACGCTTCATCTTTTGTTTTGATACTATCCCTGATTTTCCTTGTTATCCACGGATGCACTACCTTCCCTGATTTATTCTTTTGCCAAACTAAAGGTGAAAACAGAGAAAACTTTTATTAAATGGCTGAAGTAGTTTCACCATAACATATAGTGACGGTTTAAAAAAAAAAAGTCCACACACAAGGCCTCATGTTATGGCAATTCGGGTAACGAAAATTCCCCCTTGCAGAATTCACAAATCATTGGGATAAGGAGTTAAAATTTGTGCTTATGAGATTTTTATGATAAAAAAGTAATTAACCATTTTTTAAACTTTCATTTCTTGCCGCAAGCACAGATGACATGACTTTGCTTTGCAGAAAATTGCAATACCGACTGTTTATGAGGAATGATTGTATTTTCCTGACTTTGTAACTTTTCAGTCCCTACACTGATATTATTTGCAGTGATCCTCAATCCGGTCACATTGGCACAAAAGGTTGGTTATTGTACTACTATCCTTATTCGTGCTTCACTGCCCAATTCCAAGCATGCTACTAAACAGCTTCCTCACGTATTTGATGTTTCATTTCCTCTTCCAAACCCTCCTATATGGTTTACAATGAAGGCAGTGAGAATTATGCAAGTAATACTCAAAGAATATCAAACCAGCTGCCTAACCAGCTTTCCTAACCAGAAGCTTTGGATGAGCCACGAGATCCGCATTCTTCTGAAGACCAGATCCCGGGCATTCAGGTCTGGCGATGCCGAGGTCTACAAGAAGCGAAGCATCACTCCCTGACGAGCTCAACGCGTTCTCCGCACGCTTTGATAGGGAGAACACTAATGTGCCTTCAAGAGCCATCATTCGCCATGATGGTATTTCAGCCACAGTCCCAGAGGCCGACATCGGAAGATCCTTCAGAGGGGTGAACCCTCGGAAAGCGCCTGGAACTGATGGTATACCCGGTCGTGTTCTCAAAACCTGTGCAGACTAACTGGCTGGAGTTTTTGCGGACATTTTCAACCTCTCACTTCTGAGGTCTGAAGTTCCCACCTGCTTTCAAAGGGCATCAATAATACCGGTGCCCAAGAAGAGCAAGGTGACGTGCCTCAACGACTATCGATCAGTGGCACTAACGTCTGTGGTGATGAAGTGCTTTGAGAGGTTGATTATGGCGCATATCAACTCCTACCTCGACAAGAACCTCGACCCACTGCAGTTTGCTTACTGCCACAACAGGTCAACGGTGGATGCGATCTCGCTGGCTCTCCACTTCGCTCTGGACCACTTGGACAACAAAAACTCCAACATCAGGCAGTTGTTCATAGACTACAGCTTGGCGTTTAATACCATCATCCCCTCCAAGCTGGTTACCAAGCTCATGGATCTGGGTCTCTGCGCATCCCTCTGCAATTGGATCCTCGACTTTCTCGTCCACAGACTGTCCATATTGGTGGAAATATGTCATCCTCGATAACAATCAGCACAGGAGCACCTCAAGGCTGCGTGCTCAGCCCCCTGCTGTACTCACTCTATACTCATGAATGTGTAGCCGATAGTGCGAACTCCATCATCAAGTTCGCCAACGACACCACTGTTGTGGGACGAATCACAGATTGCGATGAGTCAGAATATAGAAGTGAGATCAACCGATTGACCAAATGGTACCAGCACAACAACCTGGCTCTCAACACCAGTAAAACCAAGGAACTAATTGTGGACTTTGGAAGGGGAAGGATAGGGACCCACAATCCCGTTTATTTCAACGGGACGATGGTGGAAAGGGTCAAAAATTTCAAATTCCTGGGCGTGCATATTTCCAAAGATCTTTCCTGGTCCCAGCACACTGATGCAATTATAAAGAACGCACATCAGCGCATCTACTTCCTGAGAAGATTACGGAGAGTTGGTATGTCAAGGAAGTCTCTCTCAAACTTCAACAGGTGCACAGTAGAGAGCATACTGACTGGCTGCATCATGGCCTGGAACGTCCACTTGAACGTCCAGGAGCGGAAAAGACTGCAGAAAGTTGTGACCACTGCCCAATCCATCACTGGCTCTGACCTCCCCACCATCGAAGGTATCTATCGCAGTCGCTGCCTCAAAAAGGCTGCCGACATCATCAAAGACCCACACCATCCTAATCACACACTAATTTCACCTTTGCCATTGGGAAGAAGGTACAGGAGCCTGTAATCTGTAACATCCAGGTTCAGGAACAGCTATCAGGCTATTAAACACGACATCAAATAAGCTCTGAACAATTACAGTCAATTATTATTATTGCACTATACTGTTTATTTATTGTGTATATGGTGTATGGTCTATAGACACACTGAACTTTTATCTTCTGTTTTGTATTATGTTTACATATTTTGTTGTGCTATAGCAAGTAAGAATTTCATTGTCCTATCTGGGACACATGACATTAAAACTCTCTTGACTCTTGACCTGCCTTGCACTATAGTTTATTTAATTTGTATTGTGTGTCTTTGTTGCATCCATAAGACTTTAAAGTCAAAGAAATTTAGAACATTTTCATCTGTGAAACGGCAGCAGTTCAAACAGAAATTATTTCCCCATTGAATTTCCCCCTTTGCATTGAACTGAGACAAAAAGTGGAGGTGGTATCAAAAGAAGGTGGAAGACAATGTAGAACTTTTGTAACAAATGTCAAACCTGTGTGAAAATCTAATGGGTGGCTACTATCTGCAAGCCATTCGCTGCATTTATCGTATTTTTTTTAACACTTTGAAGGTTCAAGTGTAACTGGATCATTTGTGCTAATTTTCCAGTTGTGTGTTATACTGGAGCCAATGCAAGAACTGATGTCCAGACACAAAACATACAATATCAGCCCAAGGGACTGCCTGAAAACATGTTTATTCCAGAAATGGCAGCGAATGGTGGCGCCTCCAGGTAGGCTGACAATGTTTAATTCATTATTATTGATGCATAGCCAGAGACAGAGTTGCAATGGCATTGGGAAATGCTCTATTAATGCACACTTAACTCAATATCAAAGGTACTGATCCCTAAAACACCACTATCTTTCAGGAAACTCCTCACTGTTATTATTTGTCTCCATATCATATGTTCAGTAGTGCAGGTGAGTTCCAATATGAGCTACATTATACACACAAATTAATGATATTGCAAGTGGAAACTGATATTCTTGTTTTTAAATTAATGTTCATATTTTGATTGCTGCTCAGGATGTACTTTTTTTCAATAGTCAACAAAGAATATTCATGCATCATGTTCAGCTACATTTTTTAAATGGAGAAGGATTTTACAGAGGAGGAATATTCCTACCAGATAAGCGTTCATCCATTTACAGACTTTCGGTATTATTAATTCTAATTAATTCAACCTATCTGTGAATTCAAAATGATGCTCGGTAAATACAAATCACCCTCCATTGCCTTATTAAAATCAATTATGTTATGCTGCAGGAGATTTTTCATTTTTTAAGAGGAGAATTAACAGGGGAGGGAAAGGCTGTATGAAAAGCATTTCCATTCTTCATTCCAAACATCTTGGCAAGGTGACTTGCAACTGGCTTGAACTGCTCCAGATCTGGGTCTGAGTTTGCACACCCCTGATTTGTGCAATATCCTGCTCCATCTTAAATCCTCGAAAAATGTGGCATTGAGAAGAGGTACAATGGTAAAAATAGAAGGTTTTGAATGAAGCATTCCTTTTGGCATTTTGGTATCCAGAAGCTATTTAAGGTGTTTTTTTCATCTTCCACATAAGTGCCTGTACTGAATCGGGAGCCATCAGTGTTATTTAGGTTTAGCACTATAACGTTCTGCTTCTGCCTTTGTATGTGGTATTGTTAAGAAATGGTGAGTCCTGGAATTGTTTTTTAAAATTTAGATCACTGTTCTTCCCCATAAATGGTGGGAATCTGGACCATTAAATTAGGATTTGTATAGATTTATATATTTACATATAAATTCTAGATCCATATCTGAAGAAATAAAAACTAATCTAGGTAAATAAATAGTCAACATATAAAATAGGAGCAACTGCAGCAGTATTAAAAAGTAACATTTATTTGGAACTGATTCACACTGAGGTTCAGGTGAAACTTTCCTTATGAAGCCAATCTTTAGAAGATATACAGGGTCTTTACTGAATTAGACATTTGATAAACCTGTAGTTTGTTTTGCCATTGTCTTCTTTGCAAACTGAGGATAAGTGTTCAAATTGTAGTCTTTGTCCATAATTTCAAAAATTATTTTATACACTATTAATATTTTTGATATCAAACACGTGTTCAGGTATTGCTTTGAGTAAGATGACAAATTAATTGTGGAACTCATCAAATTGGTAAGCCCAGAAAATTTGTCACCTGTCATCAAGACCAAAATGTGTCCAATTAATTATTCTGATGCTGCATTTGTCTTCATAATAGTGTCTCGCAAATTGTTGTGGGACTGATCGATGCAGGTCTTATCTGCCTGCAGTAAAGTAAGCCATACAAGTTATTGATTGCTTCAGTTTGCTCTCTGTCTACACTTATAGTAGGGAGAACACCCTGACCAATATTCCCTGTAACATGTAAACTGGCTGTTCAGGGTAAAATGAGATTATTTCATGAATATAAGAATACTAAGGACTTCCTGCATGCTAACAGAGGTAAAGACTTGCTGCATCTATTCACTTATAAATGTGTAAAGCTTTGTCCCAGCACAGTTTTGCTTACCAGAAACATAGATCACAGACTGGCTGTGAAGGCAATATATTCAATTTCCTCATCAATAAAATCATTAACCAATCAATTAAATGCATCAGGTATCAAGAGTGCTGACTTTTTGACCCTGTTTTCTAATTAATATTCCCATCAAAAGTGATGACCATACAAATAAAAGTATTCAGCTACTTCATGAACATTCAATGAGTGTCAGAGAATATTTTGCTAATGTGGTTATTTCATCCACCCGGGTGGCGTTGCATCAATGTTGATGCCAATTGTTTAAAATAGTTTTATATCTTTACAGATTAGTTCCCATTGTTTTACTTTTAACATGTTGTACATTGCCATAGAGTAATCCAAGATTGTTATTAAAGGCAGGTAATTTCTGAGCTGTTCTTTTAATGGTTTATCTTACACCTGTCGGTATGAAGTAGTGTGGTGATTTGCAAACTGTACAATTGTATCCTACAACAAGCAGCGCAATGACGTTGGAGTGCCAGCACACAGTGTCAAGGCGCTGTGAGGATGAAAGATTTAAACCCTGTGCAGCTCAGTTTCAAATTTCTGCTGTGCTGTTAAGGGAGGGCACTGCACTGAGCAGAGGGCAGATGCTTCCCCACAGGAATGGAGAGTTGGAGGGACTGCAGCCTCCTGGTACACCTGTAGACCTCTGGCAACGAGGCTCATGGTGGCCCTGATATGAGAAAAAACGTTTTCACCCAGAGAGTTGTGAATTTGTGGAATTCTCTGCCACAGAAGGCAGTGGAGGCCAATTCACTGGATTAATTTAAAGGAGAGTTAGATAAGAGCTCTAGGGGCTAGCGGAATCCAGGGATATGGGCAGAAGACAGGGATGGGTTACTGATTGTGGATGATCAGCCATGATCACAATGAATGGCGATGCAGGCTCGAAGGGCCAAATTGCCTCCTGCTGCACCTATTTTCTAAGTTTCAGTTTACTTACCCGCTCTTTTACCTTCAGCGGGTAATCTACTTGGAAGAATCCGGGGACTGAGGAGAAAAATAGAGGAGATTGATTCACAAAAATGGCAAAAAAAATTATACTATATCATATGTGAACCATTAAAACCGCTGCAATTAACCACCATGTAAAAGTAAAATAGTTGTCCCGTGATGCTGTAATCCTTCAGGTCGAACCTCACAATCAGCTGTTATACCCTTTCTCCTACGTCACACCGCCTCAACCCCACAACCTCGCTCAGCCCGTCCAGCGCACAATGGTAAGTAAACTAAGTTTAATTACTTTTAGTCATTAGAAGTGTTTTTTTGTAAAATAACAAGTCATGGAGGGAAGAATAAGGCAAGTCTATTCTAGGAGGATTTGGATCCCAGCCTTGCCAAATATTCCACAATTATTCATTGACATGTAACTGTTGGCTTGACCTAGTACAGATTAAACACAAAGGATGATTATCTTTGGTCAGTTTGTTTGATTTTATCTGTAGTGAAAGTACAAGTGGTCAAAAAGAAGATACTGAAAATGATAGTTAGAAAAATACTTTACATCATGTTATTCAAGAACGAAAGGACTTTTTTTTGCCATGGGTGGCACTGGGTGATCTATGCTTTATTCATCCTCCAGTGGTTCCAAAGGCTGGCACATGATCTCTCTCACCACTTTAACCTCCTGCTGACCTAATGAGGAGTGGTGTTGTCAATTGGTGTACTGAGGAGGGGCAAAACCACTTAATTGAAACGTTAAAAAATGTTAAAACTTTGCCTCGTGGGAAAAACCTAATATATTGTTTTAATTTTTCAGAAGATTCCATATCAAATCTATGTCAGCCAATTAGGAGGAAAATCAGCATATTTGTCCTTCCATGTATATGTTCTCCTATCATACCTTCGAGGCCACCTCATACCAGCTTAGATTAATATCCAGCTGACCAGTAATGAAGTTAAAATCAACAACCATTCCACGAATATACTCAGGAAAGGATGATGATCTGTAATAATCTATTCAATGCTCACTTTCGTGGCAACAGATTATCAGACGATCCCATTCTGTATGATTAATTACAACTTTATAAGTTAATGAACATGTTGAAGGGAATGAGTTATCAGAGAGCATATCAGGATAAAGAATTTATCTATTATAACGACACAATATTTACGTTCCTTCTTGTTGCACTTGACTAAACAGCTCCTTATGTTTAGCCAGTCAGGAAAAGGTGACACTAATCAGTCTTGAGCACCCAAAGATTATTATGATATCAAAAACATGATCCTGACATGTTTTTGTTTTCCACAGCAGAACCAACCAAACAACAGACGAACAAGCGGAGAAAGAGGAAGAACTCAGCGAGCAGCACCTCAAACAGCAGTGCAGGAAACGTCAACAGCTTGAACAGCAAGAAGAAGGGGCCTGCGGCAAATTTCAGTCTCTCCAGTCAGGTACCTGTAAGCATCTCCTTTCATTTCTGTGTCTGACCAGGACTAGCATGTTGACTAGTTACTTCAAAATATGATATATAATATAATATATTTACATTTACACTTCTGAAATGGTTCATTTTGTCCTTCTTGTCATCTTTTCTCAGTAACATTTATCTGCTAAGATACAAACAATAACCCAAACGTAATCCTGAAAATAACTCGTTCAACGTCGGCTCTCACAATGCAAATCTTACAAAACAATATTCTCTGATAGTATTCGTCTTGGATTTTGCTTTGTTCCATATGCACCTGTTTTATGTGAGATAACTCTTAACTGAATATACAGGACTGAAAATCAAAAGCAAAAATAACAATGTGGCTCAGTAACATTGTGATCCCTTATTCTCTAAACAGAGCTATTTAAAAACGTACACATGGTATGTAAAATACTCCTTTATCATGACTGCAAAAGTGGAATGCAACAATATCTGCATTACACCGATTTTCTGCCTGGTATGGGTCTGCTTTTATTTGCTTAATAACCTCATTCAAATGCCTAACCAAAACAAAATGCTCTCTCTCAAGCAAGGTATGGACCATGATATCGAGCTAAAGCAGCAAGGGGCTGCAAAACTAAGTTCTATAAACAAAGGTAACATTATGCCTGTCTCTCCCTCTCATCCCTTTCACATTCAACAAAGGTGTCTGTACCCAGGAAATGCCCTTCAAAGACCCATAAGTAGCTGCATCCAACTCATTTATAGCCTCAAAATAACAATAGACAATAGGTGCAGGAGTAGGCCATTCGGCCCTTCGAGCCAGCACCCCTGCCACCTACATCCCTTCCCATCCGCCCACAACCCCAAGCCTCACCGCCACAGAACGAAACATTGTATTAAAATAGTTTTTAGAAAAATGCACATGTTTAAGTGTGATAAGCTGGGGAGAAAATAGTTTGCTTGAGAAAAAACGGCTCCAACAAAATAATCGAGACCCACAGTGTCCTCCCTCCTCTGGCAGCAGCTACAGCAGGGCTTCATCCACGTCCTTCAGGACAACGTTTCCACCGTGGCTCAACCTGAAATGCCAGCGTCCTCTTCGTACAGTTCAACACAGCGGCTCCACATGACATCCTAAATGCCGTTCTCTACCACTCCGGAACAGGTAAATTCCCAGAAATACAGAAGAGGGAAAGAGAAAGAGAATTGTTTTTGCAAATAAAAAACGCATTCACTCAGCAAGCGCTGAGCAATACAGACCAGGAAGGTTCCACATTTCATACCCCTCTCCAAACTAAGGTAGCTCTTCCAAGCACAGTGGTAATAGGGTGTTACAATTATCTTCTGCACCCTGAGGAAAGGAAGAGAAATTCAGGTCTAGATTTCCATCTTTGGTGATTGCCAGAGTGTGACAAAGTGAAGGAAAGGTGAGGAGAGAATCAATCTCATTAAAAATTGCCATTTTCTTATACCATGAAATAAGCAGTATTCTGGTGCAGTGGTGATTATTTTACAATTGATAAAGAGACCAATAATTGGCATACAGATCTGTTGAAGTGAAAGTCTGAGTACCTTTATCAGTTAAAACGCATTTGGATTGGTAATTAAATCTCACAGGTCTTGTTACTACATTAGTGGATTCCATCAGGTTACAGTCATTAGTTATGTACCCATGTATTTTTTGTGATTTAATCAATTTTCTGTGACCATTACGATGAATATTGCTGATTTTCTGACATTTTCCAGTGAGTTTATTGGCTCAATTTTCAGAAAAACACGACACAATGGGAATCTATTATTGCCATGTAACCATTAAATTTGATCCTGTGTTGGGTAAAGTGATATAATAATAAGTGTGGCTATTCTGCAAGACATAAAATGATAAGGCAAAGATTCTTGACCAAAGCTATTCATGTGACATTAGTCAGGAAATGGTGTTAGGTAAACTGTTGGGACTAAAGGCAGATAGTGGGGTGCCGCAAGGCTCGGTGCTGGGACCCCAGTTATTTACAATATATATTAACTATTTAGGCAAGGGAATTAAATGTGACATCTCCAAGTTTGCGGATGACCCAAAGCTGGGTGGCAGTGTGAGCTGCGATGAGGATGCTATGAGGCTGCAGGGTGACTTGGTTGGGTGAGTGGGCAGAAGCATGGCAGGTGCAGTATAATGTGTACAAATGTGAGGTTATCCACTTTGGTGGAAAGAACAGGAAGGCAGATTATTATCTTAATTGTGTCAGATTAGCAAAATGACAGGTGCAACAAGACTTGGGTGTACTTGTACATCAGTCACTGAAAGTAAGCATGCAGGTAGAGCAGGCAGTGAAGAAAGCTGTTGGCCTGTTGGCCTGTTGGCCTGTTGGCCTGTTGGCCTGTTGGCCTGTTGGCCTGTTGGCCTGTTGGCCTGTTGGCCTGTTGGCCTGTTGGCCTGTTGGCCTGTTGGCCTGTTGGCCTGTTGGCCTGTTGGCCTGTTGGCCTGTTGGCCTGTTGGCCTGTTGGCCTGTTGGCCATCATTGCGAGAGGATTTGAGTTTAGGAGCATGGAGGTCATACTGCAGTTGTACAGGGCCCTGGTGAGACCGCACCTGGAGTATTGTGTGCAATTTTGGTCTCCTAATTTGAGGAAGGACATTATTACTATTGAGGGAGTGCAGCATAGGTACACCAGATTAATTCCTGGGATGGCAGGACTGACATATGATGAAAGAATGGGTTGACTGGGCTTGTATTCGCTGGAATTTAGAAGGATGAGAGGGTATCTTATAGAAACTTATAAAATTCTTAGAGGATTGGACAGGGTAGATGCAGGAAAAATGTTCCCAATGTTGGGGAAGTCCAGAACCAGGGGTCACAGTTTAATAATAACGGATAGGCCATTTAGGACTTATATAAGGACAAACTTCTTCACCCTGACTTGTGAATCTGTGGAATTCTCTGCCAGAGAAGGCAGTGGAAGGCGAGGCCAATTCACTGGATGTTTTCAAGAGAGAGTTAGGTTTAGGGGCTAAAGGAATCAAGGGATATGGAGAAAAAGCAGGAACGGGGTACTGATTTTAGATGATCAGCCATGATAATTTTGAATGGCTCAAAGTGTCGAATGGCCTACTCCTGTACCTATTTTTCTATGTTTCTATGTCTCTAAATCCCCAGGACCTGATGGTCTGCATCCCAGAGTACTCAAGGAGGTGTCCCTAGCAACCATGGACGCATTGCTGATCATTTTCCAGTGGTTTATAGACTCTGGATCAGTTCCTGTGAACTGTAGGGTAGCTATTGTAACCCTACCTTTTAAGAAAGGAGGGAGAGAGCAAACAAAATTATAGATCAGTTAGCCTGACATTGGTAGTGGGGAAGATGCTTGAGTCAATTATTAAAGATACAGCATGGATTTATGAAAGGGAAATCATACTTGACTAATCTTCTGTAATTTTTTGAGGATGTAACAAGTAGAATGGATAAGGGAGAGCCAGTGGATGTGGTGTATCTGGACTTTACAAAAGCCTTTGACAAAGTCCCACACAAGAGATTAGTGTGCAAAATTAGAGCACATGGTATTGGGGGTAGGGTATTGACATGGATAGAGAACTGGTTGGCAGACAAGAAGCAAAGAGTAGGAAATTAACGGGTCCTTTTCAGAATGGCAGGAAGTGACTAGTGGGGTGCGGCAAGGCTCATTGCTGGGACCCCAGTTATTTACAATATATATTAACGATTTAGACGAGGGAATTAAATGTAACATCTCCACATTTGCAGATGACACAAAGCTGGGTGGCAGTGTGAGCTGTGAGGAGGATGCTATGAGGCTGCAGGGTGACTTGGATAGGTTGGTTGAGTGGGCAGATGCAGTATAATATGGATAAATGTGAGGTTATCCACTTTGGTGGCAAGAACAGGAAGGTAGATTATCATCTGAATGTTGTCAGATTAGGAATAGGGGAGGTGCAACGAGATCTGGGTGTCCTTGTCACTGAAAGTAAGCATGCAGGTACAGCAAGCAATGAAGAAAACAAATATAATGTTGGCCTTCATAACAAGAATATTTTAGTATAGGAGCCAGGAGGTCCTACTGCAGTTGTACAGTGCCTTGATGAGACTACACCTACAGTATCGTGTACAGTTTTGGTCTCTTAAATTGAGGAAGGACATTCATGCTATTGATGGAGTGCAGCATAGGTTCACCAGGTTAATTCCCGGGATGGCAGGACTGAAATGATGAAAGAATAGATCGACTGGGCTTATATTCACTGGAATTTAGAAGGATGAGAGGGAATCTTATAGAAACATATAAAATTCTTAAGGGACTGGACAGGCTAGATGCAGGAAAAATGTTCCTGATTTTGGGGGAGTCCGAACTAAGGGTCACAGTGTAAGAATAAAGGGTAGGCCATTTAGGATTGAGATGAGGAAAAACTTTTTCATCCAGAGAGTTGTGAATCTGTGGAATTCTCTGCCACAGAACGAAGTGGAGGCCAATTCACTGGATTTCAAGAGAGAGTTAGATACAGCTCTTAGGGCTAACGGAATCAAGGGATATGGGGGAGAAAGCAGGAACGGACACTGACTTTGGATGATTAGCCATGATCATATTGAATGGTGGTGCTGGCTCGAAGGACCGAATTTCCTACTCCTGCACCTATTTTCTATATTTCTATGTTTCTAAAACAAGAGACTCTAGATGCTCGAACCTTGAAAAAAGATAAACTACTGGAAGAACTCAGCGGGTCAGGCAGCATCTGTGGAGGGAAATGGACAGATTACATTTCACGTCAGGACTTTTCTACTATTTGCAGTTATGCATATATCTGGTAGAGACATTTGGTCTTGAGAGGTAAGGAAATTTGCTCAAAGGTGATTTTTAGTTCCAGTCCTGCGGCTGAGTTTAACGCTGAGCTCTCGGTGCAACCATTTTACTCACTGCTGGGAAAGGATAAAAAGTTCCAAGTTCCCATTTGCCTTTGGAATTCTCCTGTGCTAGATCATCACTCACTGCGTGATAGACCTATAATGATAAACAATTATTTCAGAAATAGCAGCTTCTGCAACATTATAAGAGCAATATTGTTTGAAGTAAAGGAGGAATCATTTTATTAAAGACTGGAAGTTCATGTTTCACTTCTTATGTTATGACTGCTGGATTAGATTTGAGGAAAGAGAAAAAATGAGATAGGGATCAGCCCAAATGAGATGGAATTATGCATTGATAGAAACTATGACAAAGTAAAAGATCCGACTGGAAAAACAGACGAGGCATGCTGGCATTAGGTAAAAAAATTGGCTTTTGTTGGGGGTAGTTTCTCAGTAGGATCTGTTCCTCTGATCACATATCCTCGTCCTTTTACATCTTGGAAAAAAGTTATCAATTTCCCTTTAATATTATTTCCCCTATAACCCGTACGATGCAATAGCGATCAGTGCTGTGACTTCAGCTACTCATAGTTTGTATTACTGATTTGGAGGATGAAATCAAGTCTAACATATCTAGATGTGCTGTTGGTACACAGTGTAGACTGTGATAAGGATACACACAGAGCATACGAGGATGTGGACAAGCTAAGTGAATAGACTGGAAAAAGTAAAAAGGTAGTATTTCCTAAATTAACAAGAGATTGAAAGGTGGTGGTATTCAGAGGGATCCAGGTGTCCTTGTTGAGTTGAGTTTAATTTATTGTCATGTGTACTGACGTACAGTGAAATGCTTTTGTTGTGTGCTAATCGGTCACGGGAAAGACAAAACATGATTACAATCGGGCCACCCACAGTGTACAAATACATAATAAAGGGAATGACGTCAATAATGTTTAGTGCAACATAAAGTCAAGTAAAATACAATGAAAGATAGTTCGAGGGTCTCCAATGAGGTAGATAGTAGCTCGGGACTCTAGTTGTTGGTAGGATGGTTCTGTTGCCAGATAACAACTGGGAAGAAACTGTCCCTGAATCTGGACGTGTGCGCGATGGTCCCGCGAAGGTTGGGCGCGGTTACATGCGTACGCACAGCCGTCTGGAGCGCGTGACATCATTTGAAGATGGACACAAAGCTGGAGTAACTCAGCGGGACTGGCAGCATCTCCGGAGAGAAGCAATGGGTGACGTTTCGTGTCGAAACTCTTCTTCAGTCTGAAAAGAAGGGTCTTGACCCGAAACGTCACCCATTGCTTCTGTCCAGAGATGCTGCCGGTCCCGCTGAGTTACTCCTGCATTTTGTGTCTATCTTCAATTTTCTTGGCCCCACTCTGGGAGTAGAAGTGGGGGTGGATCCGGACCGCAACGGCCGTGAGCCCCAGGCTGAGCTTGGCGATCATTTGCCTGCTTCTGCTGCTGTTGAAGGTCTTGGGCCTGTCCCACTTTGGCCGTCAGTTCCGCGACAGGCCGTTAGCGCGCGAAGATGTCGTTCACTACAAAAATTTCGGAGCCCCGCGCGATGTCGCGCACAACTACATATCCCTCCGCACTTCTAAGTGGGACCGGCCCCGCACGGCCATACGATGCCCGTGCGCCTCAACGCGACCACGAGGTCGCGTAATTTGCGTGCCAAGGACACGTAAGTGGGACAGGCCCTTTAATCGAAGGGAGGTTGGTTTATGCATTGAGTGGTCTGGGTTGCATCCACAATTGGGTGGTCTGGGACTACATGAATCACTAAAAATTAACATACAAATATAGCAAACTAAGTAGGATGGCAAATGGTATGTTGACCTTTATTATAGGAGAATTTAAATACAAGATTAGAGATAACTTGTTCCAATTATATAAGACCTTGGTAAGCCTGCATCTTGAAATATGCCTACGTAAGGAATGGTATACTTGCAATAGAGGGAGGAGAGCAAAGATTAAATTAGATTATTTCCTTGCATGGTGGATTATCAAATGAGCAGAAATCAAGCAGTTTAGCCTGTAATCTCCAGGGTTTAGAACAATCAGAAGTAATTTCATTGAAACAAAGAGTTCTAATTGAGTGCGACAGGGTTGATGTGGAGTTGGTAACTAGATTTTCTTGAAATAGGCCACAATCCCAAAGGAAGGGGTCAGCCAATAAGGACACGGATAAGATTCAATCTCTTCATTCAGAGGATAGGGAATCTTTGCAGTTCACAAATCAAGAGGCTGTGGAGATTTACACAATATACTCATCAGAGAATGATAATTTATTTTTGGTATTAAGGGCATCAGTAGGAAATATATCTAATACTGGCTTTTCAGATTGATGACTTTTGATCAGATTTCACACAATTCTAATATATGGTCATTAACCTGAAATATCAACTCTGTTTCTATCTCCACAGATACTGCATGCCACATGACCATCTCCAGTGTTTACTATATTTCAGACTCCATATTTCTTATTAGATGCACATTAAAAAATAAAATTATTTAATTAGATTATTTCCCTAGTGTACATCTTCAGTCTATTTACTTTTTAATCCTGTTTTTTTAACCAGATTTTGATTCCTGAGCTCTTCATTCATGATTATTTGTATAGCATACGGATTTAGGAACAAGTGCTTGATTAACTGTGGAACTGCTCCCAATTTTGATCATTACTTATATCCTAGGTAGTATTCTGCTTTCTCAATATAATATAGAATTCTGCACACACCATTGGTAAAAACTCACTTTTCTGTAGTTGCAAAAATAAAGAAAACACTCCTCCCGTTTCTTTAACACAATTTGCAATCATTGGCCAGAAAATTCACCCCAATTGTTGAATAGGATGGAATTGGTTCAGAAGATGCAAATTGTAACAGGATGTGGAAAGTGGCATCAAGAACCTAGTAGAAGGTCGACAAATACCATTTTAGAAATTAGATTAGACTGAGCAACACATCGAAGAGAGTGGATGAATAATCTAGTTTTGGTCATGTTTCTCAGACTCAATCAAGATGCAAACACCCCAATGCACAGTTGTGCGATGATTGGAATAAGTAAAACTAACCAATAGGTCACTGTGAACATTGAAATTATGAATTCTGGAAGTTCAGCTGGAAGAAGGAGCTGAGAGATTTGTTCTTTTGTCCTGGTTGGCTGGTTTACATAAATTTGAATTTATGCAGGACTTCTTAATCTGCACTAGAAATCCTAAAACATTTGAAATGTAATTAATTGCTAGTGGGATGCTTTTATCTTTCTTATATGGATAGGCAGATGTAGTTTGACACTTTCGATGATCCCACAAATGGAAATGTGATTGCTAATCAGACCTTTCTTGTGATTCAGGTTGAGGGATAAATCTCGGCCAGGGAAACAGTAAAACTCCATTTCTCAAATATCATCTAAAGATCATTTACTTCAATCTGAACAGGAAGACAAGATATAGTTTTACATGGAAGGTTTAATCTGAATTTGTTGACAATGCGGTAGTCCCTCAGATCTGGACTGAAATGGCTGCCCACATTAGCTACTCAAATCCCTCAACCACTAATTTTATTACTTAGAACAAAGAATGCTATAATTGAGCAAAGATGAATGGAGCAGAGATTTGGATGACTTTAATGTTGTGAACTTCTGGTTAGATGCGAGATGAAGAAGTGTTGTATGTGATAGCGAGTTAAATTTCATTTGTAGATTCAAGCCTATGATTGTCTTGCGAACTTTCATGCTGGTCTGCATACTTTGATCAACATGTAGGTCGCATACTGTTTTTTGCTGCTATTCTTTCCAAGCACGCACCAGGACTCCCCTAAAATGCTGGTGTAATTCACCTCATTTTAAAACACAATTTTCATCTGAGTTTGGGATTTGGTGAAGAAGAAGAAGAAGATTGGAAGGACACTGAAAAATTAGCAGTTTAAAAATGAAGAGATATTACTGAGTGACCAAAGCAAGTGTTTAAATTGCATAGGAAAGAACTGCAGATGCTGGTTTAAATCGAAGGTAGACACAAAATTCTGGAGTAACAAGCAGCATCTATGGAGAGAAGGAATCTCCAGAGATGCTGCTTGTCCCGCTGAGTTACTCCAGCACTTTGTGTCTACCTGTGATCAAATTGCTGTTCTATTTCTTGCTCCGTTATTCCTTATAACTGAGAACCAGGGTGAAGGGCCAGGAACTTAAGTAAATCGCACCACATGGGGTGGAAATGAACCAAATGAAGGGCTATTAAGTGAAAACGGATTTGGGATTTAAATGCCTGAATCATGTAGATGGAAGAAAAGACTAAAGTTGGGAAGTTTCATTGTTTCGATGCCTCTTGGTATTATTTGGAAAAGGAAATGGTACTTCCTAACAAGTCATTAGAAATTCCAGAAAATAAGGATGTCAACTTGGCTTCTGATGTAAAACAAACCTATTCTTAGCCTTAGTTGTTGGCTCCGCTGCTGCTCCATGCATGGAAACGTTTTGAATCATTTGGTTCAAGTGCCAGTACTGTATGTATTTAGGGAAACATATCTTTTCTGTTCTTGTTTTTTTTTCCAGATTGTGCTCTGACACATTTGTTTACACCATTTCTTTGTTCCTCAGTGTCCCTGTACAAGTCTCTCATTAGATACAGTGCTTGTTTTCCCACATGCAGGAGGAGATTTTTCTTTGTTAATGAGATGAGTAGTTTTACTCATTGGTAATTAGCAGGAGGCTTTCTGCCTCCATGCTGACACTGTGTTTATTGTAACAGCTGGCCAAATTGGAACATTTTCTGCACAGATTGTTGCACAGTTCCAATATGCTTATAAGTGACAGACTCTATGGTAACAGATGGGAAATTTAAGGCTTGTTGGCAATCAGCAGGTTTTTGATAATGGCTTAATTACCTATGCAAATTATCTCATCAGTATGTGCATTGTTATCTTTTTTTTAAATACCTAAATTAATTACACTAATCAAACAGTGGACCAAACAGTGTATTGCTGGTGACTGGAGAATTGAACATCTTGTCAACTTTGGGAACAGGCTGATGGCTTACATGTACAAATCTGTTCAGTTGTGACTTATTCCCAGAGAGAAGTAGAATCTTACTCCTGGACACTTGTAGCAATCCAAAAGATTAATAATCCTTGCCAGCTGTGTGATCATTGGCATCATTTATTTTAAACTACAAAATACTACTGCAGGAATGTAGATCCAAATATCATTAAGACATGACATTTTTCACAAATTGGAAATACTTTTTTCAACAATACAAAGGCTTAAAAGTGCTGGAGTAACTTAGCAGGTCAGCGGCTTTTATATAGAACAGGGATAGGTGATGTTTTGAGTCGAAAAACCTCTTCAGATTGATTGTAGAGGGGGTGGAGGAGAAATCTGGGAGAGTGGAGAGGCAGAACGAAGTGTGGCAGGTAATAGGTGGATACAGGCGAGGGGGGGGGGGGGGGGGTTCCATTTTGCTGAACACTTGCGCTCAGTCCAGCAAGGCCTACTGTACCTCCCTGAGGCTAGTCATTTTAACTCACCTACCCATTTCAATTCTGACCTTTTTGGCCTGGGCCTCCTCCATTGCCAGGGTGAGGCCACACTCAAACTAGGAGGAATAGCACCTCTTGGGTAGCTTATAACCCAACCGAATGAACAATGAATTCTCCAATTTTAGGTTAACCTTTAACAACCCCTCCCCCATCCCTTTCTTCCCCCTCCCTTTCTTCCCCCTAACGTCCCCCCCTCCCCTTTCTCCCCCATCCCGTCCCCCTCCCATTCTCCCCCCTCCCTTTCTCCCCCCTCCCTTTCTACCCCCTCCCCCCCCTCCCTTTCTACCCCCTCCCCCCTCCCTCCTCCCTTTCTCCCCCCTCCCTTTCTCCCCCCCCTCCCTTTCTCCCCCCCTCCCTTTCTCCCCCCTCCCTTTCTCCCCCCCTTCCCTTTCTTCCCCCTCCCTTTCTCCCCCCCTCCCTTTCTCCCCCCTCCCTTTCCCCCCTCCCCTCCTCCTCCCCCTCCCCCTTTCTCCCCCCTCCCCCTTTCTCCCCCTCCCCCTCCCTTCCCCCCCTCCCCCTCCCTTTCTCCCCCACTTTAATAATAATAGATTTATTCTCCCCCCTCCCTTCCTTCCCCCCTCCCTTCCTTCCCCCCTCCCTTTCTCCCCCCCTCCCTTTCTCCCTCCCTCCCCCTCCTTTTCTCCCCCTCCCCCTTTTCTCCCCCCCTCCCTTTCTCCCCCTCCCTCCTCCCTTTCACCCCCCTCCCTCCTCCCTTTCTCTCCCTCTCCCTCTCCCTCCCTCTCCCTTTCTCCCTCCCTTTCTCCCCCCCCTCCCTCTCCCTTTCTCCCCCCCCTCCCTCTCCCTTTCTCCCCCCCCTCCCTCTCCCTTTCTCCCCTCTCCCTTTCTCCCCCCTCCCCCCTCCCCCCCTCCCTCCCCACCTCCCGTTCTCCCTCCACCCCCGTTCTTCCTCCACACCCTCCCGTTCTCCCTCCCCTCCCGTTCTCCCTCCCCCCAGTTCTCCCCCCCTCCCTTTCTTCCCCCCTTTCTCCCCCTCCCTTTCTCCCCCCCTCCCTTTCTCCCCCCCCCTCTCCCTCCCCTCCCTCCCTCCCCCTCCTTTTCTCCCCCCTCCTTTTCTCCCCCCTCCCTTTCTCCCCTTTCTCCCTCCCCCCTCCGTTCTCCCTCCCCCCTCCCGTTCTCCCTCCCCCCTCCCGTTCTCCCTCCACCCCCTCCGTTCTTCCTCCACCCCCTCCGTTCTTTCTCCCTCCCCTCCCGTTCTCCCTCCCCTCCCGTTCTCCCTCCCCCCCGTTCTCCCTCCCCTCCCGTTCTCTCTGTCTCACACCTTCCACTTTAATCTCTGGCGCTTGTTCCAACCATCTGCCTATCAAAAGACCCATTCATCTCTGTCCCGTTCTCTCTGTCCACCTATTGCCTCCCACACACTTTGTCCTGCCTCTCCTCTCTCGGCTTTTTCCCCCGTCCCTTACAATCAGTATGGAGAAGGGTCCTGACCCAAAACGCCACCTATCAATGTTCTCCAGAGATGCTGTCTGACTCGCTGAGTTACTCCAGCACATTGTGTCCTTTTGTGTAAACTAACATCTGCAGTTCAAAAGGACAAAGGACAAAGGACATTTATTGTCACATACACCATTTCTGGTGTAGTGAAATTTGAGTTGCCATTTGCAGCACACCAATAAAAGTTAGACACCACATTAAAAAAGAATTTAACATCAAACATAAAAACATCCCCCACAATGGTTCCAACTGTGAGGGAAAGCAACAAAGTCCAGTCCTTTTCTCTTGTTCAACCCGTGGTCGGGGCCTATTTGAGGCCTCCGCAGTCGCCACAACGGCGGCCCAATGTTTCAGGCCCTCTCGCCAGATGATGGAGCTTCGGCGACGGGAGAACACTCTTCAGCGGCTTGGAGTGTCTGGATCGGCCGCTTGCTGCCAGAGGACCACGGCTCCCGAAGTCCACAGGCCGCGCTGGTCGGAGCTCTGACACTGGCGATGTCGGCGAGAGATCCCAGGCTCCGCAGTGTTCAAAGTCAGCGCCGCGGCAGGTGGACGCTCCGCAGACCCCACAGCTCCGCGATGTTGTAGTCGGCCGTCTCAGCACTCCGGAGCTTACCACAAGGCGACTCGGGTAAGGAATCGCCCGCTCCACGATGGTGCTTCAGCGCTGCGCCGCCGCCGAAGCTGTAGTTCTGGCCGGTCCCAGCAGGAAATGCCGCTCCAGTCCCGTTGGTAGGCACGAGGAAGGGGGCGAAGATGCGGCTCAGAGAAAAGCTGCATCTCCGACCAGGTAGGGACTGAGAAATGCAGTTTCCCCCCTCCCCTCTCTCCCCCCCCCCCACATAAAAAAAGATTAGACCTCCAAAACGAAACTTTTTAACATACTAAAACATGTTTTTAAAGGGTGAAAGGACGGACAGCTGCAGGCTGGGCAGCCATACTCGATGGCGCCCCCTTGTTAATATAAAGACTTTATTTTATTGGGGCCTAACTCACTGTTACTGGTTTGTAAGTGAATTTCACCCCTTCCACCTAAAGCACAAAACTCTTCAAAGGGTTTTTAAATGGAAGTTAGTTGTTCCGCATTATATCAGTGAACTGTGCAACACATTTGACATGATGCCACATTAGTATGTCACCAATTTCACCCATGGTGTCATGCAATCATTTTGAACTTGCTCTCATAGGTGGATCCCATAGTTAACATAGACACTATGTCACAGTAATTGCTCCTTTGGCCCACAATGTCTGTACCAAACATGGTGCCAAATTAAACTAATCCCTACTGCTTGCACACGAGTCTTATCCCTCCATTCCTTATATATTCATGTGCCTAATAATTGTCACACTTCATATCTGCATCTAACACTACCCCTGGGCCCTTCGGCTCTTGCATGTTGATTGGTACAAACAAAGCTAAAAATAAATTTTAGGCCAGAAACTCTTGTGGAGTGTGGACATTTTTATTTTAATGTATAAAAATGATGTGAGCAACATATTATATTCTCATCATTGTGAATCCTATTGTATGAAGATGAGAAATATGAAATCATATAATTTAACAGCAAAAAAGCCATGTCGCCCCTCATATATCAGTTCTTAAAAATAACTAAATATTTTATATGTCTTCCATACCTTCACTTTTGTTTTTACATACATTTGTCTCCTAAAAAAGATTGAAAAGAGATCCTAACATTTGTTTTCCTTCAGCTTTCTACTTATTGGCCATTACTTTTTCTTTTATATTTTAATAATTGACAACCTGAATCATCTTTCTTTTTGAATGATAAGAACTGTACGAGGTAATTCAAGAGTTCTCCCGAGTTTCTCCTGATTCGAACTCGGAGAATTACGGTAATAGCCGCTCGTAGGTACTCGGGGCTCTCGTGGACATTTTTCAACATGTCGAAAAATCTTCATGAGCTTACCGCGTTTCCCGAGTACCTGCCGTTAGCGTTACGAGCCGCTAAGAGACGTCCGAGCTCCGACGTACCCCCTACGTACATTCTACGTACTTACCACGAGTTTGATTTATTTTTAAACTCGGGAGAACTCTTGAATTACCTCGTACAGTGGGACAGGCCCTTTACTCTGCTGCAATGTTTTCCTGACATAGAAACAAAACAAAAACTGGTGGTGGGCCATTTGGCCTTGAGCCTACAGAGCTATTCAATGTCATTCTTGCTACTCTCTCTTTGTTTCATAATTATGTACATGTTTTTGATCAAAATCCTGCATCCATCATGACAATTCTTTCAACCTCCCCTCCCCCCCCCCTAATGAGACACAGAGTTGCTGTTTGACCTGCTGAGTTCTCTAGCAGATCGTTATCAAAATATTAAAATGTCAGTATTGCTTGTTGTGCTGGGTCAGGGTTCATGTCCAGTTCAAATTGAATGGATCCCTAGTAATTGTTAGAAGCTTGTCTGAAACAAACATAGACAATCCCAATTTACCTTTTATAACTATTAAACAATTTCTTTTCTTCGGTATTCACCAAGGAGAAGGATATGGAATTAGGTGAGGTAAGGGAAACAAGCAGAGTAGCAATGGAAACTATGAGATTCAAAGAAGAGGAGGTGCGGACACTTTTGAAAAATATGAAAACGAATAGGTCTCCAGGCCCTGACAGGATATTCCCGAGACATTGAGGGAAGTTAGTGTAGAAATAGCAGGGGCTATGACAGAGATATTTCAAATGTCATTATAAACGGGAATAGTGCCGGAGGATTGGCGTACTGCGCATGTTGTTCCGTTGTTTAAAAAGGGTTCTAAGAGTAAATCTAGCAATTATAGACCTGTTAGTTTGACGTCAGGGGTGGGCAAATTAATGGAAAGGATACTTAAAGATAATATATATAAGCATCTGGATAAGCAGGGTCTGATTAGGAACAGTCAACATGGATTTGTGCCTGGAAGGTCATGTTTGACTAATCTAGAATTTTTCGAAGAGGTTACTAGGGCAATTGATGAGGGTAAAGCAGTGGATGTTGTCTATATGGACTTCAGTAAGACCTTTGACAAGGTTCCTCATGGAAGGTTGTTAAGAAGATTAAATTGTTGGGTATTAATGGTGGAGTAGCAAGATGGATTCAACAGTGGCTGAATGGGAGATGCCAGAGAGTAATGGTGGATGGCTGTTTGTCAGGTTGGAGGCCGGTGACTAGTGGGGTGCCTCAGGGGTCTGTGTTGGGTCCACTGTTGTTTGTCATGTACATCAATGATCTGGATGATGGTGTGGAAAATTGGATTAGTAAGTATGCAGATGATACTAAGATAGGTGGTGTGGTGGATAATGAAGTAGATTTTCAAAGTCTACAGAGAGATTAAGGCCATTTGGAAGAGTGGGCTGAAAGATGGCAGATGGAGTTTAATGCTGATAAATGTGAGGTACTACATCTCGGCAGGACAAATCAAAATAGGACGTACACGGTAAATGGTAGAGAATTGAGGAATGCAGTTGAACAGAGGGATCTAGGAATAACTGTGCATAGTTCCCTGAAGGTGGAATCTCATGTAGATAGGGTGGTAAAGAAAGCTTTTGGGGTGCTGGCCTTTATAAATCAGAGCATTGAATATAGAAGTTGGGATGTAATGTTAAAATTGTACAAGACATTGGTGAGGCCAATTCTGGAGTATGGAGTACAATTTCGGTCGCCTAATTATAGGAAGGATGTCAACAAAATAGAGAGAGTACAGATGAGATTTACTAGAATGTTGCCTGGGTTTCAGCAACTAAGTTACAGAGAAAGGTTGAACAAGTTAGGTCTTTATTTTTTGGAGCGCAGAAGGTTAAGAGGGGACTTGATAGAGGTCTTTAAAATTATGAGCGGGTTAGACAGAGTTGACGTGGATAAGCTTTTTCCATTGAGAGTAGGGAAGATTCAAACAAGGAGACATGACTTGAGAATTAAGGGACAGAAGTTTAGGGGTAACATTAGGGGGAACTTCTTTACTCAGAGAGTGGTAGCTGTGTGGAATGAGCTTCCAGTGGAAGTGGTGGAGGCTGGTTCGATTTTATCCTTTAAAAATAGATTGGATGGGCATATGGACGGGAAAGGAATGGAGGGTTATGGTCTGAGTGCAGGTAGATGGGACTAGGGGGAAGTATTTATTTTTTAAAAAAATTAAAAAAAATTAAAAAAAATCTTCGGCACAGACTTGAAGGGCCGAGATGGCCTGTTTCCGTGCTGTAATGGTTATATGGTTATAACTGTCTGAAGTAGAGGAATATATGCAATCAGTGAAAGTGAACAAGGATGTGGATTTAGTTTTGGGTTGCTAGCACGGTGATGAAATGCAAAATGCCTTTCTTTATTGTAAACTATGTTAGGTATATGAATGAAAGTGTGTCCTGAAAATAGAGATTTAAAAAATGAATTTTGCATACACAAAGATTCATGTTTCTAGGTCTTAAAGATTATCTTTAAAGTTAATGTGCTGAATGACAACCAGCCATTTGAACTGAAGTTCTGGACTTGCACATACTCCAAATCTGTCACTACAGTACATCTGTAGAATGCACACAGAGTCTAATTGCTGAAAGTCCATGGCATTATGCTTGGGAATCCATTCTCGGATCCTGCAGCAGTCTGTCTTGGTGTAGGTGTGAATACCCATCCCATTGATATTTAGGCTTCCAGACTTGACAGAAAAGGGAAAGATAAGTATTTTTTGAAATATTTTGATTATTAAGTGCTTATGACCAACAACATTTTAGAATGTTTATATTTCATTTTAAATAATTTTCATTCTTTGAATGTACAGCTATTTCAAGGTGACAAACACGACTACATTTTTTGGTAGTTTTGACTGAACCTACAGCTAGTATCCTAACTTTGGCTTCTTGTGAAGCCTGTAAGGGGTGAATGAATGAATACTTTGTCACATGTGACAAGTCACAGTGAAATTCTTTGCTTGCATACATTGCCAATGAAGGGCGCGTACAAAGTTACAAATACACCCCCCCCCCCTCACCAGTTCCCCCTTTGCTCTTCGCTCTTCCCTCCCCCCCCTCACGGCAGTCCCCCCACGCCGGGTCCTCTTTCGTTCCTTCCCTCAGCAGCAACGTCCTTACTTCACGTGTCCATCCTCATCCATCGGTTGGCACCATCATCGGCCGCCACACCGACCTCTCCACTGACGCTGCCAGGTCCTCTCCTGCGGTCTCCGTGGTGCTGTCCTAGACCCCGCCACCAACCTGGGCTCCGTTCGGACCCGGGCTTCTCTGCGGCCATCCGGGAGGCATCGAGACTGCGGCGCCTCGTTAAAGGCCTCCGGCCGTTTTCCTCGTCCGCAGCCACAGCCCGGTGGGAAGCCGGGTGTTTTAGGGGCGGATCCTCAGGACTATATTGCTCAAAATCCAGTTGCTGGCCGCAGTTCATGCCCAGAACACGGACAGTGATACAGGAAAATGGGCCTTGTCCAGCTCATTGTCTATTGTCTATTGTCATTATATCTATATTGGTTTGATTTGCAAGAACTTGTGATTATTGCAGATATTTATGAAACTTGGTTCTTATTACATTTCTTGCCTTGGTTTTTTTTTCCTACCGGGGGAAAGTGTAGAGCGGGAGGCCAGTAATCAAGAGAAACACAGTTCTGCTTTCTATAATAATCATTCTAGGCATTAAGATTGTTCAGGTATAATAAGACTACTTTTCCAATTTTTGTGTAAAACTGAAGGTCCTGTGATCACAGGGAAATAAAGAGGATGCGGTACATTCAAACAGTGTTTGGCAGCAGTAGGGTTGCTGCCTAACACCGCAAAAGACCAGGGCTCGACCCTGACTACAGGTGCTGTCTGTATGGAGTTCGTATGTTCTCCCTGTGACCGCATGGGTTTTTTCCAGATCTTCTGGTTTCCTCCCACATTCCACAGATGTGCAACGTTGTCAGTCAATTGGCTTCTGTAAATTGTCCCTGGTGTGTAGAATAGAACTAGTGTACGGGTGATCATTGGTCAGGGTGGACTTGGTGGGCCAAAGTTCGTATTTCCACGCAGATTCTCTAAAAGCAAAAACTAAAAGTAAATCTCAATAATATTTTCAGCCCATTTGTCACCTACTGCAGATCTGGAAATAAGGAGGGTAAATCATAGGCAAGGCCACAACATGGGGTTGACCCAAAAGAAGGTGGTTAATGTCATCTATTTTGGTAGACGGGGGAAAGACTAATACCAGAGAAGGGGAGGATAACACTGTGATTAGAACATAGAACATTAAACCACTGGAACAGGCCCTTTGGCACACAATATCTGTGCCATACATGATTCCAAATTAAACTAATCTCCACTAATATGCATATAATCCATATTCCTCCATTTCCGGCATATTCAAGCGTTTCCCTCAAAGCCTCTTAAACACCACTATCATACTTGCTTTCACCACCATCCTGGCAGCGTGATCCAGGTACTCACCACTCTCTGTAAACATACAGTACATCTATTTTAAACATTCCCCCTCTGACCTTAAACGTATGATCTCTAGTATTTGAAATTTCTATCCTGGGTAAAGGTTCTAATTGTCTACTATCTATGCCACATATTTTATAAACTTCTGTTAGGTCTTTTCTCAGCCTCCAACTCTTCAGAGAAAGCAATCCCAGTTTGTCCAACCACACTTTACAGCGAATACCCTCTGATCTACACAATATCCTTTTAAACCTCTTCTGCACCCTCTCCAAAACTTCCACATCTTTCCTATAATGGGACGACCAGAACTGCACGCAATACCCAAAATGCAGTCTAATCAAAGTCCAGTACATGACTTGCTGACTCTTATGGTTCGACTGATGAAGCCAAGCAAACCATGCAACTTCATTATCATTCTGCCTACTCGTGTTACTACTTTCGGGGAGATATGAAATTGGACATCAAAATCCCTCTATGCATCAATGCTGTTATGGAATCCTGCAAGAGGGCTCTGCCCGAGCCGGCTGCCAGCCCCTTTTCCGGGGTTACGTCCGTACCCAGGTGGTACGAGAGAGGGACTACATGCTGTCCACGGGCACCCTGGGGGATTTACGGGACTGCTGAGCTGCTGGGGTGGAATGTATCCTTGACAAGGATTGTAACATAATTGTTTAATACTCAATATATTTGATATTTAAGAATATAAGTAAATAAGCGGAAAAAAGGGTTCCTGCCATTATCTGTACATTTGACCTCTAAATGTCCATCTGCCATTAAACTCCATCTGCCATTTCTTTGCCCATATTTGTAGCTGGTGTATATCTTGCTGTATCCTTTGACAACCTATTTCATTGTCTGTAACTGATGGAACTTGTCCTCATCCTCAACAACGTCTCTTTTGACGCCTCTCACTTCATGCAAAAGGTATAACCATTGGCATTCACATGAGCCCCAGCTATGTAAGACTTTTGTCATTTACGTCAAACAGTCCTTGTTACAAACATACACTGGCCAGATCCACCACTACCCTCTTTTTTTCTATGAGTAAGCCAGCTCTGAATTGGCTCAACATTGGCTACTCCCCAGTGCTCCGGGACCTCTCCTGTAGTTAGAGAGGATACAAAGATCTTTGTTAGGGCCTTGGCCATCTCCTCTCTTGCCTGCTTCCTATTTGCTTTATATGCACCAGAGAACACAGATTAATTGTAATTAAAAGTTCTCATTCACATTGTGGAGGGCAACAAAATACTGATGGATAACACTGAAATATCAGTAAAATATCTTGCCTTTTCAATGAGGAACATCTGGCTGTTTTATCAATTGCAGCTGTTAAATAGAGTAACGTGATCATTGGGTTCACAGTTCCAGCTACCCAGGCTGACTGCTGACCTCTAGTGTTGTCTATGTGGACCTGCGTGTTCTCAATGTAACAGTTTGTGTTTCCTCCCACTTCCCAAAGATGTGCAAGTTAATAGGCTGCAGTAAATTGCTCTAGTGTGTGTGTGTTTGTGAGTAGTGTGCAGTATGCAGTGTGTTGATGGGAACGTGAAGTGTAAATTAGTGTATATCCAGCATTAGACTCAGAGGTCTAATGGGCCTGTTTCTGTGCTGTATTTCTGTTTAGAAATGTAAAAGTCAAAGAGAACAATATCAATCTAATTTCATCTGCTGAAAATGTTACAAATTTTGCAATGTCTGAATTCTGTTTAGCTAATGAATGATCGAGTTATTAAAAGGTATATATAATGTTGTGAATTAGCTCTGAAATAATTGTAGCGGCAGATTTTTATATCGTTCAAGAGATTACTCCCTCTCGCCACTAAGTGGACTGCTTGATTAAGGAGAATGTCGTAATACGCATGTGAGCTCTCCGTCAGAGACCTTTAGAGCTTCACAGATAAATCTTCATAACACAGTCTTTTGATTAATAGATTCTTTATTGTTGATGAAAAACAATAAGGTACATCCAACCTTACACTCCGACTCATACAGTTTAATCTTCATCGAACTCGAGCTTATCGCTTTAAAGGTTAGAAAACTCCTCGTGTCTCCATTACACTTCACATGGTCAAAGGGTATGCCTTCCTCATGCAAGTCCAAAAACTAAACTAAAAACTAAGCTTCTGTGCAAGAAACCTAGCTCCAAACACGCCCTAGAATACGTCATAAATCCCATCCACATAATTACGGGTAGTCTAAAATTTAAAGATACATGCCATAATTAATCACACACAAAATAAGCCAAATGCCCACTACATATCGGCCCCTAATTGTTACGAGTCTAAAACGAGGCAATTTTTAATAAACATAAAAAAAGTAGCCATGAAGGCTTAACATATATCAAAAGCAAAAAGTCAGGAAATTGAAACCCGTGGCTCGCCGTTGGGGAATTGAACCCCGGTCTACCGTGTGAGAGGCGGGGATACTAACCGCTATACTACCGAGGAAAATAGCATGCACTATATATCCGCAATCAGAATTCTTCATCGACTCTTCCATCTTCACTTTCGCCTCCTAGAAGCAAGCATAACTAGATTATTAATCTTAGTAAAACACTGGTTTTAGTTTAAAGTCATACTGTGCGCACCTAACCCTTAAAATCAGGCATGATACCCAGTATGTAGTCCAAAACATAACAGTCCAAAGCTTTGTTAGCATGAAACGTCTTCCTCCATGTCCGATCAACTCATGGATGTGTTGGAACAACAATGTTGAAGGGTGAAAATCCTTCGAGAGAATAACAGGTTCTTTGGCAATAAAGTTCACCATTAGATGTGATTTAATTTCCGGATCATTAGCAGAGATTTCAAATCCCAGCTCAAGCTTTGGCCATTCTCTGTCTGGCTTTAGTGTATTGATCCATCTCTTCTCGCTTAAGAAGCTGTTCGCTGTCAGTTTTCTGGAAACTTCATCTGCAGGATTTTCTTTTGTGTTAACATATTTCAGTTGTACAACAATAGTAGCTCCCAATGCTCTATCCATTGGCAGATTGTCTCTGTCCAAATCCAACTCTCTGGTTTCTTTGGCTCCATCATCTAGTGAAATGCTTCCACAATTGTTACTGATCCACTTAGAAAGTGTGAATCCTCCCTTATTGCAAAGGGAAGTCAGATGTTTTTCTGGTTGAACTGCTTCCTGCTCGGTAGACATGGATTTTAAGCAATGATCCACGTAGTTATTATTCTTCAAAGAGAGTCTTACTTTTAGTATTCTCGCCAAACTTGCATTTCAAATTCTGGTTGTGTTGCTCTGCCATACAACGATTATTCAGCAGATTAACACTTGCTTGTTTGCAAGGTAAGTCCAGACAATAGTGTCCGTCAATCTTTACTGAGTAGTTCATAATATCCATGAACTTCAACTCTTCATTCGACTTCTCTTCAGATTCCTTGCTGGTACTTTCATTGAAGTCATGATTGTATTGCTTCATCACCGGCTTTTCTAATTTATCAGTAGATATTTGATTAACAGCAATGGTAGGATAGTTCTTCTGATTCCCGTTTTTGTTGTTCCTTTTCAAGGAGCCATAAATAACCCATCCAAGTCGAGTTTTTGTAGCATACGGTCCATCACCTTGGCTCCTAACAATCTGTATAGGTTCCAATGCCTTCAAAACATTTGTTCCAATAAGTAGATCAACACTAGAATTTATTTCAGATATTTTGACATCCTTCAAGTAAGGCCATTGTTTCAAGTCTTCATGTCTTGGTGTATTTTGATGACCAATAGGCATGGTTCCATGTGTAAACACTTCAGATATTGGTAAAAAATTATCTTCATCCAGACTGTATATCTCCATACTTGTAATGTAATGACTCCTGCTCTCTTTATCTTTAGTCATGGTACGTAATCGAATCTTAGTCTCTTCTGTGATGTGCAATCTTCTCGTCAGGTTTTCTGTGCAAAAGGTAGTCGAACTTCCGTGATCCAAAAAAACATATGTTTGCAACACTGTATCATCTTACTATTCCTCACCTTTACTGGTAAGATAGAAAAAATACAGGCTTCAACCCCGGCCCCAATACGAGCTGTTACTTGAGGCGAGGTGATAGCACCACTAGTAGTTGGCTTCTTCTTCTGTTCCGTTTGCTCCGGTTCATCCTCTTCTATTTGCTCTGGTAGTTCATCATCTATTTGTTCCGGTTCTTCCTCTTCCCAGTGCTCTGCTGTGTTCTTTTCAGTGTGAAGTGCTTCAGGATGATATTGCCTGCACTTATAACAAATTATAGGACTCTTACAGTCTCTCACCATATGTCCTTTTTTCAAACATCCAAAACAGATTCCCTTCTCTTTCAAGAAATCCATCTTATCTTCATATTCTTTAATCTTGAATCTTCGACACTATCTTATGGTGTGACCAACTTCATCACATAACAAACAAAATACTATTTGCTTGCAAGTAGATACATCTCCTTTCATTCCATCTGTCCTTTCCACAGGTATGGTTGTGGTAGCAAAACTGCTTCTCTTAGGTTCAGATCTTTCTTCAGTTTTGGCAAAGGTAGAACCTTTGTTAGTTGCAATTGGTTTATGATCTTCAATAGTCCCGTAGTGTGGCTCTAACAGGTACCGTACTTCCCTTTCTATGAATTTCACCAGGTTTTGTAGCCTGGCTACTTGCTTCTTCTTATCCATTATTTTGCCTGCTTTATATCTCCGCCTTTCTAAGTCTTCTGGGAAACTTGCTAATGATGACTCGAGTATTACTCGCAAGATTCATTTCCTCCATGTGGCCGAGATTTTTCATCGAGTTGCAACAACCTCTCAGCAATATTGCATATTTACTCAATGCCTCCCCAACTTCTGGCTTGATTTCTTTCCAAGCATGGGCCTTCTCCATGTATGCGTTAGCAATCCTCTATTCATTATCAAAACGTTCTTTAAGTAACCTTCTCGCCTTTTTATAGCCATGGCTTTCTGGCTCATTTTGACAACTTTCCACAAGTATCTGAACATCTCCGCTTGTGTAATTCACCAGAAATCGTAAGCGCTTCTTATCATCCGTAATTTTAGTTTCTAATATTTCTTCTAATGCCCTTACAAAAGCTTCATACCGCAAAGGATCTCCATCATATGTAGGAATTTCTGCTGGTCATAGAGTGAGAGAGATATTTTGTCGAGCTATGATCTGGTTGAATTCAGCTTGCCTATTCGCCCATGTAAATAATCCATCCTGATAACCTTGGCTTGGCTCCAACGAATGATAGACAGGCCTCCTTGGCTCATACTGGCTTGCTCGAGCCTGTGCCTCAGGCCTTGGAAAAGCATAGTCCGCTATTGGTTTGTCCCTAGCATCTACGGACGCTCCATTAGTAGTTTGTTTCGATCTTGCGCTCATTTGCTGAGATGCAGTTTCACCCATCTTACTCTGTTCCAATGGGTTTTCAAAGCCATGAAATCCGGTGGACCTCGATTGTGGAATTGATCCAACTGCCTACTCACTTGGAGCAGTTTTTCCTCTTGGTCCATAGCTCATCGTCTTCGATGATCTATAGCCGCTTCTTGAACCCTCACATTCCAATATCTCCTTCTTTGATTTGGCCACCACCATCTTTGTGTCTAGTTCCAGTTGTTCTTTTTGTCGCCTCAGCTCCTTTATCCATTCTATTAGTTGTCTCATCTCTTCTTCTTGTTGCCTCATCTTTTCTTTTTGTTGTCTCATCTCTTCTTTTTGTCGCATCTCTTTTTTCATCTGGTCAATCGCATGTTTCTTCTGCAAGGCATCAGCTTCTATTGAGAGAGCGGCTAGATCAGCTTCAACTCCCAATCGAGCAGAAACCCTTGATATCGAACTGGCTGTAGAACCAGATTTATGTCCTGGTCTTCGTGTAGATACTTTCGAGATATTATCACGTGGTGTAATTTCATCTTCCATTCTGGCATCTTGTTGCATCGCACCTCCAGCTGTTAAGCTCGTTAGTTGTGGTATCATTTTTGATAACCACTCCTCCGCCTCATCCATGAAACCATCGAATATATCCACCTGATCATTATACCACTGGATGTGTCTTACGCGTTCTTCCCGATTCGGCTGTGAACACAGCAGCACATTTTGTTTCTTTCCAACCTCATGGCAGAGGTTCCATAGTTGGCCCATATTAGATTTTACTTTGATTACATTCTTATTCAATTCCATTAGTTTATTCTGTTTCTCAATTGATTTGGTAACCTGTTTCCATAATTTGTTTCTCAATTTCTCTGCCTTTTCCGGAAATAGAACTCGGCCTTTGTCAGTGAATTTAACTTGTCTCCTTGGTCTTTCATCGCCACCTCGTGCATCCTCAGACTTGATACTTTCTTCACCTTCTGGCTCCATGATTTTAAACAGGTCTTGGCAGATTGCCAAGTCTTTAAATTGAACGAACAAAGTCTTCTCTGAATTCTGCTCCAACTTTGCATAAACATCTTTCACAGGAACAATAACAAACTGATATTGTAGACAACTTCTCTCAAACCACGGGCTTAATGGTGACGTTAGTTCAGAAGGAATGCGTGTCTTATCTTTACTTCAAACTAATCCAAGGTCGAACTGGCTGGATATCTCCAGACAGTGGGAAAACACGTATATTGGCTATCTTCCAAGCTAGTGGCTAGCTTTCTGGCTCTTCTTACAGAAGCCATTTAGAATTAAAGCTTTTCAGCTTCAACATTTTACTCACGATTTTGATAATGTCTTCAGATAAGCCGTGTCGCTGTCGATAAACCTCTAGGCCATCTCTGGCTGAGATCTATTGTCTTCAGTTCCTCGGCTGGAACCGGTCTTCTGGCCAAAATCTCTTTCGAGATATTAGCCAAATCTTCTGTCCCACTCTCTGGGACTGGGTTACACCCCCCGTCAGAGGTAACCTTTGACTTAATGTAGCGGCAGATTTTTATATCGTTCAAGAGATTACTCCCTCTAGCCACTAACTGGACTACATGATTAAGGAGAATGTCGTAATACGCATGTGAGCTCTCCGTCAGAGACCTTCAGAGCTTCTTCACAGATAAATTTTCATGTCTTTTGATTCATAGATTCTTTATTGTTGATGAAAAATAATAAGGTACATCCAACCTTAAACTCTGACTCGTACACTTTAATCTTCATCGAACTCCAGCATATCGCTTTAATGGTTAGAAAACTCCTCGTGTTTCCGTTGCACTTCGCATGGTCAAAGGGTATGCCTTCCTCATGCATGTCCAAAACTAAACTAAATACTAAGCTTCTGCGCAAGAAACCTAGCTCCAAACACGCCCTAGAATACGTCATAAATCCCACCCACATAATTACGGGTAGTCTAAAATTTAAAGACACATGCCATAATTTATGACACACAAAATAAGCCAAATGGCCACTACAATATTTGATTGCCTTACATTAGTTTAACTGCGAGAATCTTTCAAAAACTGAGGGAAAAAAATAGATGATTGAAGTGGTGAAGAAGTGATATAAACTGAGTAACTGGGCAAGAAGGAGCAGAAATAGATCACAAGATAAAAAAGCAAAAAACCAGCTGAAGATTGCCTGTGCAATGCAGTATATTTAATTTCTAATGTACCAAAATAAGTTATCTTTGAATCACAGTCAGTGGAACTTTCTACAATTAAACACAAAATTGCATAAATCAAAACTGGCGAAAAAGTTTGGATTTTTCCCTCAATATTGTTATCTTTATCACAAATAAAAATGTAACTGAGTAGGTATTCTTCATTCTGAGAGAACTTTCTGCAGGACATAATTAGATTATTTTTCTCAACATAAATATGGTAGGTGATTTTGGGTGAATGGACCTGCCGTTACTTACTGAAACAAGAATAAATCAATACAATATTAGAGTGAGCCAAGTTGAATTTCCTCTGCACGGGCTAATTGCTTGAGACTATATTTTGTATAAATGATTGAAAATATTTCAACCCATCTCCAGTTCAAAATGCTTATACCACGAAGGTGGGAAGTGGGTTAGGAAAAAAATGTTTCAATTATAGAAACCAATCTGACAAATCTATAGAGCATTTTTACACTATTTGAAAATTTCTACATTAACAACTGTAATTATTCCACAATATCAAATTTGAAATTTGTTTAGACAGACACCATGAATGGAAAAACTTATTACCTCAATAGAAATTAACCTAATCACTTGTCTCAGATAAATTAAACGATTTCTGCCAAGCTACTCTTTATAGTCCCATACATCCCAGTGCCTGCAAAAATGCAATCCAGTTTGTGTTGTGATCTCTCCCTGCCTTTAAATTTAAATCCCAGTACAGATTAGACAACAACTGAATGAAAAAGCTTGGTTCTGAAAATTGTAATCAAATGTTCTCTTAAAGTTAATGCTTAACAGTTATGAAAGAATATGCTTTTAATGAGAATTGGAAAGCAGTGGATTTCTGTTCCTGACAACTTCCCAGATTACATATGTTTCCACTCCACAAAGAAAATTTGAGATTTACGAAGGGAGAAAAATAATACACAATGTAAAAGCCAATGTTATATATTTGAAGATATATTTTTATGTTTGATCAACATTTGTTCTCTCAGCTTTCAACAAACTTTTCTCAATTTATAAACAGGACAAGGACACCATCTATTGGCCACTTAACTATATTTGTTCACATTTTGCTCTGGACTCTGGGCAGTGGATTAAAATGAAATAAATAGTTACATTTTATTTATTATTCTTATAATAATTTTACATTAACATTGGAGACTTGACAAATTGAAAGGGAAATGATTGGCAGATTTGCGATTTATTGCAAAAATGGAAACGGTTTGCTTCAATAAAGTTTGTTTCTAACTAGTTAATCAAACACAGTAAGGCAAGCATTTGCCAGAATCACATTCTTATTGTGAATTGTCTTGGCTAAGCAAAAAAAATCCCTTCACTGTTTTACCACATGATTGTATGTTCTTGTTATAGGATGTTATGGTCGTGGGTGAACCGACACTGATGGGCGGAGAGTTCGGAGATGAGGATGAGCGACTGATCACTCGATTAGAAAACACGCAGTATGATGCAGCAAATGGCATTGATGATGAGGAAGATTTTAATAACTCTCCTGCACTGGGAAGTAACAGCCCTTGGAACAGCAAAGCGCAATCTAGTCAGGAGAGTAAATCAGAAAATCCTACACCACAGGCCTCTCAATAAACAGGACCATATCAGTTTTTTATTACAAAATGTTGTGCTTTCCCCTTCTTCTTTATCAAGGCTGAAACCCAAAATTTATTGTTTAAAAATGTCTACCTTCAGCTGTATCGAAATATTAAATCCCCTAATTTGATTTAGTGAGTTCATATTCAAAGCTTTAAAAAAAATTGAACTGGTATTATAAACCATGCAACCCATTATATTTTGTGGGCATTTGAGTATGACAAGTTTGTGGTTTCTTTTGAATTGTTCCTGAGTTTGAACTGTTACTATCAAGGGACTCTGATAGTGATGATCATTTATATTCAGATTTTGCAGGAACCCATGCTGGTCTAATTTTTGCTTGTGTATTTATGTAAGCTTTTTATGAGGGGACAAAAAGATAATTTTGAGCAGACACGATTTAATTCACATAAATGTTCAGCACAAAATGTGAAACTTAGAAATAAGTCTTTGTGTCATTATACGGATGTATTTTATGTATGCTTTGCCATTAATTAAGTGTGCCAATAAACAATGGTAACATGAATGCTTTTGTCTTACAGTGGTTAATCACTGTTCTCAACATTTTCATTAAATCCAGTTCCATATTTTTGCTGAAAATTGTAATATAATTCATTAACTAGTACTTCTGTTTCTGTCTGAAGAAGATTCCTGACCTAATGACAATCTGAACATTACACGTCTGAATTCTTGGAATCTAACTTGTCAAGCAGAAGCCAAAGGAAAATCACAAATATTAACTTAAGGAAGCATAAATGATAATATGTTTTCAATGGTGTTTTTTGTTCATTTCAGAGGTTGTTAAAAGTTTTTTTAGTATTTGCAAATATCTGTTAATTTCAGTTATTAAAAAAAAGTTAACTTTCATTTCCTCTATGCCCAACTACATTAAAATAACCATTTCATGAACTTTGCCAAATGTCTCTGCACTAGTTTAGTTTATTGTCACGTGTACCGAGGTACAGTGAAAAGCTTTTTGTTGCTTGCTATCCAGTCAGAGGAAAGACAATATGTGATTACAATCGAGCCATTTACAGTGTATAGATACATGAAGAGGGAATAATGTTTAGTGTAAGGTAAAACCAGTATAGTCCGATCAAGGATAGTCCAAGGGTCACCAATGAGGTAGATAGTAGTTCAGGACTGCTCTCTGGTTATGGTGGGATGATTCAGTTGCTGGATAACAACTGGGAAGAAACTGTCCCTGAATCTGGAGGTGTGTGTTTTCACACTTCGATACCTTTTGCCTGATGGGAGAGGGGAGAAGAGGGAGTGGCCAGGATGCGACTCGTCCTTGATTGGCCTTGCCAAGGCAGCATCAAGTATAAATGGAATCAATAGATGGGAGGTTGGTTTGTGTGATGGTCTGGACTTCGTCTACAATTCACTCCTCAATTCTTGCCGTCTTGGATGGAGCTGTTCCCAAACCAAGCTGTGATGCATCCTTATAAAATGCATTCTATGGTGCACCTGTAGAAGTTGGTGAGAGCTCTCGGAGACATGCCAAACTTCCTCAGCCTTCTAAGGAAGTAGAGGCCTTGGTGTGCTTTCTTGGTCGTTCCTTCAATGTGTGTGTTTAATAGAAGTTGTTGGTGATATTGATCCTCAGAATTTGAAGTTTTCAACCATCTCTTCTTCGGCGCCATCAATGCAAACTGGGGTTTGTGTACTGCTACGCTTCCTGAAGTGGTTCCTTTGTCCTTTCCTTTGTCTTGCTGACATTGAGAGAAAAGGTTGTTGTCTCGACACCAGGTTCTCGATCTCCTTCCTGTACCCCATCTTATCATTATTGGATATCCGGCCCACAAATTTGATAATTATAGACAATAATGGCTGATCATCCACAATTAGTGCCCCGTTCCTGCCTCCCCCCCCCCCCCCATATCCCCTGACTCTGCTATCTTTAAGAGCCCTATCTAGCTCTCTCTTGAAAGTATCCAGAGAACCAGCCTCCACCGCCCTCTGAGGCAGAAAATTCCACAGACTTGAATTAATTGAATTAGATTTGTACATGGCTGCACAGTCGTGGGTGTACAAGAAATTAAAAAGGGGGCTGAGAACTCAGTCTTTTGAAGCACCAGTGTTGAGGAATATGCTAGAGGATGATTTGTCCCCTATCCTCACTGATTGGGTTCTGTTGGTCAGGAAGATGAGGATCCAGTTGCAGAGATGAGTGCTGACACCAAATCCCACCAGTTTGGTAATAAGTCTGGATGGTATAATGGTGTTAAAGGCAGAGCTGTAGTCTATGAATAGGAATGGGTGACGTTTCGGGTCGAGATCCTTCTTCAGTCTAAAGTCGACCTGAAACCTCACCCATTCCTTCTCTCCAGAGATGCTGCCTGCATTTTGTGTCTACCTTTGATTTAAACCAGCATACGCTGTTCTTTCCTACACATCTATGAATAGGAGTCTGACATAGGTGTCTCTCTTATCCGGGGGTTCCAGGGTTGAGTCTAGGGCTAGGGCGGTGGCATATTCCGTGGACCTCTTGTGGTGGTAGGCGGACTGCAGTGGGTCAAAGCCGCTGAGTAGACTGGATTTAATGCGTTCCATAACTAGCCTCTCAAAACATTTCTTGATGGTGGATGCCAAGGCCACTGGATAGTAGTCATTTAGGCATGAGGTCTTGTTTTTCTTCGGCACCGAGATGATGGTGGTCTTCTTGAAGCAGGTGTGTACCTCAGAATGGAGTAGGGAGAGATTAAAAGATGTCCGCGAATACTCCCGCTAGCTGGTCCGCTCAGCTACTAAGGACACGGCCAGGAACTCCATCTGGGCCAGTTACTTTTCGTAGGCTAACCCTCAGGAAGGCCGATCTGACCTCTGCAACAGTCACTCTGGGGAGAGGCATACTTGAATCTGAAGGGCCAGGTGTCACCGCCCTGTTGGCCTTCTGCTCAAAGCGAGCATAGAAAACATTCAGTTCATCGGTAGGGTCGCACTATCACCAATGATGTCGCCTGACCTTGCTTTGTAGCCAGTTATCTTATTCAGACTTTGCCACATTCTCCATGTATCCAAGTAATTACACTGGGACTTAAATTTGTCCTGGTATTGTCTCTTGGAATCCTTGATGGCTTTGCGGAGATCATAGCGGGCCTTCTTGTACCGCTTGGGATTGTTTGACGTATACGGCGGGCCTGGCCTTAACCTATGAATGTATCATTCATTCATGAGTTGGGAAACACTCGGATTGACTTCGTTGGCACACAGTCTTCCATGCACTAGTTGATGAAGTCAGTCACGGCAGTGGCGTACTCATTCAGGTTAGCTGTGGAATCCCTGAATATGGACCAGTCCACTGACTCAAAGCTGTCACGTAAGATGTCATCCATGTCCGTTGACCAGCAACTCTCAGTACTGGATCCTCCTGCTTCAATTTTTGTTTGTAGGCAGGGAACAGAAGCACAGCTAGGTGATCAGATTTCCAGAAATGTGGTTGAGGGACAGAGCGGTAGGCATGTTTTTATTGATGTGTAGCAGTGGTCGAGGGCATTCTAGCCCATGGTGGAACAAGAGACATGCTGATAGAACTTTGGTAGTACGCCCCTGAGGTTGGCTTGGTTGAAGTCTCCGGCTGCCACGACCAGGGCTTTGGGATTTTTTGTCTTAAGGCTATTGATAGTTGAGTACAATTCACTCAGAGGAAGCTTGACGTCTGCGTTTGGGAGGGAGGGGGGGGGGGGTGGTGGATGTAGACTGCTGTCAAGATAGCTGAGGTGAATTCCCTCGGCAGGTAGTAGGGAAGGCACTTCACAGTCAGATATTCTAGGTCTGGGGAGCATGAACTCGGCAGGACTGCCATGTCTGAGCACCACAAGGTATTGATTGGAAAGCAGACACCGTCGACTCTAACCTTGCCTGAGGACACTGTACAGCCCATCCGATGAAGGAAGAAGCCCTCAGGCTGAATGGCATAGTCAGGTACGCCAGGGATGAGCCATGTATCAGTGAAATAGAGCACACAGCATTCTCTCACTTCTTTGAGGTAAGTCATTCTAGCTTTAAGTTAATCTTGCTTATTTTCCATGCATTGCATATTAGCCAGTGGTATGCTAGGTAGTGGGGTGAAGCTGTTTCATGGTTTAAGATCTAGTTTTATAGATTTTTAAGGAGTACTAGACCAAGGAGGACCCGTTGGGCCCCGTCCCCTCAACGCACGGGTGAGGGGTGTGGGGCTGTGGCGTCACACACACACTAACCATCCCCACTACCCCCTCCCATTTCCCCCTCTCCCCCCACCCTCCCCTCTACTCTCTCTCCCCATCCAACCTCTAGGCCCCCTCTCTCCCCATCCCTTCCCCCCTCTCCCCTACCTTCCTCTCTCCCCTACACCTTCCTCCCTTTCCCCCCCTCCTCTCTCCCCTCTACTCTCCCCCCCTCCACTCCCCCCTCTGCCAACACTCCCCCCTCCCCCCTCTGCCAGGGGGGAGGGGGGGAGTGGGGGGGAAGGGAGGGAGGGGAGAGGGGGGAGGGTTGGCAGAGGGGGGAGGGGAGGGGGGAGAGTAGAGGGGAGAGAGGAGGGGGGGAAAGGGAGGAAGGTGTAGGGGAGAGAGGAAGGTAGGGGAGAGGGGGACGGGGCGAGAGGGGGGCTAGAGGTTGGATGGGGAGAGAGAGTAGAGGGGAGGGTGGGGGAGAGGGGGAAATGGGAGGGGTAGTGGGGAGGGGGAGGGGAAGGGGAGGGTGAGAAAGGAGGGGGTTAGAGGGGAGATGGAGGGGGGAGAGAAAGTAGATGGTAGAGAGGGGGGTAGGGGGAGGGGAGGGGGGAGAGACGGGGAGTGAGGGGGGAGAGAGCAGGGGGAGTGGGGAGAGAGGAGGGGAAGTGAGTAGAGAAGAGGGGGGAGAGAGGGAGAGTGAGAGAGGAGGAGGGGGGAGAGGAAGAGGGGGGAGAAGAGGGAAGAGAAGAGATGAGGGGGAGGGGTGGAGGGGGAGAGGAGAGGAGGAGAGGAGCCGGGCGAGCGAGGGTGCTGCGAAAAGCGGAGAGAGCCCGGGGAGAGACAGAGCTCTAGTAAAGGGCCCACCTCTAGTAAAAAGCTCTCGGCAGCTCTCGGGAAAGCCAAGCCGGGGCCAGCGTGCGTTGACCTCGGAAGCGCTGGAAGGGGTCAGCAGATCCAGTGGGTTGAGTATGTGGTTGTCATGCAGATGGGACCAGGTGAGGATGGCCTTGGAAAAAAAACGGGGATGAGAGAGAAAAGGATGGATCAGAAGGAGAGAGAAAGGACCAGAAGGATTGCGAGTTACCTAAACTTAGAGAATTTGATTTCATGCCACTGGGTTGTAGAGTACTCAGTGAAGTGCGAGGTACTATTCCCCTAGTTTGTGTTTGGACCTGCCCAAGCAGTGGAGAAGACCAAGGAGAGACAGGTCAGCATGGAAATGGAGGGTGGAGTTAAGAAGCCTGCAACTGGAAACGCGAGATGGCCATTGTAGACAGAGCACAGATGCTAACCAGCACTTGGTTCGCTGATGTAGAGACCTCATCAAGAGGATTGAATGCAATGAAGTTGTAGGAGGTGCATTGGGGTGGGAGATTGCAACCTTCACGTGGTCCGCCCTGTTTTGACGAATGCAATCAACCTGGCGTGCACAATCAAGTAAGATCAAATAGAACAAGTTGTCCTACAACTTTAGGCTGTGCACGCCATATGCAAGAAGAAGTAGGAGGTGCATGTGAATCTCTGCCTCACCCAAAAGGGCTGCATATTTACCTGGAGAGTGGTGAAAGAGTGAGAGGGATTGGATTTGGACCTTTTACATTTGCAGGGTGGGTGGAGGCTGGTTTGAGTATGGGCAGAGCTACAGCCACAACTCACTGCAATTTCTTGTGGTTTTGGGCAGAGCTGTGGCCAAACCAAGCTGTGATATCAATATTGGGCTCCCTGCAGAGGAATTCAGACAAATGTGGTAAAAAGAGGGAAAATGGTAAAAATGTTGGCTAGTTTCTTACTTAAGTCATTTATCCTATTGCTCATCCAATGAGGTAAGGTAGATTTATTTTTAATAAATAGTAAGGAAT